>JAJIBD010030462.1:0-454576 GCA_021461705.1 Cryptotis parvus | reverse complement strand
AACAACAATAATATCTGCACTGCTCTCTCCCTTCCCTTCTGGATGAACCCAGTCATTACAGATTCAATATCAGTCTCACAGGTCAAAGTCTCCCTGGACCCCAAGACTGGTCAGGTCTCCATTGCTAGGGCCAGGTAGCCCTGCCTCTCCCTTGAATAATTGTGAGTGGCTGATGATTTCTTGCTTTCCTCCTTCCGCACAAGCCTATCACGTGGGACTAGACCCAGTGCACAGTGTAGCCTCAATTGAAGCTGGTTGACTGACCCTCTTTAGTTCTTGCAATGTTCATGAATGAGTAAAAGTGTGAGGTGCAACAGGTGCCGTGGTGCACGGAAGGGCAGGTAGTGACCAGAAGCCAAGTGGAGCAGCGAGAAAAGTCCATGAGCAAGCCTGGACCCTGATAGTCAGAGGAATTTAGAGGTAAGTAAGCGATTCTTCTGTGGCAACTGTGTTTCCTGAAACTACAATCAAAATGAAAAACATAAAAGAGAAAAAACTCCATAAAACATTTTTTAATAAAACCTGTTCTCAGGGGCGAAGTGATAGTCCAACGGGTAGGGCGTTTGCCTTGCTACGTGCCAGCCTGTGCCAGCAAGGGTTTGATCCCCGGCATCCCATATGGTTCCCCAAGCACCGCAAGGGAGTAATTCCTGAGTGCAGAGCCAGGAGAAACCCCTGAGCAAAAAAAAAAAAGCAAAAAAAAAAAAAACCTGTTCTCAGATTTGAGATGAGCCCCTGCTCAGACTCGGAGCTGACACAACTCCCACGTGCCCACCCCTCCCAGCCCTCCGGAATCTCGCCTGGTCAGTGCAGATTCAGTCCTGACAGCCCTGTGGACACAGAAACAAGCAGACAGTCCTTAGGGGCCCAGTCTGCTGCTGCATGTGTGACCCTCAGACCCCAGAGGGGGAGCTGGGGTTGTTGAGGGAAGGAGATGTGTACGTGGGTGCTGGGTGTGGTGTTGGAATTATGCCCTTGAGAAACTATTATCAATAGTATTATAAACCAAAAAAAAAATTAGCTAAAAAATTATGTAATCCAAAGGTGCCAGTGTCCACTCCCAGCACAGCCCCTGCCCACTAAGCTCCAGCAGTTAAGCCCTGGGCAAAGGAGCCCAGCAAGTCCTGAGTCCCTCCTGTGCCCACCTTGGAAGAGACGGACAAGAGTTGCATCTCACACAGAGACCCACCAACCACAGCACACGTCCCGTCCCCGAGGCGTTCAGCAACTCTGGTTGCGTTTCAGTTCTTTAGCGAGCACCTGGTGCCTGCCCTGTGCTGACAGAGGCACTGAATTCCCACAAACACTCCCTGAACCCAGAGAAACCCATGTGAGGAAACTGAGGCCGAGAAACTTGTGGGAACCGACTGCAGGAACAAAGCAAAGCACCCAACTGTGGCCTCATCCTCTGCACTCCCAAGCGTGGGTGTCTATGGGCCTGCACTCACGCATCCACCCAGCACTGAGTGAGCTTTCACCAGGCACCAGAGTACCAGTGACAGGTCTGGGCGACTGCGGGAAGGCCCTCCACTGATACTTTGCAAACCCACAATGGACCTTGCGGGCACCCTCCATCCTAGGAGTTTGCTGGATTCTATCAGCAAACTAAATGTGCCAAGTATTGCAAAGAGGGGTGAACTTGGGGCCTGCAAGCTTGGATCCCCGCCGCCTCCCCCCCCCCCTGCACACACCCGGGAAGGGAATGTTTGGGAATGTTTTGACATGCTCATCCGTATTCAGGTATGTTATGTGTCCCAAAGGGGCTTATGTGGAAAGAGTGGAACTGAGATAAGGCAGTAATAGCCTCCAAAAGAATGAAGTCTTCGTGGTGGAATTTCAGGCATCCACAAAGGAGATCGTTTGGGGGTAGATGCCCCTCCCCCATCACACTCCATCATTGATTGTCTTCTTGAGAGGCCTGGGAAGGGGACAGTCAGCAAGAGATGCCAAGAGCACTGCTGGGGCTGAATCACTGGGGCTGGTCTCACTGGAACCTGGAGGGGCGCAAGAGAGCATGTCCAACCTGCAGATGAGCTATTTGCAGGGAGGGAGGGAGAGGTGGGGTTTGTGGGAGCAGAGTGAAGTCCTGCACCCCCAAAACCCTCAGAGGAAGGAGCAGCAGTATCCCTCCAGTTGCTGCCTTGGGAGAGACGGGTGGGAGGTGCCGAAGCCTTGGGGGCATGGGCTGGGAGGCTGCAGGGTACAGGATCTGTCACCACCACCCGTCACTCTCCACGGCCACCTTTGGAGACTTCTACCTGCGTCCTGCATCACAGTAGCAGCTGGCAGGGCTAGGAGTTTTCCACGGATCACACAACTCTGCCCAGAACAGGGCAGACCACAGGACAGGGCTCCTGTCCTGGAGGAAATGAGCCCCTGACACGAACACCTTGTTCCGCTAACCCTTGGGATCCCTGAGCCCCAGAGGAACGCAGCCCTTGCTCTACCTAAGGAGGCCAGCAGGAGCCGTGGTTGCTTCTGAGTCTGGAGCTGGTGGGCAGAACCTCAGCAAGAAGATGCCCACAACTTCTGTTGTCCTTCCTGTCCTGCCCTGGGCCTGGACCTTGGCTCAGTGGCTGCCATCTTCATTGCTCCATGGTATTAGCCATCATGTGTGGAACTGAGTAAGTGCTAAAAAACCCTCTTTGAGTCAGAGAATCTTTACATACAGCCCAAGTAAATTACCTCCCCTACCACATACACACACTTAGACCCCTCTTCTCTCTCTCTCTCTCTCTCTCTCTCTCTCTCTCTCTGAGGGTAGACTCCGCCCTCTCTAGCCCCAGCCCCCCACTTCGGCCCCATCAGCTGCGCTACCTCATACCCTACACTGCCCTGCCTCCTCGATCCCCCAGAGTCCTCAGCGAGCTGGCTTTGATGCAGTTAAAGGCCCAGAGCTTCCCCAGACAGGCTTGGTGGAATCTGCAGCACGATGGCGCAATCAGTGTCATCCCACTCAGAGACTCAGGCAAGTGGTCATTCCCCATGCTCCCAGCCCCCACCCCATCCCAGCACCTTATGAAGATGTCAGACCCCCAGAGGCAGTCAGTCTTGCTGTCTGTAGTCAGGCAGTTCTCAGGTTGTGTAAGGGGAGCCTCTCAGGCATCATTGTCACCACCTGCCTCATAGCAGAGAAAGAAACTGAGGCCCAGTGAAGGTAGAAAATTTGCTCCAAGTCCTACGGGGCCTGCTGTGACCTGGCTACCACTTGTCACTCCAACCTCACTTCCTCTGTGTGGCTCACCCTGCTCCTCATTTCTTACCAGCTCTCCTCAGCTCCACACACTTGCCCCACACACTCCCACCCCAGGACCTTTGCACTTGCTATTTTCTCAGATAGTCTCAAGACTCAGTCATGTTTTAATTCGCATCACTTTAAAATATATCTTCCTGGGGCTGGAAAGATAGGACAGGGGTTTCGGCACTTGCTTTGCAAGCGGTCAGCCCTGGTCAATCCCTGGCCTTGCACATGGTTCCCAGAAAACATCCAGATATCATCCATCTGCACAGAACTAGGCCTGCACCCAAAACCCAAAAAGCTAAACAGAATATCCCCCTCCTCAGAGAGCCATCTCTGTCTAGTCCAAAACAGTGTCTGTCCACCACCTCTCTCAGCAATATTGTTCCACATCAGTTACTATTCCACTATTCCTCTGAATCAGATTCTGGCATTGGCGTTTTATAGAACGCATTGACATCTCCTCTGGAATGTAAGTTCGCTGAGGTCAGACTTGTTTTCCTTAATCTGTGTGCCCTTGGTGCCTGGTGTGGTTGCTGGCAGGTGGCGGGCGCAGCCTTTATTTGTCCAACCAATGATAGTTGTTTCATCTAGGCTGTGTTCTTCACACAGGTGGGTTTGATGGATGGCCAAAGCAGCCACAGAGGAAGCCTCACTGGTCCAACCACAGGTTGGTGGCAGGTCCCACATCCTTGCTTGGATTCTGTCCTTTTGGCCCCTGACACATTATTTATAGGCCATGGCTAACCAGGCTTTTCCCAAATGAGGACTTAAAAAAATCTTTAATGGGTGACGTTCTGTACATTTGTGCCACCTCCGAACCCTTGTGTTGGAGCCCTAACTCCTACTGAGATGGTATCAGGGAGGTAATGAAGTTCAGCTGTGCCATGAGCCCCTGCTACAATGAGCTCTACAGGACGAGAAGGGGATTAGAAGGAATGTCCAGGAGGAAGGAGACAGTGAGGAAGGCAGCCAAGGACAGGGCCCTCCCCAAGACCACATTTATGGGCACCTTGACCTCTCATAATGCTGAGAAACAAGCCAGTGGTCTCAGCTCCCAGCCCATGGTGTTGGTTAGAGTGGCCCAGATGATGCAGGCAGGGGAGTGGCTGTCGGGTGCTCATAGGACGGCCTAGCCAGGGAGGTCTTGGTATTTCCTCTGAAGTGACTCTTGGTGGGGAGAGCCCACAGTGAATGAAGGCAGAATACCTGGAAGGCAGCCCAGTCAAAATGAGCAAAAATGAGGTCAAGCCAGATCTCTGCCAGCACTTCCTGAAGTCCCTGACCATCAAGCATCTCCATGTATCCTAAAGGAAACAGTCTAGAACACAGGCAGGGGCTTACATCTGAACTGTTTCTCCTGACTTTCCTATTAGCACCATTGCCAAGAAGAGGCATCAAATCTTAGAGTCCTGCTTCATAGACTAGCAAAGGGCAGGATTCTCAGCGCCAGCCACACTGGGGACTGGGGACAGAAGGGGTGGCGGCAGGGAGGTGGGTGGGGGGGCCCTTCCCCTGTGCAGCATTGACTGCTGCACAAGTTTAGTACTTCCAAGTCCCCTCAGTAGTGACAAACAATGAAACACCCTCTCTGTCCCCACCAGGGGACAAGTTGGTAAATAACCACTGCTAACCATTCGAGCAGAATTATATTTTGCAATACCACTGAAATGTTTATATTATTGTGCCTGGTTTAAAGTGGAGGAAAGATGCAAAATTGTTGGTTTCTACTACATTCATTCAGAAAATCAGGAAAAAAGTTTTGAAAGAGACATATCAAAATATTACAATGATCTCTGGGCAGTGAAATGCAGAGAGCCTTTTTTCCTCTTGTTTCTCTAACGGTTTGTCCCTATTTATTCACGGGATCACCACTGAGTGTTCCACACAGACAGGCATTGTTGTAGGACCTGACAATAAAGGCAGGGACAGACACAGGCGTTGTCCAGAGAACTGTGCTCATATAGTTAAGTTCTGGGTTGCTGGTAGACAGGAAACCAGCCTGAGTCGTGATGGGAGCCACAGGGACCATAGCTTGACTTAAACGGGCAAGCTAAATTATCCAATGTTCATTTAAAATTATGATTAAAAAAACTAGGTTTTGGAAATACAAGTTTGTCTTATAAGGATTTAAACAGCATTGGTCCAGGATCTGACCCACATTAGTACATGTTCCTGAAGATACGAGGCCTTGAGGGTCAGTGGCCAGTACCACAGGACTTCTCCATCCCCCAGGACTACTGGGAGTGAAATTCAAAGTAAAAGGGAGAATATAAAAAGCACTCAGAATACGAAAAGAGAGAGACCAGCTACGTGAACATTTCAGTGAACACCATTTTGAACATCCTCTCTCTCTCTCCCTCTCTCTCTCTCATCCTCTCCCTTCCTCACTGTCTGTTTCTGCCTCCTGTTATAAATGTATGAAAGCATTTTATGCAAGTGAATTCATTCAAACCATTCATGCTGGTTTGTAACCTGCTCTTTTCCTGCCCTTTGTAATTTTATGCTCATTGTAAACTTTCCACAGTGAGCATATAGTGCTTTATAATCCGGAACATTAAAAAAAGCCAAAGACCACAAGAAATAAAATGAAGCCCGCAAATAGAGGCTGAGGGATGCCGACTGAGCCAGGAGATTGTGAAGAAAGGCCCTGGGGTTTTTCTGACCACGAGCCTGCCTGGGCTGGCGACATAACGCGGTTTCTCATTTCAGTTCTGCTCATGTGATCAGACATGTCCTGCTCCTGCACCGAGAGGCAGAGGATGATGGAGCAGGCGTGTGGGGCACCCGGCTCTAGGGACTCAGTTCAGGCCCTCTCTTAGAGCTTTGGGGGCACATGCTTCACCGGGAACACAGTAACAATACACGGTTAATACACATTAAAAGGCATGTACTCTAGGGGCTGGGCACGTGGCAAGGTGCCCACTTGTCTTCATGAATGAGCTCCTGAGTTGAATTCCCAGCACCCAGGAGGAGGGGAGAGCTGGTAAATAATCATAAGCTCCTCTAATGACCCTGTGGCATGGAGACCATTATTATTCTGATCTTACAGATGAAGGAACTTAAGCCCAGAGGGGTTAAGCAACTTGCCTGAAATCTCACAGCATAGAAAAGCTTTATACGAAGTGCAAGAAGAGTAGGTCTGCATTCAAAGAGCTGATAGTCAAAGATGCAAACTCAAGGGACTGGAGAAATATCTCAAAGACATGTACGAGGCCCTGAGGTGGGTCCCCTGGCACCCACAATATCACCTGATATGGCCCTGGTGACTGCAAGTGTTTGGCCAGTGGGCTGAGTTCTGCTGAGAGCAAACACCCACCCAGCTCTTGCAACCTCTGCGGAGGTTGACCCAAGAAATAAATTTTTAAAAGACCCATTTAACCATGACCACACATCACTCACCGTTCAGTGCTGCAGCAGTCAACATTCTTGGTTCTTTGGCACTACCCCTTGGCAGTGTCCATTATCTGGTCATTCTGCAGTTTTGTTTAAGCCGGGCACTATACTTAGGAAATGGTGGCAAACAGGGCAGGGCCACAGAGTATCCTGTAACTGAGAGAAGCAATGCAGTCAGCCCCAAGGTCATCTGAGGTGGGAGAAAGTCCTGTGAAGAATAAGGCAGGTGAGGGTCAGTCCTCAGAAATGTGGAAGTCTGAGCAGAGGGTCAGCAGAGGTCATCTCGGAAAGGAAGGCAGGGTATCTGGAATAAGCAGCTCTGGAAGCAAGAGAGGGAGCAGACTTGAGGCCATCTGGGGCAGTGCAAAGGCCCTGCAGCATGGGCAAGTTGAGAAAGGCGAGGCACAGTCAGGGGATAATGCGCCGAGAGCAGTGCAAGGGGTCGGCAACACACACCAGGGAACTATGTGACAGCTGGGCTGAGAAGGACTAGAGAGTTTCCAGCAAGGGGATGACCAGTCTGCTGTCCAAAAGGTCAGTGGGCTGGGGGTGGGGCCAGCAGAGAAAGGGAAGCCAGGAGACAGCATCAGATTGGCTCAGCCACAGGAGCCCAAAGCAACTGGGATGGCGCCCCTCCCATCCCAGGGCCGGAGTCCATGTTCATGATCCAATCAGTACTGACTGATCGGATGCAGGATTTGAGGGAGTGGGAGGTGGGCAGGATGTTTGGAGGTGATGGGGTATGAGCAACCAGGGGCACGGCAGAGGGGCGGGTTCTGGGAGCATCTGGTTGGAGAATGGGAGTGAGTTCTGCAGCAGGAAGCAGGTGGAGGAGCTGCACTCCAGGGAAACATCTGTCCCAGGCTCCTGGGAGAGAAGCCATCGTGCAGACCAGATGAGCCTATGGAGGGACAGAGGAAAGTCCTGGGCAGCTCCAGAGTACCAGCACGGAAGAGGGGACACAGCCTGGAGGGTAGAGAGGCTGGTCAAGGACAGAGGACAAGTCATCATGGTGACCCGCGACCAGGGCTGGCAGAGGAGGAGGAAAGAGCTTTGAGAAGGCTGTGGAACAGGGGAGGGAGAAAAGGCGAGGCTGCAGTCGTCCCCTTAGGTGACTGGGGCCATGGTCTCTCCAGCAGCCCACCCCAACTTCTCACTGCCCAGCTCCAGTCACAGACGTGCCCAGGCTGGTGCCTCTGCTCACACCAGTGTGCAACGTGTCCCAGCTCCAGTCACAGATGTGCCCAGGCTGGTGCCTCTGCTCACACCGGTGTGCAACGTGTCCCAGCTCCAGTCACAGATGTGCCCAGGCTGGTGCCTCTGCTCACACCAGTGTGCAACGTGTCCCAAATCCAGTCACAGACGTGCCCAGGCTGGTGCCTCTGCTCACACCGGTGTGCAGCGTGTCCCAGTTCCAGTCACAGACGTGCCCAGGCTGGTGCCTCTGCTCACACCGGTGTGCAACGTGTCCCAGTTCCAGTCACAGACGCCGCCCAGGCTGGTGCCTCTGCTCACACCGGTGTGCAACGTGTCCCAGCTCCAGTCACAGACGAGCCCAGGCTGGTGCCTCTGCTCACACCGGTGTGCAACGTGTCCCAGCTCCAGTCACAGGCGTGCCCAGGCTGGTGCCGCTGCTCACACCAGTGTGCAACGTGTCCCAGCTCCAGTCACAGACGTGCCCAGGCTGGTGCCGCTGCTCACACCAGTGTGCAACGTGGTCCCAGCTCCAGTCACAGACGTGCCCAGGCTGGTGCCGCTGCTCACACCGGTGTGCAACGTGTCCCAGCTCCAGTCACAGACGTGCCCAGGCTGGTGCCTCTGCTCACACCAGTGTGCAACATGTCCCAAATCCAGTCACAGACGTGCCCAGGCTGGTGCCTCTGCTCACACCGGTGTGCAGCGTGTCCCAGCTCCAGTCACAGATGTGCCCAGGCTGGTGCCTCTGCTCACACCGGTGTGCAACGTGTCCCCAGCTCCAGTCACAGACGAGCCCAGGCTGGTGCCTCTGCTCACACCGGTGTGCAACGTGTCCCAGCTCCAGTCACAGACGTGCCCAGGCTGGTGCCTCTGCTCACACCGGTGTGCAACGTGTCCCAGCTCCAGTCACAGAGCGTGCCCAGGCTGGTGCCGCTGCTCCCGGTGTGCAACGTGTCCCAACTCCAGTCATAGAGCGTGCCCAGGCTGGTGCCTCTGCTCACACCGTGTGCAACGTGTCCCAGCTCCAGTCACAGGCGTGCCCAGGCTGGTGCCCCTCTGCTCACACCAGTGTGCAACGTGTCCCAGGATAAGCTGGGTCCTGACAGTTTACTGCCACCCTCCCGGGGGCCTCCCCACCATGTCCTCAACTCCCAGAGGTGACAGCACTGGAGAGGGAGCCCCACTCCCCCAGAGTGTTGTGTGGTTAAAGAACCCACAGAGTGGCCGGAGAGATAGAACAGCGTGTAAGGCGCTTGCCTTGCACTTGGCCAACCCAGGTTCAGTCTCTGCAACCAATAAACACCCTTAAACACCCCCAGGAATGGTCCCTGAGTACAGAGCCAGGAGCCCTGAGCACCATCAGTTGTGACCCAAAAACAAGAGGAAGGAGTAGGGTGGGGGTGACCTGTAGGAAGAACCTGCAGGAAGTCCCGCATCAGCTCCCGGGAAGACACATAAGCTCTGCTCCTGGTCACCTGAAGCAAACCCCACCCTCCAGCCTTGCAGATCCCTGGCCCCCCTTGTCCCCCTTAGCTTTCCCTGGCCCCTGACCTTTTACATGGGCTTTTTTCAGGTCTTGCAGTTCACTTTTCCAGGTCTGCTCAGGTTGTCTTCCCTCTCGCACTCAAAGGTAGGGTAAGAAGGGCGAAAGTTAGATTTGACAATGTGGTGAAGAACACGGATCTTCCTCACTGAGCAGAGTCAGCAGATTCTCATGAGCTTCCTGGTCTGTGCCCTGCACACAAGGGTCGAAGCTGTCTCATTGGCAGTGCTGTCCCTGCCTCCAGGCTGTGCCTCCTGTGCAAGGCAGCCTAATGGTCCCTTTGGGCTCGCTCTCCCTTTCAGCTCACATCAGCAGTAGGAGATAGGTTTCCACCCCACCCAGGGAACAGAGGCAAGAGCGGATCTCCAGAAATGGCACTAACCATGGTGTAGACCCACAGTCCTTGAGAAGTGCAAGTGTGGGGAAGATGGGAGGGGCATCAGGGAAGTAATGTCAGCCTTGCCCTGGGGGCGGAAGCTGAGCGGTCCTGGCACCAGAGCGGCTGGTGGTGACTGGAGTTGTCTGAGCTGGATGGCCACAGCTTTTGCATGTTTGTGGCATGAGGTGGAAACTTGAAACAATAAAGAACAGGAGAAAAAGAGACAGAAACAAGAAAGAAAGAAAAGGCAAGGAAACAATAAAATGTTACCATCTTGCAGGCGCCAGGCTGGGCGACAAAACCACTAATGAGCTGGAGGTTCTGCAGAGCCCTGCATCTAATTCAAAGCAGATAACAGCCCTCTGCCGCCCAGCCCAGAGCAGAGCCTTGCGCACCGGCTGGGAGTGGGAGCCCCCTCCCCCATGCCACACTCAGCCCATCCAGAAGGAGGGTTGGGTCCGGCCAAGTGGAAGAGGGAGGCAGATCACTAGACTCTGCCCAAGAACACGCCGGCCTGGTTGAGCTGCAGGACCGACTGTCCATCTGCTTCCCTCACCCCTGGGAACTATCTGGAACTCTCACTTTCCTGGGGCCAGCTTCTCTGCAACACCAACTCCCCACATCAATCAGCATCTCACTGAGGAGGGCGACAGCATATTTGACAAGCCTACATTTGAGCTCTTTTTGATTGTTTGTCAACACTCTGCTATGCTCAGGGCTCTGTGCTCAGGGATCCCTCCTGGCAGGGCTCGAGAACCATATAGGGTGCTAAGGACTGAACCAGGAATTGGCCACACACAACGCAAGTGCCTTAAACTCCCTATATTCTCTCTACAGCCCTACTTTTTGAGCTTTTATTTTATTTTATTTTATTTTTGCTTTTAGGGTCACACCTGGCAATGCTCAGGCGTTTCTCCTGGCTCTGTACTCAGGAACCACTCCTGGCGGTGCTCGGGGACCATATGGGATGCCGGGGATGGAACCCGGGCTGGCACGGGCCGGCCGTGTGCAAGGCAAATGCCCTACCCGCTGGGCTATCGCTCCGGCCCCACTTTTGAGCTTTTAAAAGGTGTTCATTTTAGTTCCCTTTTCACTGAAAGCATTAGTGTATTTGGGTGATGGGCTGTTTTTGTGCTTTGATGACTATTCTCTATGTTATTTCACAATTATCCTGACCTTCAGGTGCCTTGAGAGCAGGCTAAGGAGGGTGCTGGAGTGAGGGGAATCCCAGCACCACTGCTACTGGCTATTTGAGCTTGGACCCAGGATCTTGGGACCCAGCCTCAGTGTCCCTTTTTTAAAATGAAATATATAGTGTGCATATATATATACATATATTATGTATATATATATATCAGTTTTCATATCCTAAGGTTGTTGTCATGATTAAATGTCATGATATATTTAAAACATTTAAATGAACAGATAAGCACTCAGTGACTGGACTGTTCTAGTCACTGGACTGTTGATGCCTTTTTTATTGATGTACCATTATTTATTACTCAAGTATTGACCACTGCCTGGAATTAGGTGCTGGGCTGGAAACTAGAGAATCAAGGGTGCTCGTGACAGGCAGCTACCTCTCTTTAAGGGCTCTGGGTCTAGCAGAGGCAGGAAAGCCAGCAAAGGGGTGGGGGGCTACATGCTAACACAGTGCGTAGGGTATGAAGGGACAGAATGGAACAAAACACTTTTGCCAGTCATAAGCCATCAGAGGCTTCCTGAAGGAGGCGTCAGCCCAGGTAGAACTGGGAAAATAAGTAGGCATTAGACAGAATGGAGAGGCTGGGTGTTCCTGGAAGAGGAAGCAGCGTGTTTGGAGGCTCAGAAGTAGTCAACACCAGGGTGCTCTCAGAGAAACGCAGCCAGAGCTGACAGTGCTGAGTGTAAGGGATAAGGCAGCTGATGAGGCTGCGGAGGGGGGCAGAGGGCAGATAACAGGGAGCTTCCTAGGCTCCAAACACTGGGCTAAGGAGCTTGGAGAAACTTCTGAAGCTGATTGGAACCTTATTTTTAGCCCTGGCCTCCTTGTCTACAAAGCTGGGATATCTCACAGTGCTGTTAGGATGAACTGAAAAGATGCAAGTTCTGTGCTTTGAGGGGATCAGCCACAGAGCAGAAGCCCCACACGGCGAGCTGTGATCAGTGTCAATGAGATCCAGCCGGGTTGTGTCCAGATGAACGAGCCAGGCAGGCAGCCACGTCATTACAGTACCAGCAAGGCATAGTGCATGGATTTGGGTTGTGGGGACTGGGGAGGCGGCTCAAAGGGCTGGAGCATATGTCTTGCATGCATAGGGCCTAAGTTTTATCCCCAGCACTACACTGGCTCCTTCGCACACCACCCCAGGTGTGGCCCTGCCATGTACCAGCAGCTCCAAAATATCCAATACTGTATCGCTGGACCTGACCATTGAACCATCTGGCCCAGATGGCTGTGTATTACTGGGAGTGGTCCTTGGATGCCCCACCCAGAATTGCTTGTGAGGACTCCCGACCCACAAGAAAAGAATCTGCTCTCGACTCCTGGTGTGGGGCTCCTGTCCTGGGTCTGTTACCAAGAGGGAGCGGCTGGGCTGGAGTGAAAGCACAGTGAGCAGTGCTTACCTTGCACACGGTCAGCCCAGTTCGATACCTGGCACCCTTTAGAGTCCTCTGAGCCAGTATCAGCCCCGAGCACCACTGGGTGTGGTCCAAAATCCAAAACAATAAGAGTGGACAGGTCCTGCATCTTTCTGGACCTCGACTTTCTTGTCCGTTAAGTGGGACGCTTCCCTTATAAGCGTTGTAAGGGTTGCAAGGATGAAGAATTCCTGCACGCGACACAGCAGTTGTTGGATAACCACAAACACGCCACAAAATGTGGGCAACGATCAGCACTCATGTAAAACTCTGCTCTGCGGCCTCCTCCTTGTCATCTAACTTCAAGCCAGTTCCACATGAGCCTGCGTGAATTAGCTGTTCATCAGCTGCCAGGTTTTAATTTTCAAGATGTGGAATAAATCAGCTTCAGATTCCACCGCTCTTTCTTTCTTTTTTTTTAATTTTTATTATACCAAGTGTGATATACAATTACAAGGATGTTCATAATTGGGTCTCTGCCATACAGTGTTCCAGCACCCATCCCTCCACCAGTGCCAAATTCCCACCACCCATATCCCAAACACACACACCCACCCAAACCCTGCCTGCCCCTATTACAGGCACATTTTATTTTTCTGTCTATCCCTTTGTCTCTGTCCCTGTATTTCTCTCTCTCTCTCTTCTGTTACACTTTGTGGCTTGCCCTACAGATATTAACAATGTATGATGTCTCTATGTGCATATTCAATAGTGAGTTCTAGTGTGACATCATAATTCCTCATTCCCCATAACCTCTCAGTTTGTTGCAACTAGAATGATCATTACAATGTATAAAGGAGAAAGTTCCTGAGAAGAACCTGGTGCTAAAATCCGTTAGTCTAAAATTGTCGTGTGGCCGCAGAACGGCCATGCACCAGCACATGGAATGTCTGTCTTCCGGCTGTTGGCTGTGGTGGCTGGGAGCTCAGGGCCATACCTACCGACCTAGAGTCTGAGGAATGGGTGGAGGGGCCCAAATCCCAGCTCCAAGTCGGGCCAGTGTGGCCACCTGCATGCTGAGCAAGCCCTAGGAGCTATATAGGACACGGCCAGGGTCCACTGCTCTTTCAAGTTGGGTGAGCATCACAGGTTCCTGCAGGGTCCTGAGGCCACTAGAAAGATGGCTGCTTTCTGGAAGCTTCTCACTCACAGGAAATGGTGCCCTTCAGAACCCTGCAGCCAACTAAGGGTTCCCCCATCCTCACATCAGGTGGGGCAGCTCCCCTTGTCCCCCCTCTGCCTTTTACCCTTCCCCCCCCCCCGCTGTGTTCTCTGCTGAGGCTGCTTCTCCCTCCGGTAGAAACCAACAGGACCTGACCCTCCCTCTCCGTCCCCAGATGCCTCTGCAGATCTCTGCACAGAAAGCTCCAAGTTCTCAGGGCTTCCATGAACCACAGCCTCTCCTCTGAGTCTCTGGGGAGCTGCCCTCACAGGTGGACGATTCCATGTTCCTGCAAGACCATAATGACCTGCATTGACGCTGGCCCACAAAGCATCAGTGAGCCCTATGCAAAGGCGCTCCTATGAGAACATTCTTCCCTCTGGGAGACGACAGTTGGGGTTCACAGAGTCATGGAGGGAGAAAGGGAAATGACACCACAGGTCGGCCCCCAGCCCCTCACCACACCCCTCACCCCAGAGAGGTCAAGTGTAGCCTACCTCTGAGCATCGGCTTCCCCTCTGGGAGACGGGGGACCAGATGTGTACCCCATCTCCCGGCAGGATATCTGGGAAGACCACATGAGATTTTACGTGATCACACTCAAAGAGCCACATGCTGGAAGTCACCCAATGTCGTGCCTGACATAGATAACAGTGGTGTCTACCTGCAGAGGCAAGATCATAGATTACCTCAGAGCTGAGGGGCTGAAACTGCCCATGGTCCGAGAGAGAGAGAGAGAGAGAGAGAGAGAGAGAGAGAGAGAGAGAGAATGTTACAATGCTACAGATAGGAAGAGAGGAGGAGAGATGTGTTCAAGACTGCTAGAGGGATTAAAAAAATAACACCCCCAAAGCCAAAGTGGGAGGTGGCTCAAAAAGACTGGAGTGTGTGTCTTTTTGCATGCAGGAGGTCTGGGTTCTATTCTCAGTGCTGCACGGTCCCTTGAGCACTGCTGGACATGACTCCCATGCACTGACCCAGGAGTAGCCCCGACTGGATGTGTGCCCCATGCCATATGCACACTCAAAAGGGCAAAGGCGGCAGTAGAGAAAGTCAAAGCTGGAGGTTGTTGGGATGGCAAGGACATAGGCTGGACCAGCAGGTGCAGGAGACAGGAAGCCTGGGTGGAGGGTGGAGTGGACCAAGGCTCTCAGTCACCACCTGAAGTCCATGGAGAGAAGAGTGACCACAGAGAAGGAATGGCATGACTGCTCCCCCCAAATAACTCCAGCTTGATCCAAGGAGAGGACTTGTGCTCTGAGGCAACAGAGAATGCCTGGTTGGATCTAGATGCCAGGGCCTCCCCTCCACACACCACCCACACCTAGTTGGCACCATCTAGCATGGACTCACTGCAGAGACACTGAACTTTGGGCTCAAACTGGTGACCGTGGCAGGTGGAAGCCAGGTTGTCTGATCCATCCCCTCCTCTCACTCAGGAGAAGGGGACTGCCCCGTGACAGAGGGGACAGCTCTGAATAGAAGCATCACTGAGCTCTGCAAGAGAAATGGATGTGGGCTTCAAGCACCTGGGATGGCGTTGGTCTCCAGAGCTGGAGGCAGTGGGCATGAGGGGAGCTGGGATGGGAAGAAGGATGCTGAGGAGGGAAAATGATAGGATGGAGAGGGAGGAGGCAGCAAGGGAGAGGAGGAAGTAGTCGGGGAAGAATGTCCCCCTGCTGCCCAAGGCAATGTGCACGACCAGATGCGTCCCAGCCACAGCAAAGCTGGCACAGAGTCCAAATTTCATAAATATTTGTTGAAGTTGTTGAAAGAAGGGTTTACAGAGCTCGAGGCCAGGGAACGCCATCTGGAGATCTTTCTGCCCTAGACCAGAGCAGTCTGCTGGTGGGCCTTGTGTCCCAGGACAAGCCAGGGCTGAGGTTAGCACCAGGGCAAGCGGAGTCCAGGGCAGGGGTGATGGCCTGTGCTAGGGATGGGTCTGCGGCCAGCCTGCAGCCTCAGTGTGCCTGAGGTCAGCCTGGGTGCGGTTGAGCTCCTGTGGAGCTTGGGAGAGAGCTGGCGTCTGGTTGAAACGCCCGGGGCTGGCCTGAGGAGACTGTGGATGGTATTTGGAGCTGGTGATGGTGCTAAGGTCTGGCAGGAGGAGGTTTGGAGATCGATGAGTCTGGGAATGACTCGGCTTGGGGCTGAGATTGGGCCTATTGGAGGAGCCAGGCCTGGACCCTCCATCATTTGCAATTTAGCCCCCAGGCCTCCCTCTACCAAACCTGGAGCCAGCAGGTCCTGCTCAAGGCAAATGCTAACTACTGGCCTAGCATGGGAGTTCGCAGGGCAGAGATAGGGAGATGCCTCCAGGATGCCGGGCTGGGCACCACCTTCAGCTCAGACAGCACCTTCATAGCTCTGCTCTCTGCCTTCTTAATATCACAATACCAAGACAGACTGTTCCATGGCAACAGCCAATGTTCATTAGTGTTGAGGCCTTGTCAGGGTTCTGATTTATAGGGGGCTTGGGCATGGAGCAGGTTTCCTCCCATGGTTTGCCCCAGTCCCTAAACATGTGTGTTAATGGCCTCCGTTCGGGGCTTGGCAGGGGGTGTGCTGATAGAGCCATGAGCAGAGATCAGAACTGGACTGCGACCAATGACCTTATCTTCCAGAAGCCCGTTTTCATCTCTCCGAGACTGTGTGTGTGATCTGTCCCCCACAGAGCCATTGAGAGGATTTGGGGGCTCTGCCAAGCTCTGGGTTGGCTCCAAGCAAAGGTCTTCTATCCTTATTTCCTAGAGGTAGAGAGTTTGGAATTTGGAGTCAGGCAGACCCTAGATTTAGATCTTGGCTTTGTGATTCATTCCTTATCTATGAGTTCCTGGACAGGTTATTTTACCTTTCTGAGCCTTAGTTTTCTCATTCATTAAATGGGCACAAGGATTCTTTGATCAAGCAACAGAACCTGACTCTCCAGAGCAGAAAAGAGAATGTATTGGGAGGATATTGGGGATCCCACAAAATTCACAGGAAGCTCCAGATCCAGAGACTAGGTAGAAAATGAGAGCTCAGTGGAGGGCAGGGCCACAGAGGAACAAGCAGCTGCAGCCCCGAGTGTAACAACCTGCCCTCACACACCCCTGCACCTTCAGCATGTGCCTAAACTCTAAGGCCACCCCCTGCCTGTCCCTTTGCTCTCTGAGGTGATGGCAGCAGGACCTCCCACTATCCTATGTTCACTGTGGAGACGTCTGGGTGCTAGTGAGGAGAGAGTTGGGGAGCCAGCAACAAAGATTCCCTACAGGGGCCTTGCAGGGAATATGGCAACAGCCCTGAACACCGGTGCTGGGCATGGGGTAAAGCTCCCCAGCAACCTCTCCTAGCACTGTGCCTGCCTGCAGAAAGTCTTGTTCCAAGGTGGCAAATGTGGGCAGAACTGGGGCTTGGGGGCTTGGGGACCTGGGGGGTGTGGCCCCTGAGCCATCATCTGTTCCTCAGGCACCTGACATGAGGGACAGAGCCTTGACCAGAAATCAGATTCTGCCGCTAGTTAGAAATGTGGTCTTTTGTAGAGGTTTGGGGAAGGGTAAAGGGAGGTTTGGGGGGAGGGTAGGGGAGGTTTGGGGGAGGGGCAGGGAGGTTTGGGGGAGGGTAGGGGAGGCCTGGGGGAGGGTAGGGAGGCTTGGGGGGAGGGTAGGGGAGGCTTGGGGGAGGGTAGGGGAGGTTTGGGGGGAGGGTAGGGGAGGTTTGGGGGGGAGGGGTAGGGGAGGGGTTTGGGGGAGGGTAGGGAGGCTTGGGGGAGGGTAGGGGAGGTTTGGGGGGGAGGGTAGGGGAGGCTTGGGGGAGGGAGGGAGGTTTGGGGGGGAGGGGAGGGGAGGTTTGGGGGGAGGGTAGGGGAGGCTTGGGGAGGGTAGGGGAGGTTTGCAGACACTTCAGACAATGCTCAATACCTTTTCTTGGTTCTATGCTCAGGAATCAGGGATTGAACCAGGGGTTGGTCACATGCAAGGCCAGTACCTTTAAGGAGTGTTTTTCCAGACTAATGCAGTCTTTTTTTAAGCTATTTATAATTGGTCATGAGGCCCGATCATGAGGCGCCCAGGAGGGGATGGCGGGTTCTAGCCCTGGCCCGCCACTCCAACAGATCCTCACAAGAAGCTAAAGGACTCCCCCCCACACACACACACCATGAGGGCCACCATTTTCCACATCCGGACTCCCCTCTCGTCAGAGCTCCACCCAGCAGAAGAGCTGATCACAGCCCCACCCACGGTTCATCAATAAATGCTCGAGATTAGAGGTGACTACAAGAGCATCCCACCCGCACGGCAGAACCTGGCAAGCTACCCGTTTCGTATTTGATATGCCAAAAACCAGTAAAATTATAGACCTCATCCCCATGACCTGATGGAATGATTTGAGGTTATTTATGTTCCTAGAGCTACCAGATGCCTTTGGGCTACTAGCATGTGACAGGGACATATGGAGATATTACTGGTGCCTGCTAGAGCAAATCGATGATCAATGGGAAGACAATTGATACAAGTGAAGTGAAGTGATTTATAATTGGTTTGCAACTTCGCAGTTCTTGGGGAGCCACACAATGCAAAACTCAGGGTG
Organism: Cryptotis parvus; assembly: GCA_021461705.1. NCBI lineage: Eukaryota > Metazoa > Chordata > Mammalia > Eulipotyphla > Soricidae > Cryptotis > Cryptotis parvus. The sequence continues at coordinate 436,467 of JAJIBD010030462.1, read as the reverse complement.
CCGCCAATGCAGTCCATGCTCTGAGCCACAACCCCAGCCGAGAAACACAGTCTGGGCCATCTTCACCCTCTCTAACGCCCCAGCTTCACAGCTGAAAATAAAACCCATAGGGCTAAAAAGATATGGGGTGCCGGGATCGAACCCAGGCCGGCACAGGCCGGCGCGTGCAAGGCAAACGCCCTACCCGCTGGGCTATCGCTCCGGCCCCACTTTTGGACTTCCCTCTCGTCAGAACTCCACCCAGCAGACCAACCCATCACAGCCCGGATCACTGACACCCACCCTGAAGCAGCTTTTTCCTCAATCCGGCCCAGGTATGCTGGTCCAGAGACTCTCACACATGGGGCAGAGCTGTTCCTTGCTCTCCCTGTGCACAGCCGTTCATGAGGCAGTCGGGAGGCATGGCGGGTTCTAGCCCTGGCCCACCACCTCGGCAGAGCCTCACAACAAGCCAGACCACCCCCTCCTCTCACTCCACGGGCGCCGCCATTTTTCACTTTTGGACTTCCCTCGTCAGAACTCCACCCAGCAGACCAGCCCATCACAGCCCGGCTCTAGTGGCCGCTTGCAGCCGCGTGGCTCATCAATAAATGCTTTATTTGGAGGTGTTTAAAAGAGTTTGCCTCCCGCTCGGCAAGCCTGGCAAGCTTCTCGTGTTGTATATGATATGCCAAATTCAGTAACAATTATATTAGGTCATTCACATGACCTAATATAATTTACTGAAATGGGTCATTCACATGACCTAATATAATGATTTGAGGCTCTTTATGTTCCTGTAGCAAGCTGATGCCCCTGGCTCTACTGGCATGAGACAGGACATATGGAGATATTACTGGTGCCCGCTCTAGCAAATAGATGATCAACGGGAAGATCGTGATCGTGATCGTGAGGGCTAAAAGATAGTACCATGGGGAGGGAGTTTTCCTTGCATGAGGCTGACCCAGGTTCCATCCTCGTGACCTCATACAGTCCCCATGGCCCACCAGGAATAATTCCTGAGCACAGATCAAGGAGTAGGTCCTGAACACATCTGGGAGTGGCCCAAAAAGAAATCACTTGATCACTTGAATCCCGTTACTCATCGATTTGCTCGAGCGGGCGCCAGTAACATTTCCATTGGACCCTATCACGTGCCAATGTAGCCCAATGGCATCTGGTTGATTCAGGAATATGAAGAGCCTCAAACCGTTCCTTCAGGGTCTTAACAAGGAAGTCTGACCATCTTGTAGGTGGGCGGCCACGTGATCTTTTGACATCCCGTGGGATCCAGTCGGTAACGGCTCTAGTCCAGCGGTTGTCTCCAAATCGCATTACATGTCCAGCCCATCTGATTTTCGATGCCTTGGCAAACGAGACAGCGTCCCTTGATTCTGGAATAGCGACGGAGGTCAGAACTCCGGATTCCTTCTCTCACTTGAGTGAGGCGTGATATTCCAAGCATAGCTCTTTCGATGCCTCTCTGGGAGACCCGAATAGCATTCTCATCCTGCTTTCGTAGGGCCCAGGTCTCTGAGGCGTATGTTAATGCAGGGAGAACGGTGGAGTCAAAGAGATGTGCCCGGAGCCGGAGGTTCTTTGTCCTTTTAGCTATTTCTTCGATGCCTTTGAAGGCATTCCATGCCGCTCTCTTCCTCCCTGCGCAGCTCAGGTTTTAGGTCATTCATCATGTTGACTTCTCGACCTAGGTACACATAACTGCTGCATTCAGAGATGTTTGTTCCATTGAGAGAGAATGGGGCCTCTGGAACTAGTTCATTTCTCATGAACATAGTTTTTCTTCAGATTCAGCTGTAGACCTACCTTTCCACATTCTCGGTCAAAGTCAGCCAGCATTTGTGCAGCTTGGCTAATGTTTGGTGTTATTAGAAGCGATGTCATCAGCGAAGCGGAGGTGGTGTAGTTGCCGACCATCTATCTTCACTCCCATTCCTTCCCATTCTAATTGTCTCATGATGTTCTCGAGGGTGGCACTGAAGAGTTTTTGGTGAAATGGTATCACCCTGTCGAACCCCTCTTTTGACATCAATGATCACTTCTTTTGTAGAATGGTGAGATCCTGGTGGTGAATCCATAATACAGCTCACGAAGGATCTTGATGTATTGGGTTTGAACACCCTGTTTGACTAGGGCTTCGATGACTGCTTCAGTTTCCACAGAATCAAAAGGCTTTCTGTAAATCAATGAACGTGAGACAGAGCGGCATCTTGTACTCCCTACAAACCTCAATGAGCTTGGTTACTGTGTGGATATGGTCGATTGTGCTGAATCCTTTTCCGAAACCTGCTTGCTCGCATGGTTGACCTTCATCTAGTGTTCTGCTAATCCTGTTCAGAAAGCTGGTTTCTGCTCTGCCGGGTGTACCTGTGTCTGAGGCTCAAGCATTCCTGGGTTTGAAATACTCTCCTCTGAAGGGCGGGTCTCTGCAGGGCGGGTCCTTGTAGGCTGGGTTTCTGACAAGCTGGGCTGGAGACTGGATTAATCTGTGGGCTGGAGAGTGGATTAATATGCTGGGGGAGATCTTACCAGCTGCAGAGTGTGGATTGTGACACAGATCGCTGCCAGCAAGGTGTGGGAGTTTCTCTGGCCTCCTCCGAGGCTCCATCGGGATGGTGGACTCAGGTCCAAAAAGAAAACAAAAAAATAAAAAGAAAGAAAACAGAGTCTGTGATCCCTGCCCCGGAGATCTCACCAAACATTCAGAGCAGCATGTGTGACCCAGATAACACAGGGGAACGTTGTTTTGAAATCTTTTTGATGTCTTCTAATAGCATTTTAGTCTCTCTTATTAACTGACAGCATAAAAGTTCACCCTGTTAGAAGACTTGATGTGTTGGTTATTATTTTCACAAGATTGCATAGGATTCCTGTCTAATTCCAGAGCATTTCATCACCCTTCTAAAGCAACTCTGCACACAGTAGCATTCATACTCCCCCTTCTGCCCCGACTACAGTTTCTGGCAGTGATAAACACAGTTTCTGTCTCTGTGGACTTGACTATTCTGGACGTTTCTTATAAATGGAATCAGGCAAGAGATGTGATCCTTCATATTTGGCTTTACACAGCCTTTTCAAAGCTCATCTTTGTGATAGCGTGTGTCAAGACTTGACACCTTCTCATGATTGAATGCCAGTCTGTGAATGGTACACCATCTTTGGTTTGCCCTTTACACAGGACTCTTTTGGTTAACACAGTTCTCTTTTTTAAAAGTATTTTATTATACCACCGTGAGGTATACAATTACAAAGTTCATATTTGGGTTTTGGTCACAGTGTTCCAGCACCCATCCCTCCACCAGTGCCCATCTCCCACCACCAACGTCCCCTGTTCCCTCCTCCCTCCCCCAAGCCCTCCTCCATGGCAGGTTCTTTATTTCTTTCCCTTTCTCTCTCTTTCTCTTTCCCTTCCCTTCCAGATTGTGGATTACAGAACATGCATTAAAGGATTGTCATGTGTATCTTTTTGCCTGTATTTAATGCTCAGTTCTAGGTTGGTATTAGTACTTTTCGACAATTGTTAGCACACTGTTCCATTTTCTGTCTTACCTAGCCTCACTTTTTGGTTAACACAGTTCTGAGCTGCAGCCTCAGCTCTCCTGAGGGAGGGAGGACACGTTTCCATGGGACCATGAGCAGCTAGATCAGTGTCTGACCTCATCCAACCCCAAAGTGCCCAAAAACAATCCACACTTCTCCTGAATTATGGGCGTGTGTGGTCTGGGGGCGGTGCATAGACTCTGAACTTTCTATCACCGCTCCCTTAACCTCCAGCTCACTGGACACCCTGGTGGGGATTTCCCGGGGAACTGATTGGGAATGGGCTCATTGCTGGATCGCGCACATGGTCCATGCTTAGCAAATACTTCACTTGTCACTTGTCTTCCCGTTGTTCATCGATTTGCTCGAGCGGGCACCAGTAACGTCTTCACTTGTTGGGAATGAGGTCCATTACTGTTACTGTTTTTGGCATATCGAATACACCATGGGTAGCTTGCCAGGCTCTGCCGTGGCTCTGGGTTCATCCCAGGGTGGGGAGACAGCCCAAAAGGCTAGTGTGCAGGCTCTACAGGAGACAGCAGTTCTGGTTTTGAGCCTGAGCATCACATGATCCCCAGTAGTCCTTGAGCACTGGACTGGGAGCAGCACCTGAGCACTGGCAGATGTGGTTCAAAAACCACACCTGAAAAAATGCAGCTTTATATATTTGGGAGTGGTAAATTCCGAGACAGTAAGTCCTTCTTAAGCCTGAAATATAGAGAGCAGGGCCAGAGAACTTAGTTCAATGGAGTGTATGTAGTACACACCTGGCAGGCAGGTCACAGTTTGGGTCCTAGCACCACCAGGACACCCCAAGAACAGCGCAGGGAGTATCCTGCATAGCACCAGGTGTGACCTCACAACCAAAAAACACAGAGAGAAAGTTGGGTCTACAACACCCTGAAGCAGGGAACATGAGCTCCCAAGGTGATGGGGGGCTCGTGGTTGTAAAGCGACAACATTCTAAGGGAGTCAAGTCACGCACCAACCTTTTTGGAATTCGGGTACATAATGGTATGTCTTCTCTCCCAGGTGGATTAAGATTTGGAGAGATTCCCACTGATTGCTATGACAAAGACCAAGGTGGCACATATCCAAAAGGGGCCATAGAGGTCTATCCCGATACAAACACTGGAGAACAGGCAAGGCTGCACGGATTGATGAATGGATTGATGGGTGGGACTGACTCCACACTCTTGCCAAGACCTGCTTTATGGAGGGACAGAGAGCAGCATCTTACCTAGAGAGAAACTCAAGCCCAAGGCATTCTTCAACCTATCATTTAGGAACCGACATCAGTGGGAAGGGAAATGAGCTCATGTGCCTGACACACAATAGACGTGACTATGGTGTGAGTTAATGCATGGATGAATAAACCTAGCTGCCACTTTTTGGGAGCTAGAAAGTGACACTTATCTCTAAAAGAGACAAGACACCTCAGTCACAGCAGACCAGGGGCAGAGTGCAGTGTGGAATCTAGGCCAACCGGAAGGCCAGCATTCCCCCACCCCCCCACACCAACCCTCCCCACCCCACACCAACCCCCACCCCCAGCAGACACTCTCCTGGTACCGCTGCTCTCTGGGGCACGTCTCATGTCAACCAGATGAGCCGCTTCCAAGCCTCAGAGTATGTGTTCTCCCTACCTGCCACAAGGAGGGCACTGGACAGATCACATGTCTGCCTGGCATTTGTTTTGTCTTGGGGTGTGAATATTTGTATGTGCATGTGTGTGTGCATGTGTGTGCATGTGTGTATGCATGTGTGTGCATATGTGTGCGCGTGTGTGTGCATGTGTGTGCATACCCAAGAAAGAAAAGACAAATATGTCTTGTCAGCAGCCTTCACCTTCTTGTTATCCAGCTGTAACCTGTCAAGTGTAGGGAACCCTCCAGATAAGATGGATTTGACACACCACAGATGCCTTTCTACCTCCCACAGAGGTTATGACAGCCCCAAGTGACAGGTACAGTGACATTCAACATCTGGGGATAGCTTAGAAGAACTCATGGAGTTAGCCAGGTACGTGTCACATGCTGGGTGAATGGCAGTCACCTGCATTGAACAACTGTCATCTCCAGGGCACAGGCACAACTAAGAGGCTTCATACTTCTCAGGAGCAAGGGACGGGGGTCAGGAGGTCAGGTTCCAATCTCCATTTTGCCAGGCACTGCCCATGTGACTCTGATATCCAGTCACCCTGGCCTCAGTCTTCTGGTCTGCAACACTTGATCACTTGATCACTTGAATCCCATTATTCATTGATTTGCTCAAGCGGGAGCCAGTAACATTTCCATTGGACCCTATCACGTGCCAATGTAGCCCAATGGCATCTGGTTAATTCAGGAATATGAATTGCCTCAAACCGTTCCTTCAGGGTCTTGACAAGGAAGTTTTGGCAGCCTAGGATGGCCGTGAAATTTTATATGGCACTGCTTGTTCGCCTTTCTTACTGCTGCCGTATTAAGGGCTCTTTTGGGGTCAGGAAAATAAACATTTTTGTTACTGGTTTTGGCATATCGAACATGCATTGGACAGCTTGCCAGGCTCTGCCATGCGGGCGCTATACTCATTACTTTGTGGGGCTCTCTCAGAGGGATGGGTAGAATATTCATGGTAATTTGGAGGTAAATTGCGCGGCCACGCAGTGGCCGCACGCCAACGGGAAAGCTGGTTTCTGCTATGCTGGGTGTATCTGTGCCACCTAAAGTATACATATGTATTTTGGGGGGTCACACCTGGCAATGCTCATGGATTATTCCTGGCTCTGCACTCAGGAACTACTCCTGGTGGTGCTCCAGAGACTATGAGTGCTGAGGATCCAACCCTATTGGCTGCCTGCAAAGCAAGCATCCTACTTGGTATACCTAGCACTCCAACCCCTCATCATTTTTTAAGACTGGAGGAAATCTGTACTCAAAGCATGCCCTCCAACACCTTCAAACCATCTCCCAGGAACTGATCCACATAATGGAGTTACAAGAAAGTGGGTTTCAAAGGGTCTTTGGAGAAGTGGGATAGTACACTGCTGATGGGGGTAGCATTGGGAGTAATGTGCATGGGAAACCATCAGTAACAGTATGGAAATCACAGAACCTCAATTCAAAATGGTTGGGGAAAAAAGGCCATTTCCCTAGTCTCTCGGTCAAGAAACAAGCAAGCAGCAAGGGGAAGGAGCCATAGGCCAGCGGGTAGGGAGTTTGCCTTGCACGCATCGAACCCCGCATCCCATATGGTCCCCAAGCAGCTCTAGGAGTAACCCCTGAGCATTTCTGGGTGTGACCCAAAAAAGCAAAGCAAAAAAAAAACAAAACCAACAACCCAAGCAAGCAGCAGAATGGAGAGTTTAGCTTACCATTTGGGTGTATGCTCCTATACTCACACACCAACATCAACCAGAAAATTTAAAATGCAGAAATAAAAGTTGATCCAAGAACTGGAATAAAGAGGCTGTAAATAGTAGCTTTCACTCAAACTGGAAAGCTGTTGGGGGTGGGAGGTAGAAGGGATTGTTACTGTCCAACACCTAAGCTTTCCAGCAATTTCAAGTGTAGATCCTCCAGGCAGTTACCAAAACATCTTCCTTCTATCAGCAAAAGCATTTTTTTTAGTGGTCTGCATAATGGAGACAATCATACCCTCCTTACAGGGCTTCTGGGGAAATGAGAGAAACAATCTATGAGAGCACATCCTGGAAGGGGCAGCCCCTAAGGAAGGGGCAGCCAAAAGCTATGGGCCAGAAGTGGCTCACCACTTGCTTTTGTAAAGTTTTATTGGAACACAGAGCTGTTCCTTTGTGTGTATCTCCCCCAAGTTGGTTTTACACAATGATGGCAGAGTTAAGAATCAGTTTTAAGAGAGCCTTCAAGATTGCCATATTGAAATACTTATCATCTATTCATTTATAGAACAACTTGTCTGACTCCTGCCGTGAACAATCGCTACCAAGTCTTAGTGGTAGTGATTGCTATATTATAGTAGTATAGATATAGTAGTATATAGATATAGTAGTATAGTGATTGTTATAGTATAGTAGTATAGATTCCCTCACCACACCCCACCAACACTCCAGGCTCTCCCCAAGTTCCAATTTGGTAGATAAAGAATAAAACAAGGATGGTCACTATGCAGAGACTCAGACACACAGGGCAGAGCTGCCATCTGGCTCTCCCTAGTTCAGCTGACCATGAGGTGCCCAGGAGGGAAGACGGGATCTAGTCCCAGTTCGCCACCTCAGTACAGCCTCGGAAGCAGCCAGAGGAAGCTCACTCACCATAACTGCAGCCATTTTCAACCTCCAGACTCCACAGCTCCTCAGAGTCCCACCCAAGAGAGAAGCTGATTTCAAGTCCGGCTCATCAGAGCCCCACACAACAGAGCAGCCAATTTCAAACCCAGGTAGGCAGTTCTCAGCAGCAAAATCACCGGACATTCATGGAGATAGAGCTGGGGTCCCTCTTCCCCACCTCTGTCCCATTCCGGAGACCTGGTGAACCCCACTCCACGAACTGCCTCCAGGCTGTCGGCCATGATGCAGAGACTCAGACACACGGGGAGAGCTGCCATCCAGCTCCCCCCCTAGTCACATGGCCGCTTGTGGCCTCGCAATATATCAAACTAGTGGAAACCAACCATGTTTTAGAAACTCAGAAAGTAAATTCAAGAACATAATTTGGCCAGATTCTTCCATAACCAACAATAGGGAAGAAAATGGATTAATCAATAACATTGCCATGTATGTGCTTTTAACGGTCAATATAATCAGTGCCAGCTGATGGAGCAGGCATGGGGATTGGGTGGGTGGGAAATGAGGGTCTTTGGTGGTGGGAACACACTGGTGGTGGGAGTGATGCTGAAGTATGAATCATTTTATCAACAGTATTATGAAAACCTTTTTACTTTGTAAATTGTGGTGCTTCAATAAAAGGGGAAAAATTTTAAAAAGAATAAAACAAGAAAATGTATATTTCTTTATATATACATATATATAGTATATATATATATATATATATATATATATATATATATATATATAGACTAGCGATTGTGGCAAGGGAGGTCCCTTGCTTAGATCTTGAGCCATGTTAGAGTCAACAGCCCAGGGAACTCCACTGTTTTCTGTGTGACTGTGGGCAGGTGACTGAACCTCCCTGAATCATAGCAAACTCACCTACAAAGCGGTGAGTTTTAACGCCCATCCTTGAGTTCAATACCCATCCTTAGGGCAACTGGAAGGATAAATGAGAATCTCCACGAAGTGCTGGTGCGCAGTAACGGGCAGCTTGTCTTCCTTCCGCCTCCCCAAGCATCCTCCAGGACCCTCATTCCCTCTGAAAGCTCAGCCCACAGCAGCTTCTCTTACCCCAGCAGCTGGTCAGAGGCAACGTCTGGGGCGGGTTGGTCTAATGAGAGACCTCGGCCTGTTTCTGACACTGAAGCTGCTGCCAGCTCCCTGTTGACACATTTACTCTCATAATATTTGCTTTTCACTGGCATTCTTTGCCCGGGGCCTGACAGCAGACGGAGACAATCGACAACCAGGTAGAACTTTCAGAGGGAGAGGGCAGTGCTCCTTGTTCCCCCCTCCTCCGTCCCATCCCACTTTGCCTTGTCTGAGTGTTTTAAGTGAACCACACTCTGGGCAGCAGATGACTTAGAAAAAACACTGGCTGGTGAGACGGCAGCAGCTCCCTGGTCCTAACCTGTCCCTGACCTTGGGTGTCCTTGGGCCAATCTTGTCCTCTCCCTGGGGCCTCTGTGGCTTCTCTGCCAGAGAGACCTGCTGCCTTGGTTCTGGGACTCTGAGGCTATAGAATTCCCAGGACCCTCAGACTGGAAGATTCTGGAGTTCACTGGACTGTTTTCTGCAGCCTACCCACTGCAGAAATAGAAGGGTAGAGAGAAAAGGATGAGAGATTGTGTAGAGAAAGCCATACTTCTGTGGCCAGAGGCATAGGGAAGAAGGTAGGATGCTCACCTTGCAATGCAGACCGCCTGTGTTCAATTCCCAGCATCACATGTGCTCCTCTGATTCCCCACCAGGAATGATCCCTGAGTGCAGATCCAGGAGTAAGCCCTGAGCATGTCCCTTCCCAAAAAAGTAATCACTGTATCACTGCCTTCCCGTTCATCATCGACTCTGCAAGTATCCCCAAAAAAGGGACTTGCAAGTCAATGATGAACGGGAAGACAGTGATACAGTGATACAGTGATTACTTTTTTGGGGACAGTGATTAATTTTTTGGGAAGGGACATGCTCAGGGCTTACTCCTGGCTCTGCACTCAGGGATCATTCCTGGTGGGGAATCAGATTTAAAAAGACTGCAGCAGGGTGGATCTCGATAAGCCGGGCTGTGATAGGCTGGTCTGCTGGGTGGAGTTCTGATGAGAGGGAAGTCCGGATGTGGAAAATGGAGGACCTCATGGAGTGGGGGGGTCGTCTGGCATGTTGTGAGGCTCTGCTGGGAGTAGCAGGCCAGGGCTAAAACCCACCATCCCTCCCGGGCACCTCGTGAGCAGCTGGGCACAGGGAGAGCCAGTAGCAGCTCTGCCCCATGTCTGTGAGTCTCTTTTAAAAAATTAAAGGACAAATTAAATAGAAAAGAAAGAGAACTACACTTATTTTTATCTAAAGCCAGAGGCTGACAAGTCTGAACCTCTGTTTCCCGCCTGTGGAGTGGGGGTGTGACATGACGCTCCCGAGCTGCTGGCGTTGCACTGAAGCATCCAGCCAGGACTCGGGATGAGGCAGGAAGAGGCATGTTCTGCCTCCACAGACCAGAACTGTCGCTCGATTTTCACCCCTCCTCTCTGCCCCTAACACAGTCGGGAGGGACTCGGGGATGTGATTTTCACTGGACAGTTCCCTGTAGCCTGCCCACACCCAGGCCCAACCCAGGCCAGTTTCCCAGGGCGGAGGGAGAGAAAGCGGCAAAGTCAGTCCAGGGAACTCCTGAGCCCTCTGTCATGTGCCGCGCCTCAAGGACGTTCTGCCTCATGGGTGGGTCATTGGGTGGGTGCCCACCCCACCAGAATACCCCATAAAGGACGTTACTGGAGCCTCTGCTGGGAAGTTTCAGGCGGCCACCCCAGACCCTTCAGCCTGCATGAGGAGACTCAGAGGGGCTGGAAGCAGGTCTGTGGCACAGACAAACCCAAGCTTGGATTCCTCTAAGGCCACCCCTTGGCCTCAGTCAGCCTGTCCCCGTGTCAGGCCCAGGATGTGTCAGCTGTGGCGTGGGGGTGACAGTGAGCTGAACCTCCGCGGCCCAGAGAGACAGGAAGGGGTCTGAGTTCTGAGTCCCAGTTCCCAGTGGGAGGTCGGGTCCCTCCTCAGAACTGAGTTTCTGAGGGAGGGCCATGGCGCTGGCTCAAAAAGGCGGGGTGCCACCGGGCTTCAGTCCCTAGCACAGCCTGCTCAGCAGAGCACCACTGCAACAGCCCCCAGCACTGCTGAGCCTGGGACCCGACCAAGTATCCACCCTAGGAGCCCCCAGGCCCCAGAGCACTGCTTGGGAGAATCCCCTCTCCCCCCTGCCACCCCCCCAAGGAAAAGTTGCTGGCAGCTTCTCCGAGGGCAGTAACTACAGAGACAGCATTGCCCTGGTGCAGTGACCCGGCCTGCACTCTCCTGGCCCAGCTGTTCTTGCCCCAGGCCCTAAGGCAGACGCTGAGTCCCCATTTTACAGCTGCAGGAAGGGAAGCTGTGGACATCAGCTTTGAAGTCAGCTGAAATGGGGCTGTCAATGGTCTGTGCGCTGGTACAACTGCCACGGCTCAGGGCTCACGGCTGGCTGACCTGATGTCCGCCCTGGTGCACCAGCTCAGCCCAGGGAGGGCAGCTCGGCCGGAATCGTGGGTGCGCAGCGCCCTCCAGTGGACGGCGCGCTACTGCCAAGGAAACTGATTTATGCCCAGCTCTCAGAGGCACCAAGCCCCAAGTCCCTGGAAGCTCCTGCCGCCACCAGTCCAGCAGAGTGCCAGAGTCACCCCAATTAGTCCCTTAGCCTCACACCCTGTGACTCTAAACAGCCCCTAAATGAACACCGCCGTGCTCAGAGCTGGGGGAGCCAGGTGCAGAGACCAGTTGAAGCTGAGGGGTGCAGGAGTCCAGGGTCCCTTTGTGTCCCCTTTAAACTTAGTAGCAAATGGGGACCAGCTTGAGGGATGCTTAGGAAAATGGAGACAATGGTAGAAGGAAGGTGACAGTGTGGGTGGGATTGTGGGGACTATGAATGCCCGTAACGGCTCGTCGTGAGCAATTCTGTAAACTGTGGTGTTTAAATAAAGGGGGATTTAAAGCATATGGCAATCCCTAACAGTTAATAAGTAAATAGACCCAGCAGAAAGAACCCCCACCCTTCTGCCTATCCCCATTTCCCTCCTGTGTCCCCCTGGACGTCACCAGTAGACCGATGACAGAGGTGGAGTGGACTATGCCCCTTCTTGTCCTCTGGCCAGTGAGGACAGTAACCCTGTCGGTGTCTGGAAGGCGTGGGGGTGCAGAGGCCGCGTGCACTCCTGGGAGTGCTGGCCTCTGACATCCTAATGCTTGTGAAGTGCCTGTCACATTTGGCGCACCTGGCTCAGTTTACTTCTGAGGGTCCTGAGTGTTCCTGGACACTTGTCACCTCTCCCTCCTCTGTTCATCACTAGCGCCCAGCCCAGGGTGTCCAGGTGAAGCCTGAGTCTCCTGTCTCCCATGGGGCTTCGTGACAAGAGCTAAGCTGGAGCATGGACACCATGCACACTGCCCCTTACTGCCACAGTTCTCTGGTCCAAAGTGGGAGCAAGAGACTGTGAGAGGGGCTGACATCCCCTGAGAATAAGGGGTGAGGGTTTGACCAGTACCCCCCGGACCCCTGCCCTGCTCTTCCCAAATGGTGCTCTCTTGACATATCTGAACCTCGGTTTCCTCATCTGCAAAGTGGGGGTGATGCTAGAGTTGTACTGAGGGTTGACTTTTGGAATACGGGTGCAGCCGGGGTCCTGGACCACAGGACTTTAAGTTGCTTATTGAACAGCAATCAAATTCACCCTCTTCTCTCCCAAACCCAGGGCTGCATTCATGGACCTTCCTGGCCAACCACGTTTCCTGCCAGCTGCTCCGCTCCAGCCTTTCTGGGGCTGCACTTTCAGTTCTAAGACAAGTTGTGACAAGCTCCTTCTGGCAGTTTCCTCCCCACACGCATACCACAGCTCCTGCTCTCACCAGCCTTCCCCAGTGATGCTCCCAATACTGAAATCCGCCCTTTACTGGCGATCAGGCAGAGATGAAGCCCTGCAGCATATTTGACAAAGCCATGTCATTTCCGCCTCCCCAACCCTGGACAGAGATTCACTTTCTATCCCTTTTCATGGTGGGTGATAGCTGTGGAGCCTGAAAACTCTTGCCTGAGCTCCAGAGTGGTGACATTAGGGGTAGCCCCTGTTCAAACTCATATCTGTGTGGCCGTGGCCCCCATGCCACATATCTCTCCACATGGCTTTCTAGACAGCGCCAGGGAGATGGGGCTCTGAGCACCAACTGGCATCCAAGAAAGAACCTCGCATTGATCTAAAGTTTGCTCATGTTTCAGATGCCTTGAATTTATCTGGCCTGGGGAGGTTGGACCCTCTTGGTCACTATCACTATCACTATCTTCCCGTTAATCATCTATTTGCTAGAGCGGGCACCAGTAATATCTCCATATGTCCTGTCTCATGCTAGTAGAACCCAAAGGCATCCTCTTGCTCCAGGAACATAAAGAGCCTCAAACCATTATATTAAGTCACGGGAATGACCTAATATAAATGTTACTGGTATTTGGCATATCAAATACTACATGAGCAGCTTGCCAGGCTTGCCGTGCGGGTGGCATACTGTTGTAGTCACCTCTAAATAAAGTATTTATTGATGAACCGCACAGCCGCGGTGATGAGCAGCCGCGCGAGCTGAGCTGTGATAGTCTGGTCTGCTGGGTGGAGTTGTGACAAGAGGGAAGTCCGGATGTGGAAAATGGCGGGCCCCATGGAGTCGGGGGGTCGTCTGGCTTGTTGTGAGGCTCTGCTGGGGTGGCAGGCCAGGGCTAGAACCCGCCATGCCTCCTGGGCACCTCATGAGCGGCTGGGCACAGGGAGAGCAAGTAGCAGCTCTGCCCCATGTCTGAGAGTCTCTGGTTCAGCATACCTGGGCCGGATTGAAAAAAAACTGCTGCAGGGTGGGTGTCGATGATCCGGGCTGTGATAGTCTGGTCTGCTGGGTGGAGTTGTGATGAGAGGGAAGTCCGGATGTGGAAAATGGCGGGCCCCATGGAGTAGGGGGGGTCGTCTGGCTTGTTGTGAGGCTCTGCTGGGGTGGCAGGCCAGGGCTAGAACCCACCATGCCTCCCGGGTGCCTCATGAGCGGCTGGGCACAGGGAGAGCAAGTAGCAGCCCTGCCCCATGTCTGAGAGTCTCTGGTTCAGCATACCTGGACCCTCTTGGTCACTCCTATCAAATCTATGAGGAAACAGAGCAGGGGCCGAGGGGTAGAAGTGGGTTTGTTACTGCCACTTGAGTCCCTGCCTCCTACCAGCTGGGGTGAGGGGCACTCCCATTGCACAGAAGGCTGGCAGGGCTGCACCCCAAATTGAAAGTCCCAAGCAGGGACCAGAGCAATAGCACAGCATATAGGGCATTTGCCTTGCATGCGGCCCACCCCGGTTTGATTCCCGGCACCCCATATGGTCCCCCAAGGACCTCCAGGATTAAGTCCTGAGTACAGAACCAGGAGTAACCCCTGAGCATTGCCGGGTGTGACCCAAAAAGAAAAAAAACAAAAGCAAACCAGATGGGGAGTTGTGTCTGTCTCTGGGCATTCATGGCCAAGGCCCAGAGTGCTCAGTGGCCAGGCCATGTCACCATGGTGACTATGAAGAGTATCCCTAATACCATGGATGCTGGGTGTGGACAAGGTGTCTAATGAGTGGCAGCGCCGTGGCCCTGGCTAAATGTCAGAGTACCTCTGCAGACATAGCCCCAAAGAAGTCCTTCCGGATATGCAAGGCTGAGTTCATATTTCAGCCTTATAAGTAAAACCCAGTTCCACACATCTCTGTCCTAAAGAAGTTACTCACTCATCCCCAGAGTGGGTGCTTTCCCTGCAACCATACCCAGGATCTTCTAACTCTTTTTTGTTAGTTTATTTTGGGGGGCCACATCCAGCAGGGCTCAGGGGGTTACTCCTGGGCCAGCATTCAGGAATTACTCCTGGCAGTGCTTGGGGGAACATATGGGATGCAGGGATCAAACCCAGGTCAGATACATGCAAGGCAGCAGCTACAAGCCGCTACAATCCCTACCCGCTGTACAATCTCTCAGGCCTGCATTTCAAACTCTTGATCCAATCGCGTTGCTCATGCTCCTGGGGCCTCTCTGAGAAACTCCACGTTCAGTGCTCAGCAGCCTATGAGGTGGTCAGGGAGGAGCAAACAGGACCGTGAGGGAACCAGGAGCCGCAGAGATCATTCAGGGCTCTCAGGAGTCACATACATGGCTGACACCCCAGATGTGGGCACAAGATGGCGCCCTTGGATGAGGAACCAGCAGGGAGCACCAGGAAAATCTGCAATGGCTGTGAGCGGCCCGCCCGGTGGCCAGCCATCCTGGTGGGGAGGGGCCACTATGCTTGGTTTGTGCTTTAATAGACCCTTAAGCCTCTTCTACAGAAACCTACATCCGTTCAATGCACAGATGGTGCAGTCCATGGTTCAGGCTTCCATTTCCAAGTGCGTCCAAACAGGAGAGAATACAGGTTAGAGCCACTGTCCACTCCCTCCCCCCCCCACACACACACACCCAAGAAATACAAAGCGTTGGGTTTAGATTAAAAGACTAGCCAAATACAAAGCACGGACACCAGAAAAGTCTTGCCATCCTGTGCATGGCCACAATGAGCCTCGGGTTCTCTCTGGGTGAACAAAACACATCCAAGATACCCTAACCTGGGTGTCTGCAAGCCCCTGAGGGGTGACTCTCTACAAGGCTAAGTAGACAGACCAGGGTTTAGGCACTTGCCTTGTACATGGACTACTTGAGTTTGACCCCCAGCACCACATATGATTCCCTGAGCCCTGACAGGAGTTATTTCTGAGCACAGGGCCAGGAGTAAACCCTGAGAACCATTGCATGTGGCTCAAAAATGAAAGGAAAGAAAGAAAGGAAGGAAGGAAGGAAGGAAGGAAGGAAGGAAGGAAGGAAGGAAGGAAGGAAGGAAGGAAGGAAGGAAGGAAGGAAGGAAGGAAGGAAGGAAGGAAGGAAGGAAGGAAGGAAGGAAGGAAGGAAGGAAGGAAGGAAGGAAGGAAGGAAGGAAGGAAGGAAGGAAGGAAGGAAGGAAGGAAGGAAGGAAGGAAGGCAGGAAGGCAGGAAGGAAGGAAGGCAGGAAGGAAGGCAGGAAGGAAGGCAGGAAGGAGAGGCAGGAAGGAAGGCAGGAAGGAAGGCAGGAAGGAAGGCAGGCAGGAAGGCAGGCAGGAAGGCAGGAAGGCAGGAAGGCAGGAAGGAAGGAAGGCAGGAAGGCAGGAAGGCAGGAAGGAAGGAAGGCAGGAAGGAAGGAAGGAAGGAAGGAAGGAAGGAAGGAAGGAAGGAAGGAAGGAAGGAAGGAAGGAAGGAAGGAAGGAAGGAAGGAAGGAAGGAAGGAAGGAAGGAAGGAAGGAAGGAAGGAAGGAAGGAAGGAAGGAAGGAAGGAAGGAAGGAAGGAAGGACCAAAGATTGAACTGGCGTCAACCATACAAGGCAAGCACCACCACTCACCTCAACTGCCAAACTCCACCTGACTCAAGGCCCTTTAAGATGAGACTGCTGGAGATGGGCTTAGTTTGGCCTTTGTGCTGCTGTGACTATGTATTCATTCATCCAGCTTTGGCACCCAGACCTGGGACAGAGGGGGGCAGGTCTCTTATACCCTGAGAGTCTCCGGAATAGAAACAGGCCATTTTTTTATAATGTCCACCTGCTTCATCTTGAGAGGCTGAGTGAAGAATTCTAATTGCTGTCAGGCTAGAGACAGGCCATTCTGCCCTCTGAAGCCAACGGGTTGGAGCATCTCCCCCAAGGGCTCGTGCTCGCTTGGATCTTCCTCTGAATGTCATTACCACCAAGGTCACTGGCAGCGCTGTGTCTCTGGGAAGCTGAGGGTATTTGCCGGTTATTGGATGATATTTCTTCCAGGGTCCTAGGGGAGGCTCTCTGTGTGCATGCCAGGAAGTCTGAACTGCCTGCTTAGCTGAAACTGTTGACACGATCTCAGCCCAGCCGCCCAACGCACGGCAGGTGCACTGTCCCGCCTACCCAAACAGGCCCTCGTACTCCCCCCACAACAGATGGAGAGGGGTTGCTTGAGGGAATTCTTGGCCTGCAGGGGGATCTTCTAGAAGCCTCCTGAAGCCCCCCAACATCATTCTCAGGGGGCTGGAGACTTCACCTTGCCTGTAAGCACCGAGGTTATAGCCAGACACTGTAAATGATACTAACCAACCAGCAGGTCACATCCAGAGTCAAGGGACCTTTGTCCCTCATCCCTTTGGTATCGAGTCCTCTCCCTCCCCCTTTCCCCATCAGCCCTCAACATCTTCCTGACCAAGGCCACTGTCATCTTCATCCTGGCCACATGTCCGCCCCGCAGCCTGCACTGAACTCACCGTGATCATGTGCTTTTCAACAACTAGAGGAATCCTTCCTAACGCAGAGTCTGAGCTTCCTGCTCCAAACCCTCCCAGTAATTCATTAATTCCTGCATTCATTCACCCAGTCACTCCTCCAATAAATCAACCAACTACAGTATGTCCCAATAGTCACGGCATTGACCACCTACAGCGCGTGTCTCCAGAGATACAGGAATATAAGAGAAATGTCAGGTAGTGCTTAGTGCTGAGGGGTGGGGGGAGAAGAAGAGGACACAGAGTAGAGAGAGAGCAGTCACTTCCTGCCAAATGTGCTGGGAGCCTCTTCAATAAGTCTGAAGAGGGACTTTGATGAAGCAGGGGGCCCAACCAGGCAAAGATCTTAGGGACGAGCAAGTGAAAATTCTCACTTCACAGCAAATTGGGCTATTCAGAACTGCTCACTTTAGCACTGCAGAAACTGTGGGCATGACAGTAGGCAAAGCGAAATACAGAATGGAAGAGTGCACCCAGAATGGACCTCACCTCTCTGGAGCTTAGCGTCATAACCGAAGCAGAGGGCAGGGGTCTATTTGATAAATGGTTTGGAGAAATGTTTGGTATCTATGCAGAATAAAATGTCAATCGCTCTCCTACCTACAGAACTGCAGATTCCAAGTAGAACATAATAAGAAAGGCAAGAACAAGAAAAACTTCTAGATCATATAAGAAAACATTCTCATGACTTCATGTTAGGAACACACTCCAGTGCCCAGCCCACCTTACCACTGTGTGAACATAGAGCTGCTTTGTAGCTTCTCCAAACCCTGGTTTCCTTCTCTGGAAAATGGGCCGCTATTCCCTACCTCTGGTTCTAGCCAAGTTTTAACATAGCCAATAGGATAACACGCACAAAGCTTAAAGTGGAGTATGGTAAATTTCCCTTCCTCCCTCCCTGCTAGCTGGAACTCACCTCTATGCCCACATCCTCTCTCCAAAGGCTTGGCCGGGACCGGGGGGTGGTCCACCAGAGGGATTTGGGAACCTCCCTCCTCTGTGTCCCTTTTGTAATAGAACTCTTTCTGTGTGTGTGTGTGTGTGTGTGTGTGTGTGTGTGTGTGCCGTGACAGCTCTCAGAGATGGTCTGCGGTCTCCCAGGCTCTCCAAGGTGAAGTCTTCAGAGAGCAAACAGAAAGCAAGAACACTTAGGAAGAGATCAAGTGGGACTGCCCAGGGCAAATCAGAGCTATATGAGACGTGTCCCTGCCAAGACTTGCCTGAAAAGTGCCCCCACTTGAGTGAAGAACATCAGAGTTAATGGGAAACAATATCCCACAGGAGGTGGTACAACATTCTCCAAGTATATAAAACTCAGCCAAGCGGGACCCAGGAGACGGCTGAGCATGTGCTTTGCATGCAGGAGGTCCGTGTCTGTGTCCTGGTCTCCAGAGCACCACAAGTATCAACCCCCAAATAAGCTGAAAGTTGTCCCAGAGTACCACCAGGTATGACCCCAAAACAAACAAACAAAAAAGAAAACTTAAGCTGATAGAGATCCCAGACTGCCCTTACAAAAGTGTGGAGACGTGCTGAAACATTTGTTTCAGCAAAGGATTGAATTGATTTTGCTCCTCCTCTCTCATCTCCAAAATGGAGCTTCTGGAGCCAGATATAGTTCTGGGGTTAAGACACTTGCCTTACCACAGCCAACCCCACTTTGATCCCTGATACCTCATTCCCAAGCACCACCAAGAGCAATCATTTAGCACAGAGCCAAGAGTAAACCCTGAACACTGCTGGGTGTGACCCACACTCTGCCCCAATCCCACCCCAAACTCTACAAAATAAGATAAAATAGAGATTCCTCTCTATCACCTATTCATCATGTTGTTTAAGAATGAAATAAAGTCATGTGTATGAACAGCGTTAGCATGTCAACTCTCATGAGTACTATCAGCACTGTAACCAAATCACAGGCCCTTTGTGACGGACGGACAGTCCACCCATGCACACATGAGTAAGCACATAACTCCGAAGGCTCTTCCATTCCCCAAAGTCTATTTCTAACTTCTCACTGTGAGCCAAGCCTGAGCACTCCCATCTCCATTCCACGAGAGCAGCTACATTTCCACCTGCTCACATATTTGCACGCTGGATTTCTGGATGTAACCATCTAGATAGAAGGGTACAACATTCTTCCAAATGTGGGATGTGTTTAACTTTTCCCTCTTCCTTCACAAAGAGCCTGCGGAAGAGAGGGAGGAAGACCTAGCCAAGGAGAAGAGAGACAGGTCTGGAGTTTGGGTTTCCTGTTTCGGATAGCTGTGTGAATTGGCCACAGAGAAGAAGGTGGAGGGTAATTAGTGGAGTCTTCAATGGGTGAAATGGTCACCTCGGACCTTTCTGACTCTCCTGACTAAGTGACAAGAGCAGGAACTGGGAGACTTCCCTGGGTAGGAGTCCTGAATCTGAATCAATCTCCTCCTCCTCCTCCTCTTGTTCTTCTTCTTGTTCTTCTTATTGTTCTTTTGTTGTTGTTGTTGTTCTTCTTCTTCCTCCTCCTCTTCATTCTCCTCCCTTCTCTTCCTCCTCATCCTCCTTTTCCTCCTCTTCTTCCCTCTTCCTCTTCACCTTTGTCTTCCTCCTCTTCCTCTTCTTATTCGTCCTCCTCCTTCTTATGTGTTTTGGTCTCCCAGACAGTGCTCAGGCTGTCCTGGGGCCCCTCCTGATGATACTTGGCCACCCAGGTAGGCAGTTCCATGAAAAGGCCTGAGATGCAGTGCTGCTCGGGCCCTGTGGTGCTGGACATCACCTGTGCCACCCCCTCCAGGCTATTCAGAAGTCTTCAGAACTGTGCCTGGCAATGCTTGAGGTACCCTGTGATATTGGGGAAGGAACTGGGGCCAGTCATTTAAGCTTTGTACTATCTCTCAGCCCTTGTGTAGTGTTCTGAACTTCCCTATCAACGCTTTGTCTCTAAAATGATATAAAAAATTAATCTTTCTCAATAGCCCATTTTCATGCAGGGTGTGCCATAGAAAAGCTGATTGTTTATAAGCATGCTTGATATCTCATTCAAATATGCCTGAAAGTCCCCAGAGCCCCATTTGTCTTGTGTGTCTGTGTATCTTCTGGATAGAAATCTTGGTAATGGAATGATGTACCCGTGAAAAGTATAATTAGCTGTAAGTCGCAGTACCTCCACTAAAAACGGTTATAAAAAAAAAGAATAGAAAGAAAGAAATCTTGAGTGATAAGACAGTGACGAGTCCAATCTGTTGAGGACAAAGGTGTGCTGGGCTTGAAAAGAATGTTAAAAACTCTGGGATCGGGTTAGGGCGATAGGGGCTCTACACTTGTTAGCTGAGCCCTGTGTGTCATGCTCTGGAACTCTCTCTCCAGCTGTAACAATTTAATTCTGTTGTTCTATTCATTGCGCATAAACTGTGTGCTTATGGGAAAGGTTCTTTGAGATACTCTGATAATGTCAACTTCATGGGATTATTGTGAGGCTTGAGAAAGATAATGGATGTAATGAGATTCATTCTGTGCTGAGTATGGAGTAAACTTTTTAATAATGCTTGTGAGTTTTAGAAATGTGCAGTGAGTGTCATCCTTGAAAGCAAACAAAAATGATGAGGCCTGGTCTATCGGATAGGCCTGGCCTCATTAGCCAGAATCCCCCAGTATTAAGCACTGTGCCTGATAAATAGAAGCTTGATAAATATTGGATGAGTACATTTTTAAAGACAGGGTAGAAAGATGAACAGTCAAAAGGAGAAAGGCTTATTGGTTCACTACAAGCAATATCAGAATAGAATAGGAGTGGGATGGGTTTTCCCTGTGCTCTCCAGAAAAAAAAAAAACCTCTCTGTGGAGTCAGTGTGCGTTTTGTGAATGCTTCCATGCTACAAAGCACTTACTGAATATGCGGACAGAAGAGTGAAGGAAGGAGAACAGATCTCCCTTCTCGCATGAAGCTCATATTCTAGTACCGGAGACCAAATAGATGAGTCAACATATAATAGAATGTAACAGCAAGGCCTAGAAGAAAAAAATAAAGCAGAAACAAGGAGTGAAGGAGTGAAGGAGACTCAGTTCCAAGAGGTTTTGAAAGCCTCTCCAAAAAATGACATCTGAGCACTCACGTGAGTGAAGCCATGTGGATATCTAAGGGAAGAGATTTCCACACTTGGAAACAGTTGAAAAGAGAACAAATGCATTTCATCTAGGATCCGGGCCTCGTTTTCAATCGACTGAAACAAAATAAGAACTCTTTGCAGTGCTCTGGTGGGAAGTTAAGCAGAAATATGCTCTACATGAGAGGCAAACCTTTAGTTAATCTGTTTTTGTTGTTATTGCGATCTTAAGTGCCTCTTTTATCACAGATGGCTCAAAACCTGCGGGAAAAGAGATGCTTTTGAAACACAATTCCAAATGAAAAACAAAACAATAACCAAAAAATATTCCCAGCAAAGATAATAGCCTCACAAGAAATAACTTGAAATTGTGAGTGCGCTGCTTGATGAGATTAAACAGTTGGAGGCAAATGATGCGAACCCCAAAGAGGAAAATATTCGTATGAATTATTACACGAATCCCATGCGGTAGCACATCAGACTCAGGACTTTCTGTTTGGGGAATAGTCATCTATTCATTCAAGAAACATTAGGAGTGCCTGATTATTTGCAAATCTGGGTGTTTGTGGCTTGAAAGATGAATTGAGTATAGATCAGTGCTTAAAGAGTTTTGACCTTGCATCAGATCGGTGGCACATGCTTATTGTTTTTCTAATTTTATTTTTTAATTTAATTTTCTTCTACTAATCTCCCATTTTGAGTATATTCCCTTTTCTCCCTAGGCACTGTCTCCAGATTCTCTGCCCACTTGATGTGCACTTATGAAGGTATTTACACTTGAATGAATATATACACTTCAGCAAATAATACATGGCATTATAGCGGGTATGTGGCTATAGATTTCATTCTGCTTCTAGAGGTCCATTCATGTTGATTGATGTAGAGCACGCTTTTTAACTGTTTCATTACATTTATCATTCATATATTATGTTTCCCTTAATAAATATGATTGAATGCCTAAAGTTATTTCCAATTATGTTACTATAAAAAATTAAAAATCTTTGAACACATATCTGTGTTCTTAAGCAAGTATTTATCTGGATTTTATACACAAGATAGAATTTACGTACAATGTATTTTGACTATTTCGCTAATAGACCTTAAGATTTTCCTCCTAAGTGCCTTGCCTGTTTTCACTCCCCTTACAGTGCTTAAAAGCTACTTTTCCCATTCCCCATTTCTGCAGGTTGATGCTGCCTATTTTATCATTGGAGACCTAACGTAGTATCCATTGCTTTCTTTATTTTGAACTTCTCTGAAGATGAATTAAGATTAAACATTTCGTTATCTGTTTAATAGCCTTCCTGGTTTCCAGTTTGCTCTTCTGTGATTTGTTGGCCCTTATCATTCCCTTTACAAGTTTTACATAAAATAATTCCTCTCCCCTTTTCCCCTTTCAATTCTCTGTGTACTTCAGAGATCAAGCAGACCCATATGTGGAAAGTAAATATTACCTATCTATTAATTACTAGTTAACTCTGTTGATGGTGTTTTTTATTGTTCTCATCTCCCCAACTGTTCTCCTTTACATTCTTAACTAAAAACTAGTGATTAACGGTCCTTAGAAACTGAAATTAAGACTTCCTGGCACAAAGATAACATTTTCTAGCATGCCTTGCTGGTGTTGTCATATGCCAAAGTTCCCGACAATTTGATGTAGCATAAAGTGTTGTGGGAAATTTGCAGGGAATACCCTTTAAGAGAAAGAGCTCTCTCCCTTCCTTCTTTGGTCCTCCTTCCTGGCTGGAGCACTGCAATAGGAGATGGTAACCAAGTAAGAAAGGTTGTGGAAAACGCAATGGTAAGACTGGCTGCCAGATGCCAGCCTCGAATACTATACTGTCAGAGTTAAACCTAAACCCAGCCACGGACATGTTTCATTCTGAAGTATCAAATGCATGTTTTCTTCTCCAAGAAATTATTACCCACCTCAGTGTGATAACAATTGCCTGCATTTTTCTCCTAATAGTTTTATAGCTGAGCTTCTTCATATTCAGTATTTAATCCATCTCAAGGCATTTCAATCTTCTAAAAAAAATATATAAAGAGGCATATCCTCCTTTCTCTACATTATGAGTCAATTCTTCCACAACTTATTAATAATTTATTCTTTGCTCATTAAATTGTGGCACTGCCATTATGTCTCAGGCTCCCAGAACTGCATTTAGCATTAGCAGTACTGGAAAATATACAAATATACTTATTTGGTTCTCATATGAATATGAAATATGTGGTTTTAAAAATTAAATATTATGTCTGCTGTAGGCTTTCATCAGGAACTTTCATTACGTTCAGAAAGCCATTTTAATCATGAATAGAGGATTTTTCCTATATCCATTAAAATAATAGTATTTTTTAATCAAACACCTTCATAGATTTATCTGATACTAAATCATCTGTACATCCATAAACTGAAATCCTACGTGGGGTTTTTTTAATTAGAAATTTTGCATCTATAATTATAAGTAAAACTGGCTTATAATTATCTTTCTCATACTGTTCATGTATGGCTATAATATTAAGGTTTAACTAGCTTTGTAATTGGTTGGACAGCTTTCCTCCCCCTCTTCTTTTTGGAAAACTTGAATCACACAGGAACTAGGGAAATCTCTGGAAGTTTGGTTGAATTTATTGATAGTATATCTCTGTATTTTTTTAATTGGTGGAGTGAGGCGGTAGGGAGTCATGGCGGTCTTATTAATCATGTTTTTCAAATAGCGCATTGCACTTCATAGACAGTCGAGTGTTTCTTGAGTGGATGAATATTTTTATTCTAATATATTCCTTCATTTGCAAATGTGGGCATTACAAGCTTTTACAAGAACTTATAATATGGTGTAGGTTAAACAGTTGTTCATGACATTCGAGATGCCATAGACCCTTCCCCAGTAACTGGTCCCTCATTTCTACCCTTGCCCGCATTCAGTCTGTGCAGAGAACAACCCATTAGCCATGGAAGGAAATGTGGAGAATAACCCAGACTCGGATTGGCCTGTCCCCTTTTCCTAGTCAGAGATTAGCTTAGATGTGAGGGTATGTGATGTACAGGGCCAAACTAGCTTGTGGGAAAGGATGAAGGACTTTGGGGTGAGGTACTTTTTCCTCACACACATGGAGAAGCACAGAAAGAGAGTTTGTCTATGGTTGTAGCCACGTGACAATGTGGAGCTTGGAGCTGCACCATCCAGGCAACGATGAATTACTCTTTGGATGATTCCAATGCACTAAGGATGGAGAAGTAAAAAGATGAGGAAAACTTTGATGACTTAATGAAGATGCAGTGAACCAGTCCTCAAATTAGTGTATGGTAGGCTTCTGGTTATAAAAGATTTAAAAAATTCCTTTTTCTAACTTTCTCTTTTATTATTTGCAGCCCCCTGATATAGTAAAAGTCTTTCATAGTTTTTAGCTTAATAACCTTAAAATTAATTCATAGTTATACTGTAATTGTGCTCATTTATTCCTTTTTTTTAAAAAATGGGGATCTTCCCGGTAGTTCTCAGATGGTCCAGGGACCCCACTAGTAATTCTCTGTCTACAGCCCATTGGTTAAGTGCAAGGGTCCCAGGATATAATGCTGCTCTGGTCCTGCGGTGTAACTATTACCCAGGCCACTCCAGCCGTCCTTAGTCCACTCGAGAGTCCATACGGACTACCCAGGCCACTCCATGCAACCTTGAGGACTGCACCCAGGGATGCTCAGGGGATATGTGGTGCTAGGAATTGAACCTGGGTCTAACTCATGCTAAGCACTGTACTGTCTCCTGGTCCTAATTGTTTCTTTTCTATTGTTATATGTTTTTAATTTGTACTGTTTTTTCCCCAAAATTGTATTACACCATTTTAGACATACAATTGCAAGATGCTCATGCAGAGTTCTGGTTCCACAGCGTTCCAATACCCATCCCTCCACCCAAACCCATCTCCCATCACCAACGTCCACACCTCCCTCCCCCCTCCCACACCTCAACTACTTGGTGGGTTCTGTATGTCTTCTCTCTCTCTCTCTATCTCTCCCTCCAGCCAAACTTTCCTGCACATCGTGGAATGCAGTGGATTAAAGGACATTACTGTTTCCACTATTTTGATGGACAGCGCCCGCAAACAGCGGCATGACCTGGGCTCAAACTGGTTTTGCTCTGTTAATCTGGTCATGAGGTAGTATCCCAGCGTCCAGACAGCGAAGGTGGTGGCTAGTGTGGTGGGCGCAGTCTCTTTCGGCTGCTTCCGGGACCCCCCTAGAGGTGATGGGCCCACTCCCAAAACCCATCTGTCCTCCCAGGAGCCCCATGGTCAGCTTAGCTGGGGAAAGCGGAGTTCCAGATTCCCCAGGCGCATCTGAGGCCCGCATGCTATGGCTGGTCGCCCCAAGGCAGCTCCTGGGCAGGGCCACCAGGCTCAACAAAATGGAAGGGGGAATGGCCGACCCCTGACTCCATCTGATGAATTCCCAGCGATTCCCGCTTCTGGGAGCTGCCTACCTGGGCTCGAACTGGTTTTGCTCTGTTAATCTGGTCGTGAGGTAGTATCCCAGGGTCCGGACAGCGAAAAGTGGTGGCTAGTGTGGTGGGCTCATCCGGCTGCTTCCAGGACCCCCGGAGGTGATGGGAATGTGTACTGTTTTTACCAGGAGTTTATAGATAATCTTAGTAATACTCTTTTTCAAAAAATCAAATTCTTGATTTTCTTAACTTCTTCCTTCCTCCCAACCCCATTTTATTAATATTTCTCATATACATGCACGTACACACACACACACACACACATCCATATTCTTTCTTCAGGGAGATTTACTCTTAAAATTTCTTTAATTTTAAATATTTAATTTAAATTTTAAAATATAATTAGACTTTCAAATTAAATTTAAATTTAATGTTTAATTAAGAAGTTTTCCTATAGACATCATGATTTGCAATACTGCTAATGATAGAGTTTCAGGCATACAATGTTCCAACTTCAATTCCACTATTAGAATCAGCTTCTCTCCAAATATCCCTAAGCTTCCTCCTACCACACCATAAATGTGACTCTCTTTTTGGAGGGCAGATTTGGGGACACACCCAGTTGTGCTCAGTACTTACTTCTAGATCTGTGCTCAGAGTTCAGTTTTGGCAGTACCTGGGGACCAATATGTGAAAATCAAACCCATATTGGCCACATGTAATGCAAGCACCTGACCAGTTTATCTAATTTTGAGAGCATTTCATATTCTTATTGCAGTGCTCACTACAGCACGTGTGTGTTTATACTCATTTAAGTTTTCAAATATCATATCCTTGGGTTTTTTTTTCATTATTGGGCCACAGCACGCAGTGTTTAGGGGTTACTACTGGCTCTGAACTCAGGAATCACTCATGATGGGTTCAGGGAACCATATGAATCATATGGAATGCAGGGATCAAACATGGGTCGGCTGCATGCAAGGCAAGTGCCCGACCTGTTGTACTATCTCTCTGATCGCATCACATCATATCAGGGTTTTTATTTTTCTGTTGTTTTAATCATTTATGAGTGATAATTGTTAATATCTTCAACTCCCATTGTAAATTTATCTATTTTGTAAATATATCACGGTATCACTCTCTTCCTGTTGTTCATCAGTTTGCTCTTAGCGGGCACCAGTAACATCTCTATACGTCCTGTGCAAGCTAGTGTAGCCCAACAGCGTCTGTTCGCTCCAGGAACACAAAGAGCCTCAAACCATTCCTTCAGGTCATGGGAATGAAGTCTACAATTGTTACTGGTTTTTGGCATATCAAATACAACACAGGTAGCTTGCCAGGCTCTGCCGTGTGGGTGGTATACTCTTAGTAAAAGGCTCTCATCTCTTGCATTTACTGATGAGCTGCAATGGGGAGAGATTGGCTTTTCTTTGTGTGGAGCTCTGAGGAGCTGTGGAGTCCGGATGTTGAGAATGACTGCCCTCATGGTGTGGGGGGGTCCTCTGGCTTCTTCTAGGCTCACTGGGATAATGGGCCAGGGATAGAACCTGCCTAGAACTTTATATAGTGTATAAATGTGAAAGATACCTGGAAGGACCTGGTCCTAACTTTCACTATTGTCTAAGAATGTTGCGCGGCCGCAGGGCAGCAACTATGGGTCTGGAGTGTCTCTCTTCCAGTGTTGCTGGCTGTGGTGGCTGGGAGGCCGACATGGAGGTGGAGGAATGAGAGGAGGAGCCCAAATCCCCACTCCAAGTCCAGCCAGCGTGCCCCCCACCCCCGCAGGTGTGAGCAAACCCTAGGAGTTATGGCTCAGCCATGGGCTGTTCCATGTGGGACCCGGCAGCACAACTGTGGGTCTGGAGTGTCTCTCTTCTGGTGTTGCAGGCTGTGGTGGCTGGGAGCTCGCAGACACGCCCACCTACATGGATGTGGAGGAATGGGAGGAGGAGTCCAAATCCCCGCTCCAAGAGGCGTATATAGTAAATGTATAATTAGTTTAATATATTTCTCAGTTATATTATTAGGTGCATGTATGTTTATAATTGTTACAGTTCTTTTTACTAATCTACATGATACTTTTTGTTTGTGTGAATGCTTTGCTGTCCTTCCTTTCATTGGATTTGTATCTGAGACATATGTATTTTCCATTTTATTATTTCAATATGTCTAATATTATGTTTATATAATTTAACTCAAAATAAAATTTAAATGTGTATAATCAAAGGTTTTGGTCCCACTAGTTCCCTCTGCACTGAGCAACCATCAGTTGGCCACATTTTGGCTCCAAATTGATTCTTTATACTTTTTTAGTACCGGAGCCATCACTTCTCCTTTATCACAGGACATGACTGTCTCCCAAGAGCATACGGGAAACCCAGTGTGACACACTCTCTGGCATCGTGCTGTGTCAGCTATGTGCTCTGCGGTAGGTGTGGGGAGTTCACTGAGATCTGCTTTGCAGGTTAAGGCACTTCTCCAAGTTTACTCCGTCCTTGGGTACTATCCTTCAGTCTAAAAGTAGCAACTTCACCCCACATCTGCTATATTCAGTGAGGTCACCACCACCAAATAGGACTATCTGTGTTTAAACATTGTTTGTGTTCATACTAACCTATTATTTGTGGTGTCTATTGACTAAGATTCACAGACATGGGGCAGAGCTGATACTGGCTCTCCCTGTGCCCAGCCGCCACGAGGCACCCGAGAGGGATGGCGGGTTCTAGCCCTGGCCCGCCACCCCAGCAGAGCCTCGCAACAAGCCAGACGACCCCGCTCCATGAGGGGCCTCCATTTTCCACATCCAGACTTCCCCCTCATCAGAACTCCACCCTGCAGACCAGCCTATCACAGCCCGGCTCACGTGGCCCTAAGCGGCCACACAGTTCATCAATAAATGCTGGATTTTGAGATGACTACAAGAGTACGCTACCCGCATGGCAGAGTCTGGCAAGCTACCCATGTTGTATTTGATATGCCAGATACCAGTAACAATTATAGACCTCATTCCCATGACCTGATGGAATGGTTTGAGGCTCTTTATGTTCCTGGAGCAAGCAGATGACCTTGGCCTCTACCTGCATGAGTCAGGACATATGGAGATGTTACTGGTGCCCACTGAGCAAATCGATGATGAACGGGAAGACAGTGATTGACTGAGAATGCCTGGCTGCTCACTTGGGTCCATATTCCTTGTGAGAGGACCCTCATTCCACCACCACCCCATGCCCTTCCCTTTTCTGAGCCTATGCTGTGGTTAAACCCTACCTTTATGGATTTAAGATGATTTCAAGCCACACTTCAACAACAATCATCAGGTAATATTAAAGATCAAAGTTTGTTATTCACTCAGTTGTGGACGATACAGCATACCTCGAGGGCTACTCAGCAGGGGCTAAGGGGGAAAGACGGGATAGCATAACAGTGTCCACCCAGGGTTTTACCTAGGGTTTCATGAGCTTACTCATTTGTGAACTTTAAACACAAGAGCAGGAATAAAACTACAGGAAGAGAAAAGCAGGATTCCTCAAATAGTTTCCTAGGTCAATCTAAAAGGGATATTGGGGCCAGAGTGATAGTACAGTGGGGGAGGGCATTTGCCTTGCATGCAATCAACGGATTCGGTCCCTGGCATCCCATATGATCCCCTGAGCACTTCCAGGAATAATTTCTGAGTGCAGAGCCAGGAGTAACCCCTGAGCATTACTGAGCGTGACCCAAAATGCAAATAAAATGAATTTTAAAAAAAAATGAAAGGGGATATCATGGATGGGAAGGCCTGGCTCTATAGCCTCTTGTGTAGCTGGTGAAGTGTTTATTCCAGTTAGATGTCTTTAGGCTGGATGCCTCGGAATCAAGGCTTAATGTCAGATAATGATGCTTAAATATATGCATATTAAATGAAGGGTTCAGTTCCTCGGATACATTTGCCCCATATCCGTGATGTAATGGCTAATGGGCAATACAGATATAGAATATGTCCTCACCACAGAACATTCTATTGGGCAGTTTCCCTTTAGTGGGTTGTCTAGTCTGCTGAGGAGCTAATCTCCTTTACTAGCTTTAATCCTTTATATTGTACTTGTCAATAAGGTACCAGTCAATAATGTGATAGTTGGATTACCCGTTAATAATGATCAATATGTTAACATTTCCTGCTCAGCTGTCTTCTGTGGGGAAACGCTGAGGTGCTCCCGCATGGGAGCAGGGTCAGGGATCCACTTCTGTCCCAGGGATCGATGACCAGCGGATGGAGAAAGATGCGAGAATCCGGTGAAGCTTCAAAATGCTTTACTTTACACAGGTTCTGGCATACAAATCAACAATAAGAAAAACTCCAAAACTCAGTGTTCCTGTCTAAGACCCCAGCCATGTGTAGGCCAAGATGGCGGCCACCACATGTTAAGGTCCTCTAGAGAGGGAGACAGAGACAAGGCACCAGCAGAAAGGGGGAGAGAGCGACCCAAAAAAGGAGCAAAGAGAGGAAGCAGCCTAGTTTTATATCCCTGCAACCCAGACCTCCCACTTTTATGGGAAGCCACCAGGGTCAAATGTCCTCAGGTAATTTCTCCCAGGACCTCACCTAGGCCCTTTTAGATGTTAATGTTGCCGTCACCAGCTCAAGATCTGCCTAGGAAATGCCTTTGCAGGGTAGAGAGAGAGGGGGTTTCTGAGATGAACTGTATCTCAGAATACAAAGGCATACATCTTTACTAAAGACTATACTAATGCCAGTTAAATATTTCTCCAAGCCTTCACAAGAGTCCCGTCTTTACTCCATGGTTGTTCTGTATTAGCTTTGAGTTATCAGGGAGCCATGCTTGCTTGCTTGGAGGCAAACAGCATTTCTCTCTGGTTTAATTACTTAGAGATCCAATGTGGCCAGGCAAATATACCAGTAAGATCTAGCTAGTCCCACGATGATTGTGGTAGCATGAGAGAGTATTTATACCAGCCAGTATAGAATACATGGTCAGATTAACTGCCACACTTTAAACTGCTCCCCCCTATCTACAAAGTGACCTGCAGGGAGGCAATCCAGGGCAGAGCAGAGGCTCAGGTGTACTGCAACAGTCTTCCCTGGTTTCCTCTCTCTGGATTAGACCCTGCCTGATACACATTCCATTTTTCATTTGTAGTTTTCAAATGCATTTATGAAGCAGATATAAAATACCTGTTTTTATTTCCAGTCTTCCTCCCACTGCTCCACTTGTTTACATAAAAATAGAAAAATGTGTCTACAGGGCAGAGGTTTGACAAAACACAGCAGCAGGTCAAGTTTAGCCCAATTGGCAGCATCCGTTTAAGGATTGCCTGAGATGGTTTTACTGCTGCAAAGTAAAGTCAGCAAATCATGTCACTGCAACAGATTTAAGAAATGCGAGGCTGAAAATATTTACCATCTAGCCTTCACAGAAAGACTTGTTGATTCTTATTAGTCATCTTATGTTCAATATATATAGAAATATACATTTTTCCTCCAAGTGTATCATCAGGACTTCCCTCACTTTCCAGATGCAGGCTACTCCATTGAATGGATACATCACCATATATTTATCTAGCCCTTTGTTTAAATTCCATTTCACTTCTATGCTAATTATTCCAGTGAATAAACCTGAGTATACATATTTTGTACAAATGCAGGAATATATACCCAGGAATGAACTCATTGTCCACTTCCCTTCCCTTCTCTCTGTCAGTGCGCCAGTGGTATTGTCATAGTGACAGAGGGTTGCACACGTGTGTGGTGGTGACAGTAGCACATTTTTTGTCATGTTGTTTGTAAGAGTTGCTGTTCAGGCTACACTGCTTGCATACTCAGCCACGGTGCTCCACCTTTTGTTGTGGTGTTTATGCACATGCTCAGAAGTGATGTGAACACTGGTGTGAGTGATGCTCACATCTCTCTTTTAGTGCTTGCTGGGGGTCTTGCCCTTTATTTTCAGTGCTGTTATGCCTACTTGACTGTGAAGCAGCTAGAGAGTCCTTACAATGCTGGGGGGTCTAGACAGCAGAGCTGCCAGGCTCATGCTTCATGTGCAGGAAGCCCCCGGGTCAAGCTCACAGCCCCGCATCTGCAAAAACAGGTTCTTTAGGCCCTGTGTGCCCTCTCAACCTTAGGAGTAAAACTATTTTATAAAAGGAGAACTTCGTGTTAATTTTTTTTTGTTTCTTTGGGTCACACCCGGCAATGCTCAGGGTTTCTCCTGGCTCTGCACTTAATAATCACTCCTGGCGGTGCTCAGGGGACCATATGAGATGCCGGGACCGGCATGGGTTGGCCGCCTGCAAGGCAAACGCCCTCTCCACTAGGCTATCGCTCCAGGCCCCGTGATAACTTTTTGATACATATTGTACATTAACAAATTAATGAACTAGTTCACATTGCAACCTGTGTACTGCCATGACATCAAGTGTCCAGAATTTTCCTAATTTAATAGAAAAAATACATGGTTCAGTAGAGTTTTTATTTGCACTTTTCAAAATATGATGGGGCTAGCATGTTTTGGTAAATTTGTGAGCTGATTTTCACGTTTTTACAGAACTTTTTATTTGAAGCACCATGATTTACAGTACCGTACAAGACATTCATGCAGACAATGTCCCAACACTCTACCCAGAATTAGAACATTGCGTCACTCTGCTATCACCTTCATGTGTGCACGAACTGCACTTTGTATCTTTGTACATATTTCTAAGATTTCCAAAGACTTTTTAGTACATTTTTATGAATTTCTGGATGCTCTTCATGTACTAAGGAAATTGATTCTCATTTATTTGCATGGAAATTATATTTTCCCAGGTTGTCACTTGCATTAGGGCTTTGTTTCTGTTTTATAACATGGTTACATTGAATCATTTATTTTTCCTTTATTTGTTTCTTGGGTCAATTTCTATCTTCATTGTCTATGCACCAATATCCACATACAAGGAAGATGAAATTGAGAAATTCTGCATGGAACTGGAGGAGTTCTATAAAAAAAGATCACACCTTCTACAAGATCATAGTCGGTGACATTAATGCCAAGATAGGACCGAGAAGATCGGCTGAAGCACTCCACATCAGGACCCATGGCCTAGGAATGGAACGAACAGGGTGAGAGACTATCTGAGTTCATCATGTCCACCAAGACCATTCATGGGAACTCACAGTTCCAGAGGCTGAAGCGAAATGTTGGACATGGGAATATCCCTGGTGGACAGTTCCACAATGAAATTGACCACATCATCTTCAATCGACGGTTTTGTCTGACCGATGTTGCTGTCGTCCCCAAATTCCAAACAGGATCGGACCACCGTCTCCTTCGGTGCAAAATTCTACTTCCCGCAATGGGGAGAAAAGGCTGCAAAGTTTAAAGAAGAGAACTCCCCAGAACGACCACCAACTGGGAACTCTTTGGCACCATTGCAGCAACATGGGAAGATACCATCATTGACGACATTGATGAAGAATACAACTGACTGGTTCAGCACCTCCGTGATTGAGCGAAGAATGCCGAGAGAGAAAAAAGACACAAAAGGACGCCTGTCTTCAGAAACTCTCGAGCTCATTTGCCAACGTGGCAAGGCGTGAGCCTCAGGAGACCAAATGCTATCGTCCAAGCTTGCTAAGCGGTGCAGAGAAGCGATAAAAGAAAACCTCAAAGACAGAAGAGCAGAAATACTGGAAGATGCAGCAGAAGCCAGGAAAAGCATTCGCGACCGCCTGCCTGTCCTTCGCCAGCTATAAGACCAAGATGACTGCCCTCCAATGTCCTGATGGATCTATCACATCTTCCAGAAAGGCAATGGAGAAGATTATCCATGACTTCTACTCGGATGTCTTTGATAGCCACGTCTACCTGCCCACATACCAAATTCAGCAGGATGGATATGTCGTTCCCAATGTTCTCCCTTCTGAAATCCAACATGCCATTTCATCGGTAAAGAAGCCGAACAGCACCAGGCCCAGACAAAGTCAGACCTGAACACCTGAAGAATCTGCCGTCAGTAGTCATCAATACACTGGCTCAGCTCTTCACACGCTGCCTATCTAAATGCAAGGTGCCCTCCCAATGGAAAACCAGCAGGACAGTTCTACTGTTCAAGAAGGGAGACATCCATGACATTGGGAACTATCATCCCATCTGCCTGTTGTCTGTCATCTACAAGCTGTTTACACGAGTCATCCTGAACAGGATTGGCAGAACACTAGATGAAGGACAACCATGCGAGCAAGCAGGCTTCCGGAAAGGATTCAGCACAATCGACCATATCTACACGGTAACCAAGCTCATTGAGGTTTATAGGGAGTACAAGATGCCGCTCTGTCTCACGTTCATTGATTTAAAGAAAGCCTTTGGTTCTGTGGAGACTGAAGCAGTTATTGAAGCCCTAGCCAAACAGGGTGTTCAAACCCAATACATCAAGATCCTTCGTGAGCTGTATTACGGATTCACCACCAGGATCTCACCATTCTACAAAGAAGTGATCATTGATGTCAAAAGAGGGGTTCGACAGGGTGATACCATTTCACCAAAACTCTTCAGCGCCACCCTCGAGAACATCATGCGACAATTAGAATGGGAAGGAATGGGAGTGAAGATAGATGGTCGGCAACTACACCACCTCCGCTTCGCTGATGACATCATTCTAATAACACCAAACATTAGCCAAGAGGCACAAATGCTGGCTGTCTTCAACCGAGATTGTGGAAAGATAGGTCTACAGCTGAATCTAAAGAAAACTATGTTCATGAAAAATGAACTAGTTCCAGAGGCCCCATTCACTCTCAATGGAACAAACATCTCTGAATGCAGCAGTTATGTGTACCTTGGTCGAGAACTCAACATGACCAACAACCTAAAAACCTGAGCTGCACAGGAGGAAGAGAGCAGCATGGAATGCCTTCAAGAGCATCGAAGAAATAGCTACAAGGACAAAAGAACGTCTGGCTCCGGGCACATCTCTTTGACTCCACCATTCTCCCTGCATTAACATATGCCTCAGAGACCTGGGCCCTACGAAAGCAGGATGAGAATGCTATTCGGGTCTCCCAAAGAGGAATCGAAAGAGCTATGCTTGGAATATCACGCCTCACTCAAGTGAGAGAAGGAATCCGGAGTTCCGACCTCCATCACTATTCCAGAATCAGGGATGCTGTCTCATTTGCCAAGGCATCGAAAATCAGATGGGCTGGACATGTAGTGTGATTTGGAGATGACCGCTGGACTAGAGCTGTTACCGACTGGATCCCACGGGATGTCAAAAGATCACGTGGCCGCCCACCTACAAGATGGTCAGACTTCCTTGTCAAGACCCTGAAGGAACAGTTTGAGGCTCTTCATATTCCTGAATCAACCAGATGCCATTGGGCTACATTGGCATGTGATAGGGTCCAATGGAAATGTTGGCTGGCGCCCACTGGAGCAAATTGATGAATAATGGGATTCAAGTGATCAAGTGATGAAGTGGGTCAATTAGAAAACATCTCCCATTGCAAGGTTATAAAGAAATTTTCCCATTTCCTCCTAGTACTATAGTCTACCCTGCCCCTAGAGGTGTTGCAGGTGTGGCAGCAGTGCCTGGCTGTGACAGCAGGTGGCAGACAGGAGACAGGTTTGTCTACACCCAGGCCTCTGCCCAGTGGGCCCTGGATGGTTGATGGTCTGACATAGAAAAAGACTGGACCCCCTAGAATGAACCCAGAGCCACAGCAGAGCCTGGCAAGCTACCCGTGGTGTATTTGATATGCCAAAAACAGTAACAATAATGGACCTCATACCCAACAAATGGAGACATTACTGAGGCCCGCTTGAGCAAATTGATGAACAATGGGAAGACAAGTGACAAGTGACTATAGTCTACAATTTTTAAGCTTTAAATATTTGACCTATTTTTAGCTCATTCTCGCATAAGATGTGAGTGAGGTATAGAGAAAACTTCTTTTCAAAACATTCATTATGATGCTTATCTTTTCTCTTATACCTTTTCATATACTAAATTTTAAATATGTTTTAGCCATTCCTGAACTTATAACACTGTATTCATTTGCTTATCAGCTAGTGTGTTAATCCACCACTATTTGAATTGTTGGGGCTTTAGAATAGAGCTCAATATCTGGTAGGGCTGGTTTTAATATTCTTTGCTTTTTTTTAAAATTTTACATTTGAGCTTTAATCAGCTTCTCTAGTTACAGGAGAAAACACCTGTTGGAGTTTTTGCTGAAAGGAAGCCTCTTAATTATGCTTCGTTCTCTTGCTATTTAAGAAATTCCTAAGAATCCACCACAGATATTTTAAATTGCAGCAGTGATATTTCATCTTTTGTTGTTATTTCACATATAGTCTTGATTGGGGTTAGACATTGTGCCACATCTGGCTGTGCTCAGGGCTTGCTCCTGGTTCTGTGCTCAGGGATCATGCCTGCAGTACTTGGTGGCACCACATGTACTTGGTGCAGTACTTGGTGGCATTACATTGGGGTTGAGGTGAGCAACAGAAGTATGAAGGGCAACTGCCAGGCTTTTGTCCTGAGCAATGCAGCAGAGGATAGCAGATGAGCTGCATTTTTTGAGCTGGGAGCTGGTGGAGACAGCTGGCTTGGTTGGAAGAACATAGTGTCAATGGATTGTCCATCATTCTAAATGTTTCCAGGAAACCAAGGTAAGTGGTGCCAGAGATTGAACTGGAGTCAGCCACATGCAACGCAAGCAACTAAACCTATGTATTATCTCTCTGGTCCCTCACATACAGTGTGTTCTTCCATTATCACTTACATATGGTTAACATCAATGTTTATACTTAGGTACATCAGTCCAGGTTCTTTCCAGGAAGAGGGAAGAATATTGGGTGTGGCTCCCAATCAAACACAAAGTAAAGGATACCAAAAAGCAGTGGCAGCGAGCGGTAGGATATTAGGTGACAAGGAAAGGCTATTTGGACTCAAGTCAAAGAAAGGGAGAAAGTATAATTATTTATTCATTATTTGGAGAGGTGTCCCTGAGGCCTAGGGGGTCATTCCTGACAGTTCTCAGCCAACCAGGCTGTGGATCCATATGATGACAGGAGGGCGTGGTGCTGCACAGGCCCTGTGATTCCAGAGACCACCACAGCCTCACCCGACAATGCTCATAGTCTTCCAGGACTACACTCAGCTTGAGGTGCCCTATGATGCTGGGAAAGGAATTGGGGTGCCTGTCTTGCATGTGCCCTGACCCCTGCACTTAAACTCCTAACCTGAGAGAGTGTATATTTAGATGTAAAATCAACAAGGCTTAGTGACTGGTTGAGGTGAGCAACAGAAGTATGAAGGGCAACTGCCAGGCTTTTGTCCTGAGCAATGCAGCAGAGGATAGCAGATGAGCTGCCCTATTTGAGCTAGGAGCTGGTGGAGAGAGCTGGCTTGGTTGGAAGAACATAGTGTCAATGGATTCTCCATCATTCTAAATGTTTCCAGGAAACCAAGGCAAGATACTCATTTATGATGTGTGGTAGGGGCAGGTGCATAGAGGAGCTCCAGACAACTGCTGCAGCCAGGTCGGTCCTCTCCTCCTCATCTTTGGCCATTGAGATGGATAAGCAGGCAGCTGACCTTTCTGGAGTCAGTCTGGCAAATTCCAACGGCTTCCTCATCTGAGATCTCTGGGCTCCGCTGAGCAAGATCTGAAGACCAAGCTTCATTTGGATGAGAAAAAAAGGGTAGTGAAATTCTAATATGTAGAGAGCCAGGAAAAAGAATGTTGAGGCCCAGATACCTACTCTAACAAATAAAATGCATATGCCAAGCCTCTAGCAAACCTCACTTCTACAAATAACACCACTGCCTGGGGGAACAGCAGACATTAGACCGGCAAGCAGCTGTGCAGAGGCACTATTTAAAGACTCTGTTTTTGCAGCCCAAGGATGCAGGGCTTAGGGTTTGATTGGAAGGTGGAGAGAAGACAGCAAAGATTAAGGGAATAACCAGATCTGGGGACAAATATCACCAGGTGGTTGGCTGATGATACGAACCTGAATGTGAGATGAGCTTGTTTTAATAAAATTATGTTTATCCTTCTCTTTCTGAGTAAATTAAATGTGTTAATTCTTAGAAAGTATTTGGAACTGCATTCAGCAAAAAGAGCAGACTAGAGGAAAACTTATTATTATTGTGGATTATCTCGCCATCTAGCCTCCTGTATATGTGCCCAGAGATGGAAACATGCTCTTCTACAATGATACAGTATTGCCAAGTGGCAGGATTTATAGTGATTCTCTGTTTAACTCTTCTATCTGCTTTCTGTAATCCCTTAATTCTTTATAATGAACCAAAGGTTTTGTTAAAACTACATGTCATTATTTGGGGGGAGAATGTTAAGGCTCTGGAGTGTGACTTCTAGGTTTGAGCCCCAAATGTATTGTGCAAGTGGCTACTGATGATCACATATTAGTTACCTTCTCTGAACTGATTTTATTCTGTACTAAAGGGGTTTTGATAATTAAGTGAAATAATTAATTGTATTTTGATTTATTTTATTTATTTAAAAATTTGAAAGTTATCACTTAGGTAATACAATCACATCAGTGTTAGTTTCTAGTGTTGGTGTACAAAGGTGTTCAAAGGTATTGCATACCAAAGACGTACAAAGGTGTTGCATACAACTATCACCAAAATGCCCAAGACACTCTACGATTGTTCTATGTCGCCTTATTTTGTCTAGTCTTATAATCAGTCTTATATCCTGCTCCTATCCTAACTTGGTAGTATGAGTTTTGTTTAATACTGTCAATTCCCTTGTTTTTGTCTCTCTGTATACCTCAGATGGGTTAAATCTTCTAGCACTTGTCCTTCTACCTCTGATTTATATTCCTTAACTTGATGCTCTGCATCAAGTTGTCGCATGAACAGCAGTTTTATTTTTCTTGTAACTGCATAGTATTTCATTGTGTATGTATACTAAAACTTCTTTTACCTACTCGTTGTTGTTGGACATTTAGGTTGCCTCCAGGTATCCAATATTTAATAACACTATTTTAAATGGGTCTTATATTCATTCTAATTTATTACTTGTAAATAGAAAGTAACAGATGTTTATGTTTTGATTTTGTGGTCTGTTACTTTGCAGCATTGATTTATTATTTCCAAGAGGTTTTAGTGAAACCTTTAGGGTTTCCCATATATATCATGCTATCTTCTACCTGGACAAGCATAGGCACACGGACACGCACACACACGGCCACGCAGACACATGGACACACACGCCCAGACACGGACATGCACAGGCACAGATGCACAGACACACACAGACATGCACAAGCGCACACGCATGGACACACTTGCACACACAGACACGGGCCGCTAGCGCCGGAAACACGGGACTACAGATGCACGACGCACACACACAAAAACACAGACACATGCACAGACACACACTTGCACAGATGCGCGCCACGGACACGCACAGGCGCACACGCACACACAGACACAGCTGCTAGCACCAAACACGGGGATACATATGCACGCACACACACGAGCATGCACACATACGTGTGCACAGGTGCGCGCAGTCAGATGGGCAGGGGAAGGGAACGGGGAGAAGGGCTGGGCTAGCGCTGTGTGGAGAGAAGTAAGGGGTCCAGACGGGCCCTACAGATGAGTGGTCACCAGCACCAACCTGTGCGGAAATCACCCACGACACCATCCTGCCATTCTGTCTTTGCAAGATGTCAGTTTCTCTTTGTTTTCTTTGGGTTGAGTTTGGTTGAGGAGACCCTGAGAAGAGGATTTGGTAAAGGTCTTTGGTGCCTTCTGGATGTGAGCACGCGGCTTTCCTGGATCAAGCTTTTGTGGAGTAGCTTTTGAGTCCCTTAGCTCAAAGTGCAAAGCTGTGATTGTTACCAGACTAACTTGATAAAATGTAACCTGGTCAGTAATGGTTTTACTACTGTTGACTACAAGAGTACGCCACCCACACCGCAGAGCCTGGCAAGCTACCCGTGTCGTATTTGATATGCCAAATACCAGTAACAATTATAGACCTCATTCCCATGACCTGATGGAATGGTTTGAGGCTCTTCATGTTCCTGGAGCAAGCAGGTGCCCTTGGGCTCTACTAGCATAAGACAGGACATCTGGAGATGTTACTGGTGCCCGCTCGAGCAAATCGATGATGAACTGGAAGACAGTGATCTTCTACCAACAACATCCTAAGTTTTTCTTAAA
The DNA here is from genome assembly GCA_021461705.1 of Cryptotis parvus. Taxonomy (NCBI): domain Eukaryota; kingdom Metazoa; phylum Chordata; class Mammalia; order Eulipotyphla; family Soricidae; genus Cryptotis; species Cryptotis parvus. The sequence continues at coordinate 396,552 of JAJIBD010030462.1, read as the reverse complement.
CTTGGATCCCTTTGATTTCTTTTCTTGTCTAATTGAAGTCCTATGGTAGGACTTCCAGACTATGTTAAATATTAGTGGAGAAAGGTGGTATTATTGCCTGTGTTTGATCTCAGAGAGCAGACTCTCAGTTTTGTTCTGTTTTTGCCATTGAGTATAATATAAATGTGGGTATCTTTTAAATGGCTATTACTATCTTGAGGTATGTTTCTTCTACACTTATTTTGTTGAATTTTTTTTACTGTGACCAGATGTTGAAACTTGTCAACAACTTTCTCAGCATTTCTTGATGTGATCATATGACTTTTGTATTTCTTTTTTATTAACATATGTGTTACATTAATATGTTTGCATATACTGAACCATGCTTTCATCACTGGAATGGATCCCATTTGATTTTGATGTATGATCCACTTGATATATTGTTTGATTCTGTTTGCTAAAATTTTGTTGAAGACCTTTTCATAGTTGCTTATCAAGAGGCCCACGGGGCCAAGCGGCACAAATGCTGGCTGTCTTCAACCGAGAATGTGGAAAGATAGATCTACAGCTGAATCTCAACAAAACTATGTTCATGAAAAATGAACAAGTTCCAGAGGCCTCATTCACTGTCAATGGAACAAACATCTTTGAATGCAGCAGTTATGTGTACCTAGGTCGAGAAGTCAACATGATGAACGACCTAAAACCTGAGCTGCGCAGGAGGAAGAGAGTGGCATGGAACGCCTTCAAGAGCATCGAAGAAATAGCTACAAGGACAAAGAATGTCCGGCTCCGGGCACATCTCTTTGACTCCACCATTCTCCCTGCATTAACATATGCCTCAGAGACCTGGGCCCTGCGAAAGCAGGATGAGAATGCTATTCGGGTCTCCCAAAGAGGAATCGAAAGAGCTATGCTTGGAATAACACGCCTCACTCAAGTGAGAGAAGGAATCTGGAGTTTCGACCTCTGTCCACAATCGAGAGTCAGGGATGCTGTCTCGTTTGCCAAGGCATCGAAAGTCAGATGGGCTGGACATGTAATGCAATTTGGAGACAACCGCTGGGCTAGACTGGATCCTACAGGACGTCAGAAGATCACATGGCTGCCCACCTACAAGATGGTCAGACTTCTTCATCAAGACTCTGAGCGAATGGTTTGAGGCTCTTCATATTCCTGAAGCAAGCAGATGCCATTGGGCTACGCTGGCACGTGATACGTTACTGGCGCACGCTTGAGCAAATCAATGAATAACGGGAAGTCAAGTGATCGAGCAATCAAGTGATGAAGGGTATTTTTTATTTATTTTTATTAGCTACCATTACTTATGAAATTTTCATAATAGAGTTCTTTAAGGCATATAATGTTCCAACACCAATCCCACCACCAGCAAAATCTTCCCTTCACCACTGTTCCCAGACTCCCTCCCACCCCCTAATCTACCCCCTTGTCATGAGCATAAAAATAGTATTTAATATAGTTTGCTTAAAAACAAAACTTAAAAGAATGGAAAACGAAATTATCATAAAATAAATAAAAGTGATTTGTGATGACTCATTACTATATGACTTTATTATTTAAAAATAAAGAACTTAAAGTAATTTATTACACTATAAAACATTCTAATTCACAGAACTAAATAAGTTTTTAAACTTTGGCACCTGAAATATATTGCATTAGGGTTTTTTAAAAAAAGAAATCTGGATCTCATTGTGACAATTACCATGTTTTCCCTGTCATTAATAAAACTTTTAATTCTGTGCTAATATATTTTAGAGTTTACAAGAAATCGATAAAATGTAAATATATACAGTTTATTAAGAATAAAAGAGAATTAAGAAAATTTAAAAGGGGAAATCTGAATAGGCCTATAAATATCTCTAATTTTTTTCCTAAGAAAGGAAGTGTTGGCTTTATATTAGAAAATTTATAGATGCTGCTTAAGTGTGAGCACTAATAAGTAAAATATTGCCATAAAATCCCTAGGGTAGGGGCCGGAGCGATAGCCCAGCGGGTAGGGCATTTGCCTTGCACACGGCTGGCTCATGCCGGCCCGGGTTTGATCCCCGAATCCCATATGGTCCCCCCAAGCACTGCTAGGAGTAATTCCTGAGTGCAGAGCCAGGAATAAACCCTGAGCACTGCCGGGTGTGACCCCCCTAAAAAATAAAGCAAAAAAAACCCCTAGGATATAAAAAACTGTTTAGACATAGAACATTTAATATAAAATGACATTATAAGACATTAATCCACTATTGGAAACGTCACGAAATCCCTTAGCAATGGAGAAGTAAACATGGCAATACCACTCAATCTCGCAGAGGAACATCTCCACCGTGAGTGTATGCCGCTCAGTACCAAGTGCTGAAGATTTGTCTTGCCTTTTTGTTTGTTTCTGGGCCATACCTGCAATGTTCAGGGACTGTTCCTGGCTTTGCATTCAAGAACCATTCCTGATGGAACCATTCCTCGGCGTACCCAGCCTGGGTAGGCATTGTGCAAGGCAAGTACCTACCCACTGTACTATCACTCTGGTCCTGTCTTGCCTTTTTAAAGAAGCTCTTTTAATGCTTCTTGCAAGATGGTTTCAAAGGCTACAGATTCCCCAAACTGTTGCCTATCCCTGAAGCTGTGTCATTGTTTCTAATCCAAATGATAATCTAGCTGGATAGAGGATCCTTTGCGATGTGTTCGTTTCACTGGGTTTTTGTACTATTTTCCTCCATTCTCTTCTGGCTTGAGATACTTTTTTTTGGAAAGATCTGCTGAGAATTCTAGGGCTTTTCTTTTGCAAGTTCCTTTTGATTATGCTACTCTCAGTATTCTGTCTCTATCTTTGGACTTTTTGTCATTCTGAGCACAATATGTTTTGGAGTTTTCCTACTTGAGTCTATTTTAGCTGGAAACCTTTTGTACCTCTTGGATCTCAGGTCCTGTACTCCTCACCTCTGGGAAATTCTTTTCTATGATTTATTTCACTATTGTTTCTACATTATATTTGCCTTTCTGTTCTGCAGGGACACTAATGACTTATATTGCTCCTCTTGAACTCACCCCATAATTCTGTGGTATACTGCTCATTTCTTTTTAACTTTCTTCTGCCTTCTGTTATTTTCTAGCAGTTTCCTCCACTTTATATTTCAGTACCACTATCTTTTCTAAGTTGCTATTATTTTTCTGCTCAGTGTTGCTATTGAGTATATGTGTGTACCTACCATACTCTTCATTTCTGCTTATAGTTTTTCTTTGTTTTGACTCTCATACTTTCTTGTGCTTTGCTGACTACCTGTGCTATTGTTTCTTTGAGCTCAAAAAATATTCTCACCATAGTGTCACTAAAGTCTTTGAGGAGTCACTGAGCTGGTTGGTGCTGGTTGAGCCTCCTGTATGACTGTTTTGGCTCAGCAAACTCATTTTTACATGTATTTTACATGTTTTCCTTATTGGGTTTGCAGTGCTTCTATTGTGCTGAGGGCGAATCTATAGTTATCCCACCTTTGAAACCTCTGAGGAAATGGGCTGGAACTAGTTGTTTTCTTTCCCTGTCTATCTGCACCCAGTGGTAGACGTATGAACAGTGTGAAATTTGATAAGGAGCTACTGAGATTCCACTTATGTGGCTGAGTACTTCAGGAACTGTGGATGTTGACTGGTGGTAATAGCAGAGGTCAGGTCTGGGGCTGGAGATTAGACTCACCTGGTAGGGTGTGGCAGGATGAGAAGTTCTCAGGAACCTTTTGATCTCTTCTTTATTTCATTTTTTCAATTATCTATTTTTATTTAACAGTATGTCATTGATTTTCCAAATGTTGGAGCTTTTCCTAACCTTCTTTTTCATGACTTGTGGCATTATGCACTACAAAGATATTTGATACGATATTTATTCTCATGGCTCTTTTTGTACACTCACTGTAACTCAGCATATGACATATCCTTGGGAATAATCCATGAGCACTAAAGAAGAGGGTGTATTTGTCTTTTTTAGAGGTAGAAGGTTCTGTATATGTTTATTATGCAAGTTCTTCCCATTCTAAATGATCTAAAGCTTGGCCTGGCACCTGGAAAGGGAGTGAAGGTAAGATGAAAGATGAATAGTTATAACAGAAGTGGGGGGCCAGAGTCTATTCATCTCTGTTCTTGGCATGTGGTAGTTATTCCAGAAATAGGTGGTAGCAGGAGTCATCTCAGGCATCAGCTTGGAAATATTCTGTCAATGTAGAGAACAGAACAAAAAGTCTTCAAGGAGCGTCTCTCAAGGCCAAGGATTTGGTTTTTCTGCTGACTGGGGACCACAATAGATTTTTCTAAGCCCCTGAGGTTTTCCAGATATAGAAAGTCTTTAGCAGGTTCAGCTAGTATTTTTTTCATCTCCCAAATGATGTTCAACCAGCCATTTTTTCCATTTTCCTATGCCAGTTCTTACTGAACTGTAGATAAGTCAGTCATACGCAGATTTCCACAAATACAAAACCTTGAGTTAACAACTATCAGGAAACTGTAGTCACTGATTGTAGGTGGATGTGTGGGTATGTCATTCTTTATCTGTCTAAAGCAATCCTTTAGGGGGAAAATCTATGCTATAGTTTCTAAATTCTCTACAGAGAACATGAAGCCTCTTAAAAATTAAATATATAAACTAACAAATAAGAGCCCTCAGATTTTTGTAACAACATTCCAAGGAATTCCTAGTTCCTGGAGGATACAGTGTCTTATTAAGGTGGGATAGGAAGATTATATAGGACCAGGTAGGTCTGAGACCTCACTTGTTGTGGATAGAGGGACAGAGACGAGTAAGATGTAGAAATAGAAGTTTATTGGGATGCATTTATGCACAGACCCTGGAGAAGAACTGCCCAGGAGTGTCTCTGTTCCTCTGTCTGTGGTGAGTGAGGCCTCAGACCTATAATAATGGTGCCTGAAACCCAGTCCTTGTTCTGGCTGCAGACATTCTTTCTTTTTTTCACTCTGGTCCACGCACCAATAACCACTGCTTCCTGGAGCCTGATGAGCGATAAGTCCTATCTTCTCTGCAAGGGCACAGTGATCTTGGATTCCAGGGAATTTCACTATCTCACCAGCAGCTTGCCAATTGATTCCGAGCAAACCTTACAGAATCTGCTGACTTATTTCTATTGTTTGAGACTAAACCTTCAAGCCTTGATTATTCACATACATTGCATAGGAAAACTTGCTTTTATTTTTATTTTTGGGAGTAACATCCCTCAGTGCTCAGGCTCCTGGCTCATTGCATAGAAAGCAGTGCTTATGGGACCATGTGCTAACTAGGATGGAATAATAATTCCTTTGAGATATCTTTATGCTTCAAAGATCACTATCACTATCTTCCGATCATCATCTATTTGTTAGAGCAGGCACCAGTAATATCTCCATTTGTCCTGTCTCATGCTAGTAGAGCACAAGGGCATCTACTTGCTCCAGGAACATAAAGAGCCTCAAACCATTATATTAAGTCATGGGAATGACCTAATATAATTGTTACTGGTATTTGGCATATCAAATACGACACAAGCATCTTGCCAGGCTTGCCGTCAGGGAGGCATACTCTTGTAGTCACCTCCAAATAAAGAATTTATGCTTCAAAGATACTTAAAAATTTTTTTTTTTATTAGGGCTGGAGCAGGAAGGGTGCTTTCCTTGCAAGTGGCTGTCTTGGATTCAATCCCTGACACTGCATGTTGTCTCCTGAACCCTGCCAGGAGTAATCCCCTGAGTGCAGAGCCAAACAGAAAAAAAAATTAATTTAATTGGTCAGGGATGAGACTCAATGATATGAAACCAAGTATTGTGAGGTCCTAGGTTAGATTTTTACTGTCCTGCCTCATCCCCACCATGGTCCCATATCATCAGATGCAACTCCCGGCACAGAGCAGCCAAGTGGTGCATGCCTGAACACCAGCAGTAAAGGAAAAATAATGACTCCTGTCACTTTCTTGAGCACCTACTATGGACTAAGCACCATTCTGAACACTTGATCTTTGGTTAAGTCTGGTTACCTTATATTGAAGAAATCCTCACAGAAGGGGCCAGTGAGAACGTGTGATTAGGGACCCAGAAGGTGTAGCTGTGACTATAGTCCCTAGGGACGTGACAGTCAGTGACCGTAAACCCGACCCTGAGTGTCACAGTGACGTGTGTGCCTGTAAGGTGACTAACTGGGTAGTAAGAAGGCAGCTGTGCACCTGGAGGTGGCCTGCTAAATATTGACTCTGTGGCAGTGAAGCTAGTTGACAAGGACAGTGAAAATAACTAGAAGGGTAACAGCTGGGCACACACAGCCAAGCATTTACGTCGTGCCAAACGGCTTGAACTGGGTGGTCATTGACGGGTAAAAATGACTGGCAGGGCGACACCACATGCTGATAGCTCTGCCCAGGTCCACTGAATGAGACTGTAGACACCGATGCTGCTGGAGTCAGCGTGACAACGACAGCTCTCCGAATGACTGAATATTTATACAGTGGCTGTTAACAGCGGGGAACTCGACATTGTAAGGAGGTAACTGGGTTTGGCGGCATGACTGGCAGTGACAGAAAAATTAGCGGCGCATTAGTGATAGAGTGACAATGTGCCTTTCAGTAGGCCAGCGCTGTTGTGACTTAATTAGTCTGATACTGCTGTATCTGACTTCATCCGTTCAGCAGCAAGAGGCGGGAGGAGCAACGCAGAACTCTAACATGCAACTAAGTGCAATGGAAACTGAGCAAAAAAGAGAAGCTGCGCCCCCTCCCTAACCCCGACCATCCAGTCCTCCATAACTCCTAAAATTGCGAGCGGAGATGCAGGATCAAACTGCCTTGTTTGGGGTAAGCACCCCCGCCCCAGTGCGCCTCGGGCATCTAACTTTAACACTCAATGGTAAGTCTGGGGACCTGGCTCAGAGCCTCCGCCTTGCACGAGAACATGCTTTGGAAAATGCAAAGCAGCCTTTTATGTCTACTTCTCCGGCACTCTTTGAAATAAGATCCTATCTCCCGTTCTGCCCAGCTAGGGCCCAAAGACAGCCAACTGGGCCTTACACAAGGTTGGGGAGGGGGAAATGGGAGAGGGTCAGGGGTCAGAGCCGAGAGTAGCGAGCGACGCGGGTCAGGGGAGCTACCATTGGCCAGGACGCGCACGTGATCGGGGCCCCGCCCCTACACGTGACTCGCGCCCAGCGCCGCAATGGGCCGCCCCTCCCGCTCTAGAGCGCTTCAGCGCTGGCCTCAAGATGGCCGCCTTCTGGCGTCTCCGGCGCTGTTGAATGGAGAAAGCTTTATTGTTCCCTTCGGGCAGGAGTGTTCGTGTCCTCCATGGCGCTGTCAATAAAGAACGGCAGTTTGAATCGGTGCTGAACAGGTAACCATAGAAACGGGGCTGGGACTCCGCGTGGAGACCCTTTTGCAGCCGAGGCCCGAGAGTTACGCGAAGCGAGGAGCGTGCGGTGCAGAGACCCCCCACCTCCTCCCTTCCTCGTGGCGCACTCCGCGGGGCTCTGCCCCAGCCCTGCGACTTCTCCCCAGCCCGGGGCTTGCTCCCTCCAGGGGCGGCCCGAACCCGGGATGCGGACGGCGTGGTCGTGGCGGGCGCGAACAGGCTGCGGGGCCTGCGCTGGGCGCCGTCGGGGCCGCAGCGTGCGGTGCTGCTCGCACCCGCGCCCTCTGCGTCCTGCTGCGGCCCCCGGGTCGCGTCCCCGCCCCGCCCCCTCTCCCGCCCCCCATTAGTGTGCCCCCCAGCTGACAGTGATGTTTACATTTTAAATGGGGGGGGGGAGTCGGGGGGTGTTGCGGCGCGACGGTCATTCGTTTAGCTCGTGAAAATGACGTGGAATCCAGTTTCGGCGTCCGCGGTTGAAGTTTTATTTGAGCATGGCCAAGTTCATTGTTTCTGTGTCTGTGGTCGCGTTCCCGCTACGGGGCCAAAGTTGAGTAGCCGCAGATGTCACAGGGGGGTTCCCTCCCCCCCCCCTTTGACTCAAAAAAGCTGAGACGTTTCTCTCTGGCTCTTTGCCGAGCAGGTGTGCCAACCCCTGCCCTCGACACGGAACCTTTAGTTGTCAAAACATTCTGGCTTTCCTGGGCTCTTCTGGCCTTGCAGACTGATTTATTATCCTGAGCAGGACTTGCTGTCCCCTCTTTGAATGACAATCCCCTCCGCCTGTTACTCGGGGAAAGCCCGATGCGTGCTTTAAATTCGTGCTCCAGACCGGCGCCAAGTTAGGCTTCTGCAGGGAAAGTGTCCGTGTTTCCTCCGTTTCACCCAAGAGGAGGGAGGCGTGGCTTTGTCGGAGAGTACAGGGGCTACGGGTCTGGGGAAATGAACTTTCCGGGCCGGAGAGCCCCCTGCTCGGTGACCCGAGAGCGGGTGATCCTAACAGCAGCGTGTTTTTCCCCAATCTCTAAATGGGAGCTACTGCATCTTCCTTGTGGGGTGTAACGGAGGTTTCATTGGAACCTCAAAGTGCAGCCTTCATCCACTGGGCTAAATCAGGGACGTTTCTATCATTTTCTCGCTTTGAGCCTTTCTTCCGTGGCAGTATTTCCTGAACCTGCCCGTTCTCTGCTCATTGTTAGCTCATGGTTTCAGCACACCTCGTTTTTGCATGCATGCATGGATTCGGCACCCAGTATCTCTCTGTTCACTGTGTACCACTGGTTTGATTCAGATCCCTGGATATACTGTGCTGAACACCCAGCACATTTCCACCTTTCCACTGAATTTTCATTCTAGTGTGTGGGCGAAGAGTGTACAGGTAAGCAATACAGCTGGCAGGTACAGGTGTCCCGCAGCATCGGAATAAATTGGTGGCTAATATTTAAAATTGGTATTTAATATGTATAGATGCAGTCCTGTTGCGAAGGACTCTGTGTGCTTTATTCCATTCTCATTTAAAAGCATCCTATGGCAGTGTTAATATTCACATTTTGTTACTCATTTTATTCATGTGTCTCCCAAGTAGTGCCTGGGGGGCCCCTCCCAGAGTGCTGGGGATTGCCTGAGTCACCCCGAAGGTGCTGGGGTGCCGGGCAGGGACTCCAGGGCTCACCCACCGTGCAGTTCCTTGGTGAGCCTTGTGGAAGGCATGTGCCATAACACCCACCCACAGCCTCAGTCCCCATCTCACAGGCCTTTATGGTTCCTTTGTTTATTTGTTTTGGGGCCACACCAGTGTTAAGTGCTTACTCCTGGCTCTGTGCTGAGGGGTCACTCCCGGTGTGCTCAGTGGACCATATGGGATGCCAGGAATGGGATCTGGGTTGGCTGCGTGTGAGGCAAGCGCCCTGCCCACTGTACCATCACTCCTGTCCCCACTAGTCATGTTAGAGATGAGGAAATAACCTCCGAGAGGAAAGAGCGTCTAGGCGCGGGCCTGGGCTCTCCGCCTGCTGCTCCTCTGTTGGCCTCTTTATCAGCTTGGGAGGTCTTCAGGGACTGGGACCACACCTCACTTATTTTTGTAGCACCTGCTAGCCAGTGCCTGTAACCCGCTATCTGTTAAATATTTTAAAATCTAGGCCTTTAGTTGAACAAATATTTGAGTGCCTGCTAGGTACCAGCTACCACTATACTGTGTTTGCAAGATGGACCTAAACTCTGGGGTCAAAGACAATGTGGAAATAGCCAAATTATCCCAGATTCCACTAGCAATAGCTACACAGGGAAAACCAAACAGGGTAGCCCTGGCTGGGCACCTTTTACTAGGACAGCTGGGGAAAAAACCTCTCTGGAGAAAGGTGCCACTTGTAACTATTGATGAGTGACATGGTGTCCGCCCACACTGAGTAAAAGGGGGTGGCTGGGGAAACTTGGATTAAGTTGAGAGGTAGAGCTGATAAAAACGTGGGGTGCTGGAGAACTGAAGGAAATAAATGTGTGTGGTGGTTCACGGTCATGTGCTCTCAGTCCTGACCCTCAACCCGCTGCTGCTCACTGCTGCTGCACTCTGCGGAATGACGCGTGAATTGCGTGCAGTGACATCTGGTACCTGGACCTCCTCAAAGGGTGGGGATCACATCAAAGAAAATGTAATAATAGATTTTGTGTTTAATCTTCCTGTTATCCATTCATGAAAACTTTCAAGAATGAATAATAGCAAAAAAATCCAGGCAAAAATTGGAGGAACATGTATGAGTGAATTTTTCTGGGGGAAAGGGGAACAAATTTAAGCCAAAAAAAATTTAGTTAAGAGAGGAACTTTTTGATTAGGATTAAAAATTTTTTTTGTTACCAAATTATGCAACTCTATGTAAAGAGAATTTTTCATTATTTTAGTGTTTCAAGTTTGAAACTGTTTTATCCATGGGTATATTCTAAGGCGTTCAGAAAATGGTGACTTCTAGTTGGAGGAAGTTAAGCTATTCATTTGCAAAGGATTTTTGGGTTTCCTCTCAAAAGTTTTCAAAATGATGTCACATGCTTGAGACAGATCATTGCCTGCTTTAAAAGCCAGTTGCAGAGTTTTTGAAAAAAGAGTAAGATGATGTTTGGGCTCATGAACTTGAACAATTCCAGACAGTGATAAATCAAGCGAACTGTGTCAAGTTTTGCATTACACTGTATCCAGCAACCATATTGCACATGTCATCAGAAGATGGAGCCCAGCCTGGCAAATGGAGCAGGAGCTGGACAGAGAGTGGCATGTTAATGCAATGTTAAACAACAGCCCAGAATTAAATGGCTATTTTAGGTTTGGGTGGGACCTTCACTTTAAAGTATTGCCATTTTACACTGTGATTTGGGTCTGCTGGGTTCCAGCAAAGAGGAGGTGGTAACACTAGCTTTGAAGGATAATATCAAACCTGCAGGAAGAGCCAGGGGCATACCAATTTGTTTCCAATCTATTTTATTTCAGTTCAAAGCATCATTGCAGACAGGCAGCTCAGGAAAACGAACCACACTTTGGCAATATTCAGCTGCGTCTGAAGATTGAGAAAGACCGAGCATAACCAAAGTGTGGCTTGTTTTCTTGGGCTATCTGTCTGCAAAGATGCTTTGAACTGAAATAAAATAGATTGAAAACAAATTGCTCTGCCCTGTTGCCTCATACTGAGTATTTACATTGCCCTTCTCTGGGGCTGCCTGTGCCAGCACCCTGGGGGAAGCCAGTGACCCCTCAGCCTCTTTCAACTCTTCAAGAGAGTGGCGCTTTGATTTCCACAAGGAAATTGAATTGGGATATATGGTTTTTAGGGATCTCCAATAGCTTGCCTCCAAAACCATCATCTTGATAATGTGGAGAAAGCAAGCTGTAACTACATGGAGGAGAGAATTAAATATTAAGGGCATTTACATTCAAAGATGGGATTGTCACTTCTCTAAGTCCCGGAGGGAGTGGGAGCAGTGTTTTCCTTTACAGAGAGCATGCAGTTTTCAGGTTCTTGCAGCCACCGGGAGAGAAGGGTCAGGAAAGGAAGCTGGCTTTTCTTACATTTGCCTAGTGCTAGTTACCTTCATATCCTCAAAAGCGTGACGACACCAGGCATTTCATTTCCTCTGTGAGATAAACACACCAGAGCCAATAATTGGCCTAAATGGGAATTGTTCATCTGGGACAAAGGGTCCGTTGTAAGGGATTCAGAGCCTTTACATTTGCCAGCAATTTTGTATTTTAAAAAAAAAGGTTCAGCTGTCATTTAGGCAGGCTATGGGAGGGGAGGGAATTGGGGACATTGGTGGTGGGAAATGGGCACTGGTGGAGGGCGGGTGCTGGAACACTATGTGACGGAAACCTGTAAACATGAACAACGTTGTAGTTGTATATCTCACGGTGGTATAATAAAATATTTAATAAAAAAAGGTTCAGTTTTCAAGGAAGATTGCTCATTAATCAGCTCTCAGAAGATTCTGTTGCTGGGGCGTGGACCGGCACAGAGAGGCACTGCTGGGGAAGGGGTAGATGGTAGTCACAGGATAGAGAGCTTGACTGCCTTTTGTTTAACCATTGGACCTCACAGGTCAGGCCCGGGGGGTTAGAACTGGTAAAGCCTGCAGTAGTTCCTGCAGGGCAAGCACTCTTAGGCTCTTCCAGCCCCAGGAGGGTAGCTACGTAGCTGCCTGGTGTGAGAACTTGCGGCTGCCGCCAAGTGTTTAAGGAGCCTTGATCTTGGAGCTAAGGTTGGTACTGCAGGAAAAGGAGGTATTCCTGGCCTCTGCCCGGCTTTCCCAGGTTTGTTGCCCATTTTGCAGGAAAAAAAAATGTTTTCAGGAGACAAATAGTGAAGTTAAAAACTGATGTTGTGATGCCAGAATGATAGTCCTTTGAGTCGGTTGTTTGCCTTGCGGCGCAGCAGACCCGGGTTCAGTCCCAGCGAGTCGGGTGTTTGCCTTGCGCCAGCAGACCCGGGTTCAGTCCCAGCGAGTCGGGTGTTTGCCTTGCGGCGCAGCAGACACGGGTTCAGTCCCAGCGAGTCAGGCCTTTGCCTTGCGCGCTGCAGACATGGGTTCAATCCCTAGTATCCTATGTGGTCCAGAAATGATTCCTGACTGCAGAGCTAGAAATAGTCCCTGAGCATTGCCGGGTGTGGCCCCAAAACAAAAATAAACAAGCAAAACAAAAGTCATTGAAAGAGATGGAAGAGAAAAAGCTCTCAGGGGGGAGAATGAGGGCTTCCCCCAGTGAGAAGAGAGAGCTCCATAAAGTAAAAGAAAGAACTTAGTCATCCCAGATTGGGGTGTGAGTGACCCCAGAATGGAGCAGGTGCTGCTTGCTTTTACAAAGTTGGTTTTAGAGTGTTTCCAGATTGCCCCAGGTGGGGCCTGGCACCGGGAAAGGACTTTGAATTTTGCCTGATGGGCAACCATATTCTTTTTTTTTTTTAAATAATGATTTTTATTTTATTATTCTTATTTTTTAGGGGGTTGCTTTTTGGGTCACATCCGGCAATGCTCAGGGGGTTTCTCCTGGCTCACTCGTGCACTCAGGAATAACTCCTGGCGGTGCTCGGGGGACCATATGGGATGCCGGGGGATTGAACCCTGGCGGCATGGGCCGGCCGCGTGCAAAGGCAAGCGCCCTACCCGCTGGGCTATCGCTCCAGCCCCCCAACCATATTCTTATGTTAGGGACTTTTGTGGCTGCTGCAACTGAGGGGTCTTATCCTCTGGGCTGGCATCATTTGGAGTCTCCTCAGCCATCAGTTGCTGCCTGTCCAAGGGGAGTTCTATCTCACATTAGGGCTGGCCACAAGCAACTCTTTTCTTTCAGCTCATATCTTGGTTTTATTACTTCACAAAACTCATTGCCAAGGGCCTCCTAGCTGACCCTCAAAAGGTGCAGAGCCAACAGTGAAATAGCACATATTAGAAAGCAGCAATGAAAATCCCCTTGAAACCAGCGCTTTGTACTCTCTGGGGCCATGACCTCAGAGATTTGAAAGTATCCTTTCAGGCTTTGTTTCCTGTGGGAACTGGTCAAGCATAGTTGAATGTTTGTGTAAAGCGGAGATATCTACCCAATGAAGAGGCTTCAGAAATGCTTCGAGATGGCGGTTTGTCATTATTTCACTGGAAAATGGGGAAATGGGCACTCTCCAGTAACAAGGGTATCCGCAGTCTTGTTAGTAGACAGTGTGCTTGTTTCCTTTGAAGAGTAGAGGAAGCCTAATAGCCCTGTGTTGCCAGGTGCCTGCCAGCTACTTGCAGATGGAGACCATGGCTCCCACTTAGTGATGCTGGATAAAAGGAGAAGAGGAGAAGGGGGGATGGATTCAAGGTGGCGGAGGCTGGAGCAAAGGGAGAGGTGATGCTTCTTTATCTCAGAGCTAGTCTCCTACTAGGATCTCCGAAAAAAGCCCATTCGTCATGTAGTTCTGATTCTATGAGCACTCAAAAGAATAAAAGCAAAGAAATGCTTTTTTAGATATTAATCTTAGGATGGGTTGTAAAACTGGGGCCTCAGTAGAACATTGCTGTAACCAGAAGTGTTTGTTAGGCCCCTGTAGTTTTTAACAGTTTGTTGTTTATGAACATTAGAGATGGTCCATCTGGCTGATTCCTGGAGGCTTTTGGCTGAGTGACCTCTGCTATAGGCCACAGGGTTTGTTTCTGGGCCAAACTCAGAAGGTTAAGGGAGATGAGAAACAAAAGACTGGGCTAGAAAGACTGCACAGTGGATAAGGGGCTTGCCTTGCTCATCACCAACCTAGGTTCAAACCCCGGTGGCACTACATATGGTCCACGGAGCAAGCACAGAGCCAGGAGTAAACCTTGAGGACAGCTGAGTATAACCCAAAAAAAAAAAAAAAAACCAGAAACAAAGGACTGTAAGCATAACTGATAGTATTTGAGGTTGCAAATATTGGATCACTTGAATGATCTTTTTAAAATATAACGGCCAAAAAATACCAAAACAAAACTGTGTGGCTCTATTTATACTGTCATGGCAATAATTGCCATTGATGTTCTGATGCACTGTTGGTTCAGTTTTCTAGGGCTATTATGGCCTGACCACTGGTTCTTCCTTCCAACCCAGTAATTCCCTGTCGTCCCTGGTGATCTGAATGACTGCCGGGGGCCCTGGTAGCACTGGATTTTCTCTTTCTTCCACCTGCTACTCCCCAGTTCTGTGGATGGCACCAGGGAGGGGTTAGTGGCAGCAAACAAGGAGATCCCTTCTCCCCAGCCCCCCTCGCCCAGTGTTCTCACCCTTTTCCTGACCTGCCTCCCCACCCCCACCACCTCCACCTCCGATGGCTCCAGGCCAGAGGACAGCCTTTTTTCTTTTTAGTTAAAACTACCGTCAGCTCTTGTCATGGATTACTGCCACAGCCTAGAGTTGGTCAGCTGGCTTCCAGCTTTGCTTCTTTTCAGTCTGTTTTGTACACTGTTGCCAGTGATCTCTATAAAGCACAAAGCAAACAGACTGAAACAGGACTCGATATTAGACAAGGACCACTGTCCTTGCTTGAAACTTAGAGATAAGACAGTTGTCCTGATTATTAACCCTCCCCCTCTAAAGCACAGCCCTTCATTTATTTGGGTGTGCAGATAAGATTACTTGTCTCAGGGGACCATCTCATGAGGGGGTTTTAATGCTCATTTCTGGTGCCTCTGGTCCAGAACCCAGCCTTCTGAAAAAGGTGCTTCTCGGGTTGCTTTCTCTAATAAAAGCCGCTTCTTGGAGCTGTGAAGAAAAAATAGTTGTGTCTCTTCCTCCCCTCTCCTGCCCGCCTTCTTTGGGAGAGAAATTTGTGTCAGACCTAGCTGTGTTCAGGACTTATTCTTGGCTCTGCTCAGGGATCAAGCTGGAGTTGGCCACATGCAAGACAAGAGCCTTAACTCTTGTGCTATCCACGATGTTTGCATTTAGAACGTGAGTCTGCCATCTTCCAACCTGCCAGTTTGTTGCCAATTAAAGATATTTTTTCCTACTGTCACAGTATCTCTCGAGGAGCAGTAGAACGGAACCTTCCTGGTCAGTCTCACTCCCATATTTGAAACGCCTGGCGCGGAGAGATGACTCCTTGCAGGGAGGCCCAGGTTGGAGCTCTGGCAGTGTGTTTCCTGGAACACTACTGGGGTGTGTCCCCTAAAACAAAAATTTGGTGGATGGCTTACCTGCCCTCGGGATTGTAGTTTCTTGACTTGACAGGCGCAAGCCTTCCTGGAATTCACATCTCTGGCTCTCTGTCCTCATTTGCTCATCCTCACTCCAACGCCTCTCTCACTCTGCCAAGCTCTCATCAGCACCATTCAGAAGTCCTCTGATTTCATCGTCCTGGGACTAGTGGCCCTCACCACGGGGGCCTGTGTAGGTCTGACTGTGGGTTTTTCTGGCCCTGTAGGTAACTAAGCAGGCCATTATCTGCAGATCTCTTTTGTCTCTGCATGAAAGCACTAGAGATGAAGAATCAGACATTGCCCCCCTGACTCACTTGATGTAGTGGTTTTTCTCTATGGTTTCCCATGTACTTGGAAACTTGGTAAACACTTAGTCCCACTTGTTTTAAACTCTAAGAATTGCTTCTAAGAATCTGATCCTATTTCTTAGCCATGTAAATCATCTACTTGTTTCCAAAATCAAGACTGTTATATGTTCACAGCAGTTTTTATTCCTGCCTGCCTCTGCTCTTCGATTCTTGCTAACTAAGTACACTGTTAAAGTTTTGGTGGTTTGGCACTCAGTTATGTCAAAAAGAATATTTCAGTATTTTCTCCTTTTTTATGAGGTGAGGCTATCTTCTTAATGTTTATGGTAAAATTTGCAAAATCATTTCCCCCAATTTGTCAAGTGCTTGACTTTGCACATGCGGTTTTCGTTGCTGTCCCAAAGGCTTATTCATTTGGTCACCTCTATCAGTCTTACAGTATTGCTTAGATTTTTTTAAGTCATAGTGAGGAAGTTTGCCCCAGTTTATGAGGAATTATTTAATGTTTTCTTCCAATACATCTCTGGTTTTGTTTTTTTTTGGGGACTGCACATACTCATTGGCGCTTGGGGGGCTACTGGTGTTGGGGATCAAACCCACAGCTCCTGTCTGCATGCTTTCCTGCCCTTTGAACTTTGAGCTCTTTTCCTGGGCCCTACTTTCAATATTTTTTAACCCTCTTGATTCATTTGGAATTTATTTTGGCATTTGATTTGAGGAAGGATCCGATTTTGTCATTTTTCCGATGGTCAGCCACTTGGCAGTCTCAGCACTCCTTATTCAAAGCACTTACCTCTCTCCTTGATTTAAGATGCTTTTTTATGTGATACTAAACTCTCATGTGCTTTGGATTTCTTGCTGAATTTCCTTTTTTTATTCCCTTGGCTTGATTCTCAATTCATCTACCATTACAAAAACCAGCTAATTTTGGAGGCTTTATAATTTCTTATCTGGGAGGGCCAGTTCTATCATTGCTTCCCTTCCTGGTTTTTCTGGTTGTTTTTGCTTGTTTATCCTGCCATAGAAACTCTATAATAAATGTGTCTCATTTTAGGAGAAAACAATTTGATGGTCTTTTTTTTTTTTTTTTTTTTCTTTTTGGGCTCAGGGGTTACTCCTGGCGGTGCTGGGGACCATATGGGATGCTGGGGATCGAACCCAGGCCGGCACAGGCGGCCGCGTGCAAGGCAAACGCCCTACCGCTGGGCTATCGCCCGGCCCTGATGGTCTTTTTATTGAGATGATTTGGGTCTATAACATTTTTCTTCCAGGCCAAGTTAGTCTTGTCTGACCTCAGCTCCAGGCTACTTTAGTGATTTTCCAGGAGTGTTACATTTTCCTGGTGGAACTTGTATGTGCTTTTTGTTCAGTTTATTAGCCTTTCATTCTTAAATTTGACAAAAAAATCCATAATTTCTTGTAGAATATCTCTAGAACTCTCAGAGAAGTTGTACATACCCACATGTCCAAAAACCTTTCTGTGTGAGTTTCAGATGGTGCATTCACACCACCGCCCCTCTAACCTGTTCTGTTATCTGTGTTCTTCCACTCACTTTCAGCACCTGGCTCTGAGTTCCTGCGTGTGCGTTCACCTTCAGTGTGTTGAAAGTGTTTTTGGCCCTCCGGTGGGGCAGGAGAGCAGACACGAGAGCAAGAGTTCCGTGAGACTGAGATTTGGAAAGCCTTGGTCCTTGTGCCCGCCAGAGGTAGTCCTGGGCCCGCAGCCTTATGTTCTGGGTGCAGGGTGTTTGTCCAACTCCTTATCCTTTATAGAACCTATAAAATAGCATCTTCATAGCAGGAACTATTGACCGAACAGCCACAAAACACCAGGCCTGGCAGTCGGTCTTTCACATAATCATTTCTATGTTCCTTCTAGTGGCCAAGCACGGGGCCTGTGATCTCCACTTACACAGTGATGGTGGAATTTCGAACAGAAACATGAGAATAGCACTGTGAACTCCTATACTTGTTTTTCCACTTGGGACGTGAGAATCAGAAAGTTTAAGTAGTCAAGGGTACAAAGCTCTAGGTTCGGAAGCCAACTTTTTAGGTTTTTATTAAGGGTTTTCAAAATGTGAACGGTCCCTCGCCAGGGGCAGAGCAGAAGCAAGGGAGAGACACCCTTCCTCAGCCTGACTGGTTCCCTTCTCATTCACGAATCGCAGGGTGGGGGTTTCCCTTCTTTCTGGTGTTTACAGATGGTAGCCCCTCGTGACCCTCCCACTTCATGACTTTCTTGGGTGTACAGCTCACATTTGTTTCCTCTTAGGCTATCTTTGACCAGAATCAATGCATTCTGTTATTAATGATTTTTAAAGGCCTGCTACTAAGCAGCACCAAGTCCCAGGCTCTTAGCGTGATGTTGGAAATGTTGTGGGACCTTGGCACATTTAAATCGCAGTGCAGCTTGCCGCTCCCTTTTGATTTAACACATGGGTTTGGTGCGGGATTCATGACTTGCACATTGCCTGGCGCCCTTAGGACACGGTCTAAGTTTGACCGCCACTTAGACACGGCCTGCTCAGCTAACTGGGACTCTGCTGTCAGCTGCCCTCCGTTCTAGTCAGAGTCACAGAGGAGGGAGATTTTCTCAGGTCAGAGGCCAAGGCAGCAGAATAATTGGCCCCCAGAGTACTGGACTTTTTTTTTCTCAGGCAGCACAATGTTAAAGATGAAATTTTCCATGTCTTTCTTTGAACATTTTTGAGCAAATACTATGGAATCCCATAGGCTCTTTCCTGAAGTTAAAGCAATAGAGAAGTTCTGCTCTTTTGCCTTTTTATTTTTTTGTTAACTCCTTAAGTTAGCCCTCTTGTCCTATTCCCTAGTGATGTACTAGAGAAAGATCAAGATGAAAATAATTCCCACTTCTTCAAAGACAAAAGAAAAAGCTTACAGCACTCAGAGGAGAGGAAAGTGGGATTCATCTATAAAATGTACACAGAGGTGTCCTGAAGGTTGGGGCGCGGCCGTGTAATAGAACAATACTGCAGGCAGGGGGTCCATAGTCTTCTGTGCTTCGGCTTCTTAACTACACAGGTATAAGAAGGGTTTTAAGCAGAAAGCAGTCTCTTCTTCCCAGCTGTGGCATAAGCTCCTTAAGAGCAGGGATTATGCCAAGTTTCTTCCCTGCATAGTGCCAGGCTCGTTCAGGGCATTTGGCTGAGCTCGGTCCAGATCTGCTGGGTGGACAAGCGCACAGTGCCCGCTAATGAGCCTGAAGTGGGGTCTTAGAGATGTGCGGTGCTGCGTGGGCTCCTCCTGCCCCAGCTGCGCTGGTACCAGCTGCCTGGCCTTGGGCGAGCTCTGGGGATGGCTTGAGGAATGTGTGCCTCAAATAGCACAGAATAAGTAGGCTCGAAATAAATGTCGCCTGCTCTCACTCAATAGCTACTTTATTAATTCTGTATCTGTGCGCTGCTTCTGAGCAGAGGAGTTGCCAGGAGAGTGGAAGAAAAGCCTGGGATCAAGAGCTAGGCAGCTTTGTAAATTCTCAAGCTCGGGCAATAACCACTGGTCCTGGTTCCGGCTCTGGAGCCTAGCGGCGTGGGCTCATTGACTCACTCGGCCACTCACTGGCTTTGTGATTTGGGGCAATCATTTAATCTCTCTGGGTCTCCACTTTCTCAGCTGAAAGTGGCGTTAATAATAGCAACCACCTCGTACCTTTTGCCAAATTACATAAGGCCACTCATGCAAAGTGGTTGGCCTGGTGCCCGGGAGGTGAACAGTCTCAAACATTCCCCCCCCCCTTAGGCTTCCATCTGAGCTGTTTCTGCTTCCCCTTTCCGAGTGTCTGCCACCTTGCTTTCCACTTAGAATACCTGTCTAGGACACTGTCCTATCTAGTACAGAAAGAGCCTTGTTCCTCCCCAAGTGAATTGGAATATCCTAAAGCCCTTCTCTTCTCAGACTCAGTTTCCTCCTGTGAAAAAAGTGGTGGGGGTGTGTGGGGTGGGGGATTGGACTGGGTGATTTTTGGAAGTTGTTATGTGTTCAAGGCTTTGTGGGGACTCTCTCAGGTTACAGCCCGACACTGCCTTGATAGGCCTGATCCTCCTGGCTCTTCTCCCTTTCCGGCCCATCCTGGATCAACTGCGTAAAGTTAGCTCAGAGGTTGTCTAGAAAGTCTGTGCTTGAAGATACATGACCTTTGACATGTAGAGAAGATACCTGTGTAAATATAGAAGATATGCAGGTTGTTAATGTGAAACTTTTTGTTGTTGAACCTCATCTTGAGAACGCCTTAAGCAAAAGAGTTTCACTAGAGATGGAGAGATAAAAGAAATTCGTTGGATGCAGTGGTTATTCAAGAATAAAATAGAGTCAGGTGCTAGCTGCCAGTTTTATAATATGGGGCAGTGTCTTTCTAGGGGTCCTTAATCTGTTGTGTCTCTGTCTTCTTGAGATGTTAGTGGTGGGTGGTGGTAGCAAAGATAACAGTAGCAGTGGCCAGCAGCTCATTCATTTAGTGTGCAGTCATTATGTCCCAGCACATCATGCCGGTATGTTCACGTGTTCATTTTCCACCAAATCCGAAGGAGAAATGATTTTCAGCAGACTGTGAAACTGCGCCGCATACAGGTTAGGTCATTTGTCCAAGAGCACGTGGACTTTGCAGGTAGTCTGCAGCCAGGTAGTCTGGTTCCAGCTCAGCCTTGACTCACTGAGCTGCTCTGCTGCCCTGGCAGCCAGGGGTGTGCTCCTGGGAGAGCCGTTGCCGTTAGCACTCGTGGGTCCAGGAGCACAGGCTATCTCCCGGGGTCTGGGGGCTTCAGGCCTCACCCTTCAGGCGGATTATAGCCTGTCCTGCTCCACTGGAGCACACTAGGGTGAGTGCCTGTGTTCAGGGGCTCCTACACACACGCTGTGCCACTGACCTGGACCCTAAATGTTGAATGAGGGACTAATGATATGCTGGACGGGGCACTAGCTTTGAAGCCAGAAAAACCTACCAGGGTTTCTATTTTTAGATTTTTTGATGATTGAAATAACGCATGTTTGCTTTAGAAAAATTGAAAATGTACAAAGAGGAAAATAAGATCCCCACCCTATGTAGGATAACCACGAAAGCATCCTGTTATATTTTTGGTGTTATTTTGGAAATAGAAATGTGCATATGCATATACATGGTTTGAAATCAAATTGAAATTATATATAGTTATATGCTTTTTCTTTTAGCATACCAAGAGCACTCTCCACATTATTAAAAGTTTTCAAGGGCCTAATTTAAAAAAATTATTCAGATATAATCCACATACTGTGCAATTTACTGTTTCAAAATATACAATTCAAAAGTCTATATAACCATCATTCCTTTCTAATTCTAGAGCATTTTAATTCCTCCATCTTACCCTTTACCTATCCCCTCCAACCTCTCTCAGCCTCTGATAATCAAGAATCCACTTTCTGTGAATTTGCTTATTTCAAGTTAATGGAATCGTATACTATGGAGCCTTTTGTGTCTGGCTTCTTAGCATATTTTCAAGAGTCACCCATGTTGGACCATATGTCACTGCTGTATTTCTTTTTTTTTCTTCTTTTTTTTTTCCTTTTGAGTCACACCAGCAATGCACAGGGGTTACTCCTGGCTCTGCACTCAGGAATTATTCCTGGCAGTTTTGGGGACCAAATGAGATGCTGGGGATTGAACCTGGGTCAGCCACATGCAAGGTAAATGCCCTCCCGCTATACTGTTGCTCCGGCCTCCCACTGTTGTATTTCTTATGTCTAGATTATATTCCATTGACTTGACAATATCTGCTCCCATACTGTGAGTTGTGCTTTTCCTTTCATGATCGTGTTTTTGTATATACAAAAGTTAAAATTTTTTTTCTTTTTGGGTCACACCCAGCAATGCTCAGGGATTACCCCTGGCTCTGCACTCAGGAATTACTTCTGGCGGTGCTCGGGGGGACCATATGGGATGCCGGGATCAAACCGGGTCGGTCATGTGCAAGGCAAACGCCCTACCTGCTGGACTATCACTCCAGCCCCCCAAAAGTTTTAAAATTTAATGAGTTCTAAATAATTACTTTCTTTGCTTACTGGAGCTTAATTATTTTATAGTTATATTTTCCATAATATGACTATATGCTCTTTGTTCTTAAAAACCTCATAGTGAGTATGCCTTTCTAAATTTTTACTGCCAATGCTGTTGGTCCTAACATAGTATATATAAATATTTTTATGTTCAAACATTTTGTTAGTCTATGCTTATTCATTTCTAAAAGTAGGTCTAAAGATATAAGTAGTAAAAGGAACCCCCCCATGATCACAGACTATATAACTGATATATAAACATTTTGTTAAAACATGTATGTAAATTATAATCTCTCCACTTCCCAAATTCTTGTATCTTTGACCAAGGACATTTTTAAGTTCCAAAAGAGAAAAATTACTGTATTGCTTTCTTGAAATATTTTGCCAGTTTATACTTTCATCTTATTGTGTGGATAACTCATTATCATTTCCTGTATCATTAATGCAAATAATGTTTTATGATGAAAATATCTAGGATTCGTCACACATTACTTAACCAATCAGTTGTATTATCTTACTTGGTTTCACACCCAGACTGCAAAAAAGAGTCCAGGAATGGGAGTGACCCACACCAGAGCCTCTGAGTAAGTGTTCAAACTAGGCTTCACGTTGAAATAAGCTGCATCACAGTCCCTGGACTAAATCACTGCTTTCTCATTAAATATTATCCTTGCTGAAGAGAAACATAATCATTGCAAAGTGTTCCCAGTTTGATCCAGAATAGTAGTAGTGTTTTCATTTACATAGTGAAATTATTTTCAAGGGTGAACATTTGAATCTGTTCTTGATGTTTTCTTTATTTGTGAATTACCTGTTTTTCTTGATCACTTGATCACTTGAATCCCGTTATTCATCGATTTGCTCGGGCGGGCGCCAGTAACATTTCCATATTAAAATGTCAACATTTTCTTAGTCCATATCAAAATGTTAATGTTTCCCTTGGGCTTGGAGTTTGAGCCGCTGCATCCCATATAGTCCCCTGAGCACCAGAGCCAGGAGTAAGTCCTGATCTCCACCAGCTGCGCCCCCACCCCTCCCCTAGCCTTCCACCCCCAAACAAAGCTGCTGCTGCTGCTGCTGCTGCTGCCTCCCAAGTTCCACAAGAGAGGGTAGTACTGCAGTTTTTACTGATGGTCATTTTCCCCATCTATAGAGCCCCAAAATCTGTGCACCTGTCTGAAATTGGGGACCATCGGTATTCAAAAGACAGACTGGGCCCCAGGATCATCCAGGATCCTGGTGAGGGAAGGGCCATGGGACCGCTCTGTTGGAGCTTTCCAGGCAGAGAATGTTGACCCTCAGGTTCTGGCTGTTCAGTCTGCGGCCAGACATGTACTTTGAGACAAGGAAAGCTGCTCCAGGCTTCCCACTGAATGCTGATAACTGTTCTGCTGTAATTCCTGGAAGATCTGATACTTCACCTTGCCACTTAATTTTGTTTTATAATTGCCAGGAGGCAGATTTCACTTGGTGAATGAGTGGCTTGACTTTCTGGCTTGATTTCTTCTCTTACACATATGGGCAGTGACATCTAACCCCCCATGTCCAAGTCTGATGAAGTAGAAGATTTTTCCAGGATAGGGTTGGTATCCACAAGGCTGACCTCCAAACTGGACCTTTTGGTAAGTTAAGTTTAGCCATTGGGGGAAGTCTTCTGGTAGCCAGGCAGTCGGTCTGTGCAAGGAACCTTCCTTCCCAAATGTGTGTCTCCACCTCTCTGTAGAGACCAGCAGAACAAATTGGGAGCCTCGAAGGTGTCTGCTTTGACCAGACCTGGCAGGCATTGCTCTCTGTGCTCGGGAAGACTGAGAGTAAGGGGAACAGGCTCATCTGTGTTGAGCTCTGCTTAAACTAATTAGTGTCTTAGGCAGTGTGAGGGGCATTACCGGAACATTAGTCAGACATTAGGTTCCTCTTCTCTAAGTTAGGGATAATAATGGCATTTACCTCCTAGGAGAGATTAGGGAATTGAATGGGAAAGAGTATGGATAGTCCTAGTGCGGCTGATGACCTTGCCTGCGGCAGTTGAGATACTCAGAGCACTAATGGGGGGAGTGCAGTGGATTGCGCACTCCCTGCCTTCCCGCCCTTCCTCTGCTGGTCAGAGAGGGAGTTCCTGCTGCAAGGCTGCCAGGGTGGCTGCACACACACAGTGGACGCTGGACAGAGGAGCCTGACAGCAGTTGACTAGTCATGTGTTTCTCACAGAGGGAATGTGGTTTGCCCTGAAGCAGTGAACATAGGTGCGGGGAGGGAGTGTGGGGGCGCTGCTAGGGGTACAGAGTGAGCCTTGCATTATCAAGAGAGAATCTTGGCTCCTGTCAAAAGATGTGAACTTGTTGGCAGCTTTGCAGGGTTGGCAGGGAACCTGGTCTCCTGGTTAAGGACTGCTCTTTGGCCAGGGCACCTTGTCCATTGGAGCAGGATAGCTTTATTCCCAGAGCCAATCTGGAAGCTGTTTCACAACTAGAGACAAAGACAGACAGGTACAGAAGGGAGGGATTTGGGGAGGCCCTGTGACTTTTGAGAAGTGAAGGGCTGCTTAAAACATTTGATGAGGGGCGGGCGATAGCCCAGCGGGTAGGGCGTTTGCCTTGCGCGGCCGGCCCGGCCAGGGTTCGATCCCGGCATCCCATGTGGTCCCCCGAGCACCGCCAGGAGTAATTCCTGAGTGCAGAGCCAGGAGTAACCCCTGAGCATTGCCGGGTGTGACCCAAAAAGAAAAAAAAAACATTTAATGAGAAGATGTAGGGAAACATGCCTAGAGAACAGGCTGTAATAATGCTCATCTATTTGGGGGCTTCCTTGAAACTACAGCATCGCTCACCTGGAGCTTATTAGAACTGCATATAGCGATCACCCCAGATACTCTGGATCTGAGTCTTTTCTTGATACAATCCTCAGGTGACTGACTTACTCCCCGTGGTAAACATTGAGGATCCTAGAGGATAGAAGTGCATGGTTTCAGATTCAGGCCAACTGGACTAACATCTCTGTTCCTGTGCGGATTTACTGTCTAATTGTGAATCTGTTTTGGATTTAACTGCTTTTGCTGATGGTTAATATTAAAGGCACATATTTTTTTGTTTTGTTTTTAGTTTTTGTTTTTAAAGTGCTTAGACACAAACCAAGGAACTTAATTATCAGTAGCTGTTATTTTGTTATTTGTGGTTGTTTGATAAGTGACATTCTAGTATAATTTTGTAGAATAAGGAGAGGGTTTTGTAAAAGGAGAGCAGGCCATCATAGGAACTCGCTGTTAGGGGACATGAATTGGTAATTGAGAAGCATATGGTCTCCTGAGTCTATTGGGCAGTGGATGTGGTTGGCTCACTAGCCAGTTCCCTCAGGGTGAGACTGTAAGGACACTTGTTTAGTAACCAAGAGTTGACAGCTG
The DNA here is from genome assembly GCA_021461705.1 of Cryptotis parvus. Lineage (NCBI taxonomy): Eukaryota > Metazoa > Chordata > Mammalia > Eulipotyphla > Soricidae > Cryptotis > Cryptotis parvus. Next base: position 371,268 of record JAJIBD010030462.1, on the reverse strand, counting down.
TACTTCTTAATGACTGCTGAACCTTTGGAAAAGAGAATAATTTATAGGAGTGGTCGCTAAGTTTTGGGTTCTTGTGAGTGGTTTCCATTATAGAGAAAAGAACCATGACTTGAGAATTGAGACCTGGACTCAGTTATGCACCTTGCTAGCTCTGTGGCCCGGATCAAGGCATTCACATCTCTGAAGCCTTTGTCTGCATCTGTAAAGTGAGGGTAAGTGAGGTGGCCGGGGGAAAATCCTTTTACAGAGCAAGATAGTACCTTAGTGCTATGAGACTTATGGACAACTTCCCCAACCACCAGTAGCAACGTCTATGTGTCAGCCAGGTGCTTTAGAATATTCAGTACTGCAGTTGTTTGAAATCTTTTAGCCACCAGAATCTACTGATGACCAGAAGGTTTCTTAAGAAACCACACAGGCCACATAGGTGTAGCTATAAACCTCAGGAATTGGAACAGAAGTAGATTCAGCATTTGGGATAGGTTGATAATTATAGTGATAATAATGCAAATTGAAACAGTAATTGGAAACAACTGGCAGTAGGTACAAAAGATACTATGTGAAATGAACATTCCACTGTTAAATTAAAAAAAAATCCTTCCCTCATAGCATCCATTGCTGCTTTTCAGTCTTTCGGTGTAAAAGACCAAGTGACAGCTGCTTTTGAACTTGAGAAATCTGGGCCGCTAAAAGCTATAGTCACCCTTTGCTAACCTCACCAATCCTCCTTGAGTTCTCAGAAATAATTGCTAGTGATTCTCTTTTAACTTAGCTGATTCCTTAGATACCGTACATTTTAAATAATCTTTTGGTGTGGAACAAATGCCCCATTTCTTGTCTCTGAATGTGTGATCTTTGCTCTAATTATGTTAGAGTGCCTGTTATTTCACCTGACTCTGGTTGTTTGTGAGATACTAAATAGCCATGGGGTTAAGGCTGACTCAGATCAAAGAGCAGCTAAGCCTCTCAGGACCTCAGTTTCCTCCCTTAAAAAGGAAAGAGATTGGGCTAAGGTCATTTGGTCATGCGACAAGAGTACGTGATAGATAAAGTAATGAACTTCTGTTTGCTGAAAGCAAGGAATAGGACTCTTCAAGGTCCCTCCCAGCTGTCTAGTTCCAGCAGAACCAGGCATCAAGACAGAAGTAAAGATTTTATTCAGGAGATGGGATTATCAGTAGTACCAGTAATGCAAAAGTGCTCGATGACACTACAGTTGCATTGAACCAGACCTTAGAGAGCTGTGTCAGACTCTGAGGTAGATGTACCCAAAGGAAGCACAACATTGTGACGAGGACCAGAACAGAGAACCTTGGGTCAAATACTAGAGTGGTTTTCCACCTACAGCCATACCACCCTGAACGCGCCCGATCTTGTCTGGTCTCGGAAACTAGAATGGTTTTCAACTTTGGGCCATTGGAATACAGAAGCCCAGGCAGAGGGAGGTCCACAGAAGTCCAGGTGTTTACTGGTGGACATGCCAGGAAGGGTATTTTTTTCTTCTTCCCATCGCGAGTCACTTTTCCTTACTGTTGTGCTGTTCTGTCGCGGACACTCCTCCCACAAAGCAGGGGTAAATTCTTCTGTTTAGCTTCTGGCCTCCCGCTCTTTGGCTGCCTTGGCCTCTACCCTTTCTCTTTAGGTGCCCAGTCACTGTGTTCTACCAGTGTCCATAAGAATGATGCCAGCCACGTGCTGGATGCCTTCCCAATGCCTGGTGCAGTGCTAGGTGCTTGCACCCATCCTTTTTTCCAGCTCATGTCAGTGGCACCTCTTGTAGATCTGGGTTTATGCCCCCTCCTCTGTTTTACATTTCTTTCCCTTTTGCCCTTGACTTGCTGACGCTGCACCTAACTTGCATCTACCAGTTCCAGTCCTTTTCCTTTCCTTGTTTCTCATGGGACCAGTCTCCCCCCCCACCCTACACGTTTCTTCATTTCTCTCTTCTTACCTGTTATGAATTAGACCCTTTCAGAGTTTTGATCATACTGTTATTTTAATTTGCTTTTTCTGGGTATTTTCCCAGGAGAAAGGGATCTTGTTTTTCATTTCACTGAGCTCCCACCCACCATCTCACAGTGTGCTGAGTAAATAACGCAGTTGACCCGTAAATAGTTGCCAGTTGACACATGTGCATTACTGGTTGAAGACTTGTGGGAAAAGAATCAGTTGGGGGAATGTCTGGTGCACTTCCCAAGGTGCAGAAAAGAGCCTCCGAGCCTTCAGGAGCGGCAGCAGAAGTCTTTGTTTGAGTGCCTTGCTGATGACATTGCCCACAGTTGTAGGGTTCAGAACATCTACTTTAATTAATCAGTGCGTAGAGAGACTACCTCAAGTGTTGTGTTCCTTCTTGCCTGCAGTGACTTAGTTCTCTCTCTCTCTCTCTCTCTCTCTCTCTCTCTCTCTCTCTCTCTCTCTCTCTCTCTCTCTCCTGCTACTATCGTTTCTTTGTAACTCAGTCCTCAAACTTTTTAATCCTTTTTGGAAGTAGGCAAAATAAAAATTTAATAAATAAATAAATATTCTTCGTGCTCCTTTTACAGAGCTGGCCTAGTTTCCACTTTGTGTTGAATTCCCATTTGTGTTTTGGGTCATTATGCAGCGCTTGGTTCAGCCAATTAAGTTTTTTCTTTCTAAGTATCTTTATTCTGTATCAGTATAGTCTTTTCTTGAGGCTTTAATATTGTTCCTTTGAGAAGCATCCATCTTTCTGGTACTCTTTTGTTGCTTAAATGTTCTTCCCTTGGGATCTCTGACAATTTTCCCAAGCCTGGCAATTTTAGTAAATGCTTAATAACATAATTTAGGTTGCCTCTATATAGGATCTCCAGGACTTACTTCACTTAGAGATTGCAACATGCAATGCTGCTCTGTCATTTCTTAGCTGGGAAAGCACATTTTCATGGCACTGTATCTGGTGTTACACCCTCTCTCTCCTCTGTTTGACTTCCTCACAAAGGGAATTGGGGGACACAAAATATATGTTAGAAGCTTTTGCATTTAGTTCTGAGATCAGCAAACTATCATTTAGCCTCTTTCAAGAGTATATTTCAGTAGCCCTCAAAATTATATATTAGGTTTATTTAATAACAGTACCTGAAAATAATCCACAAAGATTATGCAGTTTAATTGTTTGCAGATAGATACTTAAGTTGTCATGTCAGATGACTCGTTTGAACGCTAGTGAGGATGATCCATAGCCTCTCTCAGAAACAGTAATAAGGACTAATGCGTATAGTGTTTACTATGTGCTAAGCAGTTTCCAATGTGGGCATACCCAAACACTGATTCTCTTAGAAGCATCATGGAGTTTGTCTAAATGTATATGAACCAATAAACAAGCCCAGTCTTTACAAAGCTGAGATTACCAAGCAGTGGGGAGTCGTGTGGAGGGAAGAAGGCATGGACTAGGAGTGACCTAGGGTCACTGGTGGAGGGCCAGGGGCGTCCTGGTGTGGAAGTGACAGAGGGTCGCTGGTGGAGGGCCAGGGGCATCTTGGTGGTGAGGAAGGTGTAGCAACTGTGTATCAAAACCATAAATGCTAACTCTATTGTAACCATGTTACTTAAACTATAATAAACATTTTAAATATATAAAGTGAAAAATTAAATCCTGTTGTCTTTGGTTCCTTTGCCTCTTTATTGTGGTAACTAATGCGTCTGACCTTATTTCTGCCATCTTGTTTTCTATTTACTACATATTTTTTACCTTCCTTTTTCCTTTTCCCCCATTGCAATTAGATGAATCATACCTTCTTTATTACTGTGTGTGCAGGCGTGCTGCAGAGCCTGTGCCCTATCGCTGAGCTGCGTCTCCAGCCTCTTTGTTGTTTTCTGTACTTATTATTTGCAAATATTAATTTAGTTTCTATTCCCTTATGGACGCCCCTGTTGGCTTACATACTTCACTTAACAAAGGCTAAAGTTAATCATATGTTTGTCACACTCTCGAGTCTTAGACTCCCCTAACATCATCCATGTTGTCGATTTTTAATTTCAGAGAGGCAGTGGAATTTTCAGAACACACTCCTCATAACCAAACTCAGCTTGGTCTCCTCTCCCGCATTTGTGACCCTGGGTAAGTTACCTAACTTCTCTGTGACCGTTCGCATGCCTGTCAAATGGGGGATAAGAATGTACTCATAGGATTGTTGAAAGGTTTATTTAGAGTAGTGCCTGGCACATAGTAACTTTTGGTAAGTTGTGACTGTTATAGTTGTTGTCTTTTTTGCTCTGCTTTTAACTGTCTTTCCTGTACCCATTTTTAGACAGGTCATTTCAGCGTAGCAAAACATTTCTTCACGCACACGGGTGAGTGCGTGTGTCTGTGTATAGTTGGAGTTGGGGTCAACGGCACCACACACATCAGTACTTAGGGCTTACTCCTGGTGGTAGCTCTCTGCGCCCTCTTGATTTCTTTTTCATTGAGGTATAATTAACATACGGTACAATATTAGAAATTCTATTTGAAGAATTCTTTTAAAGTATTTACTTTTTAATCAGCACCCAAATAAGACGTAGATTGTTTCTGGTCTCCAGAAAGTTCCTTGAGCCCCTTTCCACTTAACTTGCACATCCACTGTCTGGTTCTTCCAATTTGTACATTAGTTTTGTCTGTTTATAGAAAATTACTATTCCTATAAATTGTTTCATTTATTATATATTTATGTAGTACGCATATTTTTGTGCCTGTGCCTTTGTTTTTGTTTATAGGCCACATGTGGCAGTACTTCGGCTTATTCCTGGCTCTGTACACCTCGCGGGGCTTGAGGGACCATATAGTATGCCAGGGGTTGAACTTGGGTCAGCTGCATGCAAGGCAAGTGTCCTTCCCACTAGTGCTCCAGCCCCTTGTGCCTGGTTTTGACTCACAGGGTCTTTTTTTAAACTCTATTTAAACACCGTGATTTACAAAGCTGTTCACAGTACAGTTTTTTCAAGTATTGAATATTCCAGTACCAATCCCACCACCAGTGTGCCCTTACCACCACCAAAGACCCTTTGTTTCCCACCTACTGCCCCATCCCCATGCCTGATTCCTTAGCGGGCACTAATTATATTGCTTATTATTGCAACATATATATTGGAATGGTATTGATAAAGTTCAATCTCACTATGAACCCATTGTCCATTAGGCCCTTTATATAAGAAATTACTAATATGTTGTTACAGAATAGACATTGTGACTACATATGTTTGTTATTGGGTGCCTTATAATTACATCTATTAAATGTGCTGTAATACATGGCATATCAGTATACCAGAATTTGAAATGTTGTCCTAGGGAATTCCAGAGATTGTGGCCAAGTTATTGGTCTCTTTAGAGATTTATATGAGTCTCTGGATCCTGGCCAGTGGATGGGATTACTTTGGCGCCTGAAGCAGTTCATGGGTACAACCACTAGGCCTTCTGGAGAGCATAAAGATGGGGGAAGGGGGTCCATCTCCTCTTCCGAGAAAGCCTGGAGAAGTCAGTCACAGCAACCTTTTCAAGGGATTCACTCGGGATGGGGCTCTTTCAAGCAGTGGTTGACTCACAATTTATTTTTAAGATTCATCTATATTGTTGCATGTTTTGTTTTTCATTAAAAGAAATCTCTACACAGACCTATTCTGATCACTCCACATCCTTACCAACATTTAGTGTTATCAGTCTTTAAATTTAATGATATTGTTTTGTTTTTTGGGCCACGCACAGCGGTGCTCAGGACTTAGTCCTGGCTCTGTGCTCTGCGGATCGCCTCCTCGTGGAGCTTTTGGGGTGACCAGAGATTAAACCCTGATTGGCCACGTGCAAGGCAAGTGCACTGCCCACTATGCTGTCACTCAACCCCAAGTTCAACAACTTCACTTTTTTTGATGGATGTATTTAGCTATTCCTTTGCTTGCATCGTGCAGGGTTGTTTCCCCCCGCTTACACTCTACTCCTTCTTTCCAAATCAGTTTCCTTCTCTTGTGCTTTTGTGACAGTCTGAGTCTTCTGTTGGAGATATTATTGGAAATAGATATTGTTGTTTACTGTGTTCCCTAGTATCTGAGAGCTGCTGTTTCATTTTTCCCCCAACTTTTCTTAATCAGAAGTCTCTTTCAACCCAATTGTCATTTTCCTACAAGTGATGTCTATTTTGTTACTTTATGATTTTTTCTTTTTGTTGGCACTTTGAGCTTTTAATTCTAAAGACTCATGTTTGTCTTTAATGCTAGCTAATTCTTAGAAAATTTACCCTGCAACTGCTTCTCCCACATGATCACTGTTTTCTCTCCGTGGAGCATCTGTTAGAGCAACATCGTCATTCTCTCTTCCATGCCTCTCTAGGGGTTCTCTGTATTGTGATGCTTCTCTCTGCCTTCTGTGGGACTTTCCCAGCTTTCTCTTTGTAGCACCAATTTTCTCTCTAGCTGTATTTAGCCTGTTTAGTCAATGTATGAATGTCAGTGCCTTATTTTCTTTTTTATGTATGTATGTATTTATTTTTATTATGCCACCATGAGCACCCATCCCTCCACCAGTGCACATTTCCCACCACCAATGTCCTCAGATTCCCTGCCCTCCCCAGCCTGCCTCTATGGCAAGCACTTTGCTCTTTCTCTCTCTCTCTCTCTCTCTCTCTCTCTCTCTCTCTCTCTCTCACATCGTGACTTGCAGTACATTCATTTAGGGGTTATCATGTGTATCCCTTTGCCTATGTTCAATGTTCAGTTCTAGACTGGTGTTAACATTTCCATCAATTATTAGCACACTGGTTCCTTCACTGTCTTACCTAACCTCTGATTCCACTCTCTTGTGGTAGAGTCCAACCATTGAGAAGTCCTCCTGATTCGTGTTTTGCCTGATAGTGCCTTATTTTCATATTCTAAAAGTTCTTTCTTTACATGTGCCTGTTTTATATTGCTTTTCCATTATGAGTCTTTTTCATTTCTTTCCTGTTTATTGAAATGAAAAAAAAAGACCCAACATCTAGCATTTTTATTATATTCTATAGTTTTTTCTGTTCTTGCTTTGTGCTTCTTGTAGCTGATAAGGTTTCTTTTGTGGAGATCTGTGTCCCCATCAGCCAATACATCCTAATGGGGATTTCTTTGCTCTTTGGGTCACACCGGTGATGCTCAGGGATTACTCCTGGCTCGTCGCTCAGGAATTACTCCTGGCAGTGCTCAGGTACCATACAGGATGCCGGGATCAAACCCGTGTCAGCCGTGTGAAAGGCAAATGCCCTACTCGCTGTGCTATCACTCTGGCCCCCTAATGGGTCTTTTACTATTCATTCATTCATTCATTCATTCATTCATTCATTCATTCATTCAGTCATTCTCTATCATCTATTCATTCATTCATTCATTCATTCATTCATTCATTCATTCATTCATTCATTTATGCTTTTTGGGTCACACCCAGCAATGCTCAGGGGTTTCTCCTGGCTCTGCAGTCAGGAATTACTCCTGGCGGTGCTCAGGGGACCATATGGGATGCCGGGATTGAACCCTGGCCTGCACAGGCCGGCCACGTGCAAGGCAAACGCTCTACCCGCTGGTTTGTCACTCCGGCCCCCTAATGGGTCTTTTAAATTTTGCTTTTTTTGCCTTTGGGTGTGGTGTAGGGAGCCTTTTCATCTGCAGCATTCTAGCTTTTATCTATCTGGCTGGCTCCTCTTATTTTTTCTTTATTTCCCTCCCTCACTGCCAATCCCACCCCTCTCCTTCCCTGCCATAGACACCCACTCTAATGTCTTTGGCCAATGATTTTTCTAACATAAATCACTATTTTGATAACATGTTCTTACATAAATCATATTATGTTTGATATCATCCTGGTTCTTATGTTTCTGCTCAACATTAGGTATCTAAGATCTACCCATGTTTATATCTAAGTAACTAGTAACTTCCTTCCAATACAGTGTGATCTAGAGTACACTGCCGCACCTTTCCTTACACTTTCAGTGATGGGCATGAATTACCTCTCTCATCTCCCCTGCCTCTAAGAACAGCACCCTAGTCGTCATTCTGGTTATGCTTCTAGTTATATTATAAACTATATTAATAAAATATATAAATATATTTATATATAAATATGTAATATAAAATATTATATTATAAAATACTGAGATTTTTTTTTAGCATATATACCAGGAGAATAATTTCTAAATCATAGAGCATAGTCTGCACACAGATTTCAATATTATCAGTGTTCTTAATAGAGAAGCTAAATCAGTTTATGTACCCCGCTGTGGTGCATCTCTGGTGCCCTCAGTTCAGATTTATGTTCTGCCATATTACTGTTCTCTCTGTCTCTCCTCCTCTCCCTCTCCATTAGTAAAAGGGATAATAACAGCATCTAGTCACCGTTATTACCACCTGTGAGCCAATTGACTAAGTTCCTTTTTCAAATTGCCTCATGATAGATAACGTTTTCCTTTCTCCCTCTTGGAATTCAGATTCTTTTTCCCACAAGATTTGCAGAAATTTCTTACATATTCTGATATCAAATCGTGCTGCCTTTTAACTTTGCTAATATTATCACTACCGTTTGTCTGCTAATCATGTGTATAAGATTTCTTTGACAAAAAACTTCCATAGCAATATAGACAAGTTCATCCCCTTTTGGTTTGTGGTTTTGGTTTTGGGGCATCATTTAAGAAGTTTCCCTCCCTCTGCTTCACATGCACCCTCCGACCTTCGTACTGTCAGCTGTATAGATTTACCTTTCACTTTCAGGCTTCCTACGGTTGAGAAAGTGAGCTCTTTATATGTTTCACTTTCCCCCGTGTGACTCTGTGCCTTGGGTTATGAAAATACTACAGTTTCTGCTGCACGGCAAGGAGCCGTCACGTTAGTTGTTCAGTGCAGGGTTGCCTACTATGGGCTGGAAATTTGGATTCCGCACCTCTGTGTAGCATAAGACTACATTTTAGATTTCTTGTAGGTGCCTTTTGCCCTTCTGCAGACTCAGATAATTAGCAGCTTTCACTGCTCTTCTCAGCCCTGAGCAGAGTTTTAGGCAGCATATCAAGGAACGATGGTGTTTGAGGCTCTGGGCTTTGGGAAAGGCTCATGCGTTCCAACTCCCCCACCTTCTACCCGCCTCAAGCTATATCTCTCGTCTCCATAAGAGCATTATTGCTTCTCCTCCAAGCCCAGGGCCTGTACAGGAGTTGGAAACTCCTCTGGGCTCCCAGGGTCTCAACTCCCTCTTACGGTTCTGGCTTTGATTCTCATGTCTTTCATTTCAGGTACCTAGGATTCCCCTCCCCACACACACACACTCCCCCCATTCCCAAGGCTGACTATATATTTTAAAAGCATTTTTATTATGTTTTATCCAGCATTTTCCTCTGTGTAGTGGGAGAAAAAAGGCCCGTGTACATCTGCTTGTTCAGTGTGCCTTTGTGGAAAAGTCTGTTCTTTAATTTGCATTCCTATTAATTTCAGCTTTTAGCATCACCAGTTTGAATTCATTAAGTAGCCCTTGATTACCCTTGAACATTTTATACCTTGATGTGCCATTGCATGGCAAGGGCCCAAGAAAGGGGGCTGCTCAGGCCCTGGGTTTTCTTACTTTAATCTGAGGAAACACGGTTCTCTCTGCAGAAATGTAACCCCATAACTACCTTTTTTAACAAGTTTGCCCTGACAATAACGATCCTAGCCACTAGTTTCTTTTTAAAAATGGTTTTTAGGGCCTTGGAGATAACTCAATGGGTTGAACACATGGTTTGCACGCAGGAAGCTGGGGTTTGCTCTCTGGTACCACATGATTCTCAGAGAAGCTAGGAGCAGCCCCTGAGCACTGCTAGGAAGGGTCCAGAAACTCCCGCCCCCAAAAAAAAAGTAAATGTTTTCAAAGATTCTAATATCGCCAGATAGGTCTTTTGATTCACTGCATTTATTAAACTTAATGTTTCAGGTTAAACCTCATAGTTTCTTGATGTTGTTTGTTCTTTAGAAAAATCACATTGACTCCTATTGAATAGTATTTTGTGTTACTTGGAAATTGAATTTCTTGTTCTGATTTTTTCCTTATAATCTAACTTGCAAAAATTTAGAGTGACCTCCTTTAATTTTCTAAAGCTACCTCCCACTCTGCTTTTTTAAAAATCGTGTAGAATTTTCCCCTGCTTTCTACAAATGCCAGATAGTACAGACTGCAGGGCTTTTCTCCTGTTCTACTTCTGTTAAATCAAGTTGCTAGGCCTTAGGGTCACTTGCTTTATCTTCAATGTAGCATTTTTAATAATAAAGATACTAAGACTCAAATGAGGCAGAAGTAGGGGCTCAGTGTCCTTAAATATGTACTTTGAGCAAGCTGGAAAAATCCATAGATGCCCCACTAGGTTTTATATTATGTTTGTTTATTTATTTATTTATTTGTTTGTTTGTTTGTTTATTTATTTTTGCTTTTTGGGCCACACCCAGCGACACTCAGGGGTTCCTCCTGGCTCTGCACTCAGGAATTACTCCTGGCGGTGCTCAGGGGACCATATGGGATGCCGGGGATCGAACCGGGCTGGCATGGGCCGACCGCATGCAAGGCAAACGCCCTACCCGCTGGGCTATCGCTTCGCCCCGGTTTTATATTATGTTTATATTAGGAGATACAGGTATGCTACTGCCGGAGAGTGGCAAGCTACCGCGTGTTGTATTTGATATGCCAAATACCAGTAATTATAGACCTCATTCCGGAATGGATTGAGGCTTTTATGTTTCTGGAGCGCAGATGCCCTGGGGCTCTACTAGCATGAGACAGGACATTGGAGATGTTACTTGGGGCCGCCGAGCTGGACGGGAAGACGTGTCAGTGGTGATTAGGGTTATATACTATGGAAAAGGGGGGTGGGTGGGGTATAATAACTGAACATTTTACATTCATTTTAGGAACTTTCTTTCAGTTTTTGGGCTGTGCCCAGTGGTGCATGGAGTCTGCTTCCGGTTCTGTGCCCAGGGTTTCTCCTGACAGCCTTTGGAGGACTGGGCAGCGGCAGGCGCCAAACCCAGCCCTCCTGCATGCCTTGCATGCGCTTGGTGCTTTGGGCCTTCTCTCCAGTTCCCCATACTAGGACAACGTCTTACAAAGTGATGAAACTATTTTGGAGCAGCTTCAGTTTGCTTCAGTTTCACAGTAAAATTGAAAGTCAGCGTTCCCATGAAGCAGTCCATTCACCAGAGCAGCTCCCTCTGGCCTTCCCACACCTCAGTGATACATTTGTTCCAGCCCCTCAGTCTACAGTGACACATCTTTCACCCAAAGCTCTGGGTTTCATTAGGATACATTTTTGGTTTTGGACAGTCTTTGGATTTTTTGCAACTATACAATAGCCTCAGTTCCTCATTGTCCTATCAGACAGAGTAGCTTCATTGCCCTGGAAATACTCTTTGCTTTGCCTATTCATTGCTCCCTCTGTCCTGCCGTTGGCAACCACTGAGCTTTTAAATCATCTTTGCAGCCTTGCCTTCTACCACGTATGATATTGTTGGATTCGTATAGTAAGTAGCTTTCTTAGATCACTGTCTTTCCTTTAGTAACATGTGTTTAGATTTCCTCCATGTCTTTTCATCACTTGAGAATGTATTTGTGTGTGTGAGAGAGAGAGAATGTGTGTGTGTAGAGAGAGAGAGAGAGAGAGAGGGAGGGAGGGAGGGAGGGAGGGAGGAGAGGTAATTATTTGACATATCACAGTTTAACCATTCGCCTATTGAAGGATATCTTAGCTATTAACAAGTTTTGGCAATTATGGATAAAGCTGTTATAAACCTCCAAATTATATGACCGGGTATGTATAGTTTTGTAGGAAACTGCCCAACTGTTTTCCAAAGTGACTGTTGTTTGCATTTCTGCCAACAGCAAAAGAGTTTCTGTTTGTTTCACATTTTTATCAGCATTTGTTGTGGTCAGTATTTTAGATGTTGGCCATTCTAATAGGTATGTGGTAATATCTCATTGCTTTAATTTGTTTTTTTCTTATGACATAATGTTAACATTTATTGATACGCTTATTTGACATCTGTATATCAGTTTTTGGTGGGGTTGTCTATTAAGGTCTTAAGTATATTTTTAAATCAGACTGTTTGATTTTTTTTCACTGTTGAGTTTCAAGAATTTTTTGTATAACTTGAATAATGGTGTTTTATTCTATGTCTTTTGGAAATATCTTTTCCCAGTCTGGCTTATCTTCTCATTTTCTTGCCAATATCTTTCACAGAGCACAAGTTTTTTTTTTTTTTTTTTTTTATTTTAACGAAGTCAGCTTATCAGTTTTTATTTTTAGGGATCATGCTTTTGTTAGTATATCTAAATTGTTCCTTTCCCCCAAGTTCTAAATCTTCTCCTATGATATTTTGTAGGAGTTTTATAGTTTCATGTTTTACATTCATGTCTGTGAGCCATTTTAAGTTAATTTTGCAAACACTGAGGTGCTTTGTAGACTTTGGTGATGGCCCAGCACTGCTTAAGAAGCTGTGGGGTCCCTGCTGGCATTTCTCAGCTTACACATGAATGGTTTGATGCCAGCACCTAAGGACATGTTACACTTAGGTACTGTGGTTTCAGAGATACCAGTGCTTACGGGAGCCTCCAGGACTGCACCCGGAAATATTTATGGACCATGTGGTGCTGGCGCTCAAACCAGGGTCAGCTGCTTGCAAAGCATGAGCCTAAATACACAACCATTTCTCCAGTCCCTTTGTCCTGACCTTTTTGCTTGTCATTTGCATATTGATATCCCTTGGTTCCCGCACCATATGCTGAAAGGACTGCCCTTGTTCCACTGTGCTGTCTTCGCTTCTTTGTCTAAGATACCTCACTTGATTTGTGTTGGTCTATTCATCTGTTCTTTTATCAGTCCCACACTGTCTCAGTCATCGTAGCTTGTAGTAACTGTTCGTGTGGGGTAGTAGCAGAGCATCAGGTTCTATTTTTAATATTTTGAAGTTGTTTCACGATTTTATATCCGTCCCACCAACAGAGCACAAGGTTCTCTTTTTTGCACATCCTTACTGACTTACTTCCTTTTTCAGTCACTTGATCACTTGAATCCCGTTATTCATCATTATTTGCTCGAGCGGGTGCCAGTCATTTCCATTTGACCCTATCACGTGCCAGTGTAGCCCAATGGCATCTGGTTGCTTCAGGAATACGAAAAGCCTCAAACTGTTCGTTCAGGGTCTTTTTTCAGTAATAGCCGTTTTAATAGGTTTGAGGTGAAAGCTCCTCTAGGTTTTAATTTTCATTTTCCTGAAAGTTAGTCATTGAATATCTTCATATACCTGTTCACTGTGTGTATTGTCTTCTTTGAAAAAAATATCTGTTTAACTTTGTAAATGTCTGTCTCATGGTATAATAATTTTTTTAAAAAATTGATAAAACTTTCTAAGAGCACAGCATAGTGGCCCCTAGATGAAGAAAAATTTAGATAGATAGATAGATAGATAGATAGATGATAGATAGATAGATATAGATGTAGATAGATACAGATATAGATATACCCTCTGCCCATTTTTTAATCAGATTAAATTTTTTGCTATTGTTATATGAATCATTTCTGCTTGTTTATCCCCCCTGTTTAGGCTTACGACTTGCATATTTTTCCATTCACTAGGTTGCCTTTCCGTTTTGTTCATAGTTGCAAGCATTTTGTTTGGTAGAGGTTTTTTTGTTTGGGTTTTTCATTCCCCTTTGCCTTTGCTTTTGGTATCACTTGTATCACTTGTCTTCCCATTGTTCATCGATTTGCTCGAGCGGGCACCAGTAACATCTCCATACATCCTTTTGTGTGCTAGTGTAGTCCAAGAATATCTGCTAGCTCCAGGAACACGGAGAGCCTCAAACCATTCCTTCAGGTCATGGGAGTAAGGTCTATAATTGTTACTTGTTTTTGGCATATCAAATACTACATGGGTGGCTTGCCAGGCCTGGCGTGTGGGTGGTATACTCTTAGTAGTAGGCTCTTATCTCGTGCATTTACTGATGAACCAACGGGGAGAGATGGGCTTTCTGTTGGGTGGAGCTCTGACAAGCTGTGGAGTCCGGATGTTGAAAAATGACTGCTCTCATGGTGTGGGGTTCCTCTGGCTTCTTACGAGGCTCTATTGGCAGGGTGGGCCAGGGCTAGAACTTGCCTTCCCTCCCAGGAGCCTCATGATCAGCTGAGCACAAGGAGAGCTGGTACCCGTGTAGCTGAGTCTCTCGATCAGGCATACCTGGGCTTGAAATAGACTTCACTGTAGGGTGGGACTCTGGCGAGCAGGCCTTGAGATTGGCTTTTCTCTTGGGTGGAGCTCTGAGTAGCTGTGGGCGGATGTTGAGAATGACTGCCCTCATGGCATGGGGGTTCCTCTGGCTTCTTGCAAGGCTCTATTGGGATGGCGGGTCAGGGCTAGAATCCACCTTCCCTCCCAGGTACCTCATGATCAGCTGAGCACAGGGAGAGCCCATAGCAACTCTGCCCCATGTATCTGGGTCTCCTTTTTTTTTTTTTTTACTACAAAATTACAAAAAAATGAGGATCATAAAATACAAGAAAGTAAACAGCCAACCCCATCAAAAAATAGGAAGAAATGAAGCAAAATTTTCCCAAAGAAGAAATTCAGATGGCCAAAAGGCATATGAAAAAAATGCTCTCCATCACTAATCATCAGGGAGGTGCAAATCAAAACAACAACGAGATATCATCTCACACCACAGAGACTGGCACACATCCAAAAGAGCAAGAACAACCCGTGCTGGGGTGGATGTGGGGAGAAAGGAACTCTCATCCATTGTTGGTGGGAATGTCGACTGGTCCAGCCTCTTTGGAAAACACATGAACATTCCTCCCAAAAAAGAAGAGACAAAGTGTGTGACAGACTACAAAAAGGGGGGGGGAGTGAAAATGAGCTAAGAATCCTACGGATTACTTTAAAATGTACTTAAATAGTAGGTTTACTATAAATCAGAATATACCCACTTACAGTTACCTAAAAACGTTAACAATAGGGCAGGAGGGTTACTACAGAGGTTAAGGCACTTTGATTATGGCAATGACCACAGATACGGTCTCCTGAGCAGAGCCAGGCATAGCTCCTGAGCAGAGCCATGTGTGACTAGCCCACAGCCCCTCAAAATAATGGAATAATAAAAAAATACTATTCACTCAACAGCAGGGAGATAGAAGCCACACAACAAAGCATATAACATAATCTAAAAATACCAACTAATACGGAACAGAAATGAAAACAAAATTGATTTATGAAGGGAGATAAAAATCAAGTTAGGTATTTCTGGTTATAGAAGATAAACAGAATGAGTTTTAGTCCCAGTATTTCTAAAACTACTACTAAAATACTAGAAAATTAATTTTCTTAAGAGAAATTAAACTTGTAAGAAACCAAAAAATAGGGCTGGGATAGTGTTCAGTAGCAGAATAGGTACTTTGCAAATGTGAGGCCCTGAGTTGGGTCCCTAACACTGCACAAAAAAAAACCCCAGAAATACAATTTTAGAAAACTAAACAATGTTGACGACCATCTATACAGAACAAGGCTGAGTTCTGGATCAGCCTAGAGGAAAGTCCAAAGCGTTTGGTTAATGTAACACTTATATTTTCATTTTTAAAACAGCCCTAAACTCTTTGCAGAAGTGGATAATGCTAGGATAGGCAAGAAAATTATGGAAGGAACTGAAAAAATTCTTCTCGGTATGATGTTGGTGAACTTACCAGCAACCTGTATTTTCTAAGAGATCTGTGGTTTTAGAGCTCGGATTCAAGTCTTATGCTTAGGATTGAATTTGCTCAGTCCTTTCTGGACCACATGGTGCTGGGGATCAAACCCAGACCTCTCTTGCCAAGGGTGTAGTCAGTCCATTGAGCCTCTCCACCAGGTTAGTGTGTGTGTGTGTGTGTGTGTGTGTGTGTGTGTGTGTGTTTATATAATGGTTCGTTTTCATTTTTTCCAGTGACTGTTCAGTTTTTCCAATACCATTTATTGAAGAGATTGTTCTTTTTCCACCTTATGGTCATAATTCTTTTGTTGTTAATGTAATAGATGTGTGGTTGCATTTCTGGGCTCTTGATTCTGTTCCATGCATTTGTTTTAATGCCAGTTCAGTACCACACTGTTTCATAACTGAAACTTTGAAATGCAGTTGGAAGCCAGGAATTGTGGTGCTTCCTGCTTGGTTCTTTTTCAGAATGGTCTTTACAAATTTCAGAGTTGTTTATTTCTTTAAAAATGTCATGGAATTTTGATAGGGCTTTATGTTGGACCTGTAGATTGCTTTGGGTATGGAATAATATTAATTCTTACAGTCCTTACCCCAGTTGGTTAGACTCCCAGAAGACCCCAGCAGGTTAGGTTCTGGAAAAATAGCTTCTCCTAAGGCCTTGTTGTGAATACAATATTCTGGCATATTTTAAAGTAGTTGCTTTCTCCCTCTCCTGCCAGAAGCTGGAAGAACTTTTATTCACTGGTAGAATTTCTGGAAGTAAACTCACAAATTATGGCTTGGTCTATCCCTATGGACCACTCTCAGACTCATCCATGCTCGGTCCATCCCTATGGACCACTCTCAGGCTTCGTCCACGCTCGGTCCATCCCTGTGAACCACCCTCAGACTTGTCCACACTGTGCCTCTGGCAGTCCATCAGTTCCGTTGTTCCCTGCTTCTCTGCTGGATTCTGTCAGTGGATTTCTGCTTGTGTGTATCTTTGTCTCTGTACTGTGTCTTTCTCCTCTATGTCTGTCTCTGCCCACCTGTTTCTTCAGTTTGGGGTGCTGCAGTGATCTTAATGCCTCTCATTCATATATGTAAGAATAGGTGTTGATTTTCCCGTTTACTCAGGTGCTGCACATGGGAGGCCATACCTGGCAGTGCTCAGGATCACGTAAGAGAGGGTTCAGGGGACAGAATGTGAGTGGAGCTCAAGAAGGGTAAATACAGAATCAACAACTAGAAATGTCACATTTCAGTGGGTGTTAAATGCTGTGATGAACAATAAAATGGATTTATAAAAGGAGGAGGGGTGGGAGTTTTGAGCTTGGAGAGGAAGTAGCAGGTAAAGATACAGTCAGGGACGGGCTCTGATACTGCAGTGGGCACAATACAGGGAGCCAGGCACCCAGGAGATCAGTCTTGAGGAGGAGCATGGAAGACGTGAATGGTTTATTTTAAGGTCAGATCGGAAGGTGGTATGCTCACAGAGTGGGTGAGGGCAGTTGTCAGTGAGTCAGAGCTAGCAGCATTGAGGCCAGGAAGACATTGGGACCTTTTTAAGAACTTGGCTTTTGGCTTTTACTCAGACTAGAAACTGTGGAGGTTCCTATGCAGAATGACCAGATCTGGCTAGCTGCTCTCTTTTTGTCAGAGAGGTTTCACTGTATCACTGTCTTCCCATTCATCATCGATTTGCTCAAGTGGGCACCAATAACATCTCATATGACCTGTCTCGTGCAAGTAGAGCCCAAGGGCACCTGCTTGCTCCAGGAACATAAAGAGCCTCAAACCATTCCATCAGGTCATGGGAATGAGGTCTATAATTGTTACTGGTATCTGGCATATCAAATATGACACGGGTAGCTTGCCAGGCTCTGCCGTGCGGGTAGCATACTCTTGTAGTCATCTCAAAATCCAGCATTTATTGATGAACCGTGCAGCCACTTGCGATAGGCTGGTCTGCTGGGTGGAGTTCTGACGAGGGGAAGTCCGGCTGTGGAAAATGGAGGGCCTCATAGAGTGGGCGGTCGTCTGGCTTGTGAGGCTCTGCTGGGGTGGCGGGCCAGGGCTATAACCTGCCATCCCTCCCAGGCACCTCATGAGTGGCTGGGCACAGTGAGAGCCAGTAGCAGCTCTGCCCCATGTCTGTCTCTGGATCAGCATACCTAGGCCAGATTAAAAAAGACTGCAGCAGGATGGATCTTGATGAGCCGGGCTGTGATAGGCTGGTCTGCTGGGTAGATTCTGACGAGGGGGAAGTTCGGATGTGGAAAATGGAGGTCCTTATGGAGTGGGCGGCTGTCTGGCTTATGAGGCTCTCTGGGGTGGCGGGCCAGGGCTAGTACCTGCTATCCCTCCCGGGCACCTCATGAGCGGCTGGGCACAGTGAGAGCCAGTAGCAGCTCTGCCCCATGTCTGTCAGAGAGGTAGTTCAGAGGAATGGGGTGCTTGATTCTTAGTATCATGTGGCCATAGGCTGTGGTCCTGGTGTCCCCTGGCACCATGGGCCTAAGCAGCACAGACAGGCCTGAGCACCAGACTCATGAGTGGAATGTCCTGGGAATGAACTTCTAGCAGCCCAGCACCGTGGGGAGGCTCCAGAGCAGGAGCTGGGAGTCTGGTGCTTGCATCTGCTCACTAGGGGTCATGATTCCTGCCACTGCACCTGCTTGTCTTTTTCAGTTGCGCTGCTCAGTGGGGAGGTCACTGATACTGATGTGATACTTATACATGCCTGGTTGCAGTGCAGATAGAAATTGTCCATCACTTGAATCACTTCACTTGATCACTTGAATCCCGTTATTCATCGACTTGCTCGAGCGGGCACCAGTAACATTTCCATTGGACCCTATCACGTGCCAATGTAGCCCAATGGCATCTGGTTGGTTCAGGAATATGAAGAGCCTCAAACCGTTCCTTCAGGGTCTTGACAAGGAAGTCTGACCATCTTGTGGGTGGGCGGCCACGTGATCTTTTGACATCCCGTGGGATCCAGTCGGTAACAGCTCTAGTTCAGCAGTCGTCTCCAAATCGCATTACATGTCCAGCCCATCTGATTTTCGATGCCTTGGCAAATGAGACAGCATCCCTGATTCTGGAATAGCGACGGAGGTCAGAACTCCGGATTCCTTCTCTCACTTGAGTGAGGCGTGATATGCTAAGCATAGCTCTTTCGATTCCATGATGCCAGGAATTGGAGACAGCAGAACTGCCTGGCACAAACAGTTGAGTTGCTAGGATCATGCTTGGCACACATAGACTGCCAGGATTTGTACTCAAGACCAAACACTTGCAAGGCAGGTACTGTAAGTCACAGTACTATTATTCCTCAAGGCCAGGGTGCTGTATCTTTTCGGTTGAGTTGCTGAAAGGCTCAAATGAGAACTTCCAGATGAAGCTCTATGCTTGGCCCCCTCCGTGTAATTATACACGTGGCAATTTTATAATGATCATCATTATTAATTTCGGATGCCTGGCACAGCCGCCCTTCTCTATTGAGTGGCATTTGTCAAATGAGTGAGGGAATTGCCCTTTTGTTTGTTTGTTTGCTTTAGCATTTCAGTCAAGGCGTTTCCCTGGTGCCTGTGGAATAGTAACATGCTATTTTTTCTTGTTTCCCTTGCATCCAGTGCTCTTGAAGGAGAGAAGGAAAGAGGTCCTCGGGGCAGAGCGGATGAGATGGAGCTCCCCATTACAGCCGGCAGCTGCTGCAGCAGCTGTACACCCTGTGCAAGGAGCAGCAGTTCTGTGACTGCACCATCTCCATTGGCACCATCTACTTCCGGGCCCACAAGCTGGTCCTGGCGGCTGCCAGCCTCTTGTTCAGAACACTGCTGGACAACACCGACACCATCTCCATCGACGCGTCAGTGGTGAGCCCAGAGGAGTTTGCCCTTCTCTTGGAAATGATGTACACCGGCAAACTCCCGGTGGGCAAGCACAACTTCTCCAAGATCATCTCTCTGGCTGACAGCCTGCAGATGTTTGACGTGGCTGTTAGTTGTAAAAACCTTCTGACCAGCCTCGTGAACTGCTCCGTGCAGGGGCAGGTGGCTAGGGACGCACCCTGTGCCGTCCTCAGACTCATGCCAGAAAGGAACAGAGAGACCGGAGGAGAAAGCCTCTGCTCAGGTGGCGCTGGAGAGCCCCGCACGTCCCTGGAGCTCCTGCGCCCCGCCAGCAGCCGGGAGAGCGGGCCCTGAGGAGGCAGTGCCTCCTGCTGTGAAGGAGCTGAGCCTGGATTCTCCCACCACCCCGGAGCTCCAGGGCAACGTGGACACCCCAGTAGAAGCGCCTCAGAGTGCTGGACTTTGTCCTGTCTCCCCTGTTGCAGCAAAGGAGGCAAGCCCAGAACCAGGTACTGGTCATGGATTGTTGGTTGTCACCTGTTCCTTGGCAGTTACAAGATTCAATGTTCTTTATGGTTTTTCTTTTTTTGGTCTCACAGATAGATCTCTCCGAAGTCCCCTTTAGCACAGCAAAACGCAGTGTAGCATCTGCTGGGCATCCTCCAGAGGCTCCACAGTGTTGGGTTGTTGGAAGGCTGAGGATGAGTGAAAGAGCAGAAAGGCAGTGTTGCAAGCATGATGTCCTGTTGTTGCTACCTGCCCGCTAGTCTAGCCAGGATGAGGCTGGCACCAAGGACGTGACTGTTGAGACACTATCAATTTATTCCTTAAATGTCGGTTAACTGCAGAATAGGACCCGAAGCTTCTTCTTGGACAGTTTGAACTTTTATTTTTTTTTCATTTTTTTTTAGATTATGCCACTGTGAGATACACAATTACAAAGATGTTCATATTTGGATTTCAGTCATACAGTGTTCTGGCACCCATCCCTCCACCAGTACCCATTTCCCACCACCAATGTCCCCTGATTCCCTCCCCCATCCCCCAGCCTGCCTCTATGGCAGATACTTTGCCTCTTCTCTCTCTCTCTCTCTCACTCACTCTCTGCCTCTTCCTCTCCTCCCTCTCTTCCTCCCTCCTCTCTCTCTCTCTCTCTCTCTCTTTCTCCCCCCTTCTCTTACACATTGTGGCTTGCAATACATACATTTAGAGGTTATCATGTACATCCCTTTGCCTATATTGAATGCTCAGTTCTAGGCTCTCCAACAGCTTGAGCTTTAAAAATAGTTTTCATAAACTTCACGGGACGAATTACTTGTTTTTGTTGTTTTGTTTACAAAACATGTTCAGAGCATGAGAGGAAATTCTGCCCGCGGACTTTTCTTCTGGAAAATGTAGCTGTCTTCTCAGACACACTCTCGGTCACTGAGGACATCTTAAAAAGACTGGAGTGTTCCAAATCAGAGGTGCCCAGAAGGAGGTAGGTGCCTGGGTTTGCTGCGTTGGCTAGTTTAGTTCCGGGGTGCCATGTCAGCTTCCCGCACTGGGGAGGGGAGGAAAATGAAAAATACCCCAGCTGCTTTTTTTTTTCCAGATTTTAATTTTGTTTTATGTTTGACATTTATTCCCTAAAGGACAGTTTTATAGAAATACTTGCATTGCAACATACTTTCAAAAGGAAGTTATATGTTGATCCCAGGTAAACCCAAACATACAGTCAGGTTTTAATTCAGGGTAACTGACTAGGCCAAACCTTCCTGATTGATCAAAGATCAAATGATTTGAAAAGCTGCGGTTGAAGGATGAAATAATAACAATGACATATGCTCAAAACATGGACCAAGGGCGGAGTAAACTTCAGCTGGTGGTCAGCAACACTGTGCTTGTTTTCAGGCGCAGAGGTTGAACGTTGATTGAGCCCTCTTTGCGCAAGGCTTCTTCTCTATGTTTTCCATTTGACCCTCATACTTGTCAAGGTTAATACTCGTTCACCAGTTTTTAGCCCTGTTTTATGAGTGAGGAAATGCTCTAACAGGTGATGTACCTTAGCCAGAGTCACAGAGGTGTAAATTCCAAATACGATTTCAAATACCAGCAGTCTGACTTCAGGGCTAATGTTTTGCACATGCTGCCTCCGATTAGATACACATGGGACACGTGTGCCCTGTATGCCACAGTGTTTAGGAGTCGTCTGACAGAAGGCTGCCAGAGGGGTCCCTTTGCTCTGTCTTCCAGTGGCCACACAGCCCTACCTATGGGCTCCCTCCAGCCCAAGGCCAAAGCCTCACACCTGGCTTGGCAGAGTTGACTCCAAGACCCTGTGAGAAGTCTTCTTGCTTCTCCTTCTTCCCTGCTGGCATAGTTTGTGGGCCCCGACCTAGCAGCCTCTACTGATCTGAGGTGGAGTGCTGAAGCTCTCCATTCTGCTCAAGGCAGTTTAGGGTCTATTTGTCACTGTTCATCCAAGCGATGAATGCCTCCTAAAAGAAGTGCTTCCCTTGCTTCTACTTTCACCTTTTTAAAAAATAAATTCAAGGTCAACAACTATTTTATTTTAATTTTATGGACTCTGCTGTAGCGAGGATGCCATGCTGGGGGTGGAGCTCCAGGGATAATGCTCACAGGCATGCATACTGCCCCTTGACCTCCCTGACCTCATGCTCACAGGCATGCATACTGCCCCTTGACCTCCCTGACCTCATGCTCACAGGCATGCATACTGCCCCTTGACCTCCCCGGCCTCATGCTCACAGGCATGCATACTGCCCCTTGACCTCCCTGACCTCATGCTCACAGGCATGCATACTGCCCCTTGACCTCCCTGACCTCATGCTCACAGGCATGCATACTGCCCCTTGACCTCCCTGACCTCATGCTCACAGGCATGCATACTGCCCCTTGGCCTCCCTGACCTCATGCTCACAAGGCGTGCATACTGCCCCTTGACCTCCCCTGGCCCCATGCTCACAGGCATGCATACTGCCCCTTGACCTCCCTGACCTCATGCTCACAGGCATGCATACTGCCCCATGACCTCCCTGGCCCCATGCTCACAGGCATGCATACTGCCCCTTGACCTCCCTGACCTCATGCTCACAGGCATGCATACTGCCCCCTTGACCTCCCTGGCCCCATGCTCACAGGCATGCATACTGCCCCTTGACCTCCCCCGGCCTCATGCTCACAAGGTGTGCATACTGCCCCTTGACCTCCCCTGACCTCATGCTCACAGGCATGCATACTGCCCCTTGACCTCCCTGGCCCCATGCTCACAAGGTGTGCATACTGCCCCCTTGACCTCCCTGACCTCATGCTCACAGGCATGCATACTGCCCCTTGACCTCCCTGACCCCATGCTCACAAGGCGTGCAGACTGCCCCCTTGACCTCCCTGATCCTGTGCTCACAAGGTGTGCATACTGCCCCTTGACCTCCCCTGGCCCCATGCTCACAAGGCGTGCATACTGCCCCTTGACCTCCCCCGGCCTCATGCTCACAAGGTATGCATACTGCCCCTTGACCTCCCTGACCCTGTGCTCATAAGGTGTGCAGACTGCCCCTTGACCTCCCTGACCCTGTGCTCACAGGCGTGCCCACTGCCCCCTTGACCTCCCCTGGCCCCCAATCCTTAATTTAATCATAGTTAATTGCAGCTGCCATACCTACTTTTTTTCTTTTGTTGTTTTGAATCATATCTGGCTGTGCCATATCTGGCTGTTCTCAGTGCCTGCACCTGGTTCTACATTCAGGATCATGTCTAGAAGCCCTTAGGGGACCATATGCTGTGTGCCAGGGGATCAAACCCCTGTAAACCAGGCTCAAGGCAAGTGCCTCACTTGCTATACTATCTCTGGCCCCTTAATCGCTTTCTCCCAGATGTCTCCTACGGAGGTTTCCAGTTGATACTTAGCACCATAGTTTCCTCTGAGCCCCACTGGGACTGACCCCCCACGCCACTGTGGTGTTATCGCCAAATCAGAAAAGTTAGACATAAAAGAAACCTAGAATGCTAAGTCGTTTAACATCGTCATTGAGAGGTTCTTGAAAACTGGGACTAAGTGAAGATTGGATGGCAGAGGCTATTTTGCCGTAGGCTAAATGATTGAAATAAATATCAAGTTCCCATCACAGAACTATCATGAAGTTTTTAAATAAAGGACCCCCTCCCAACACCACTGAACACGTCTTTCTACTATTCAAAAATAATTTGTATCTATTCATCCGCTTTTTTTTTCTTTCTGGGTCATACCCAGCAAAGCTCGCCCGCCATATTCATTCACTTTCTAACCCACCTTTTCTATCTCTTCACATTCACTTTCTATCCTACCTTTTCTGTTCAGTGTTGCAGGTGCCCTAGTCTACCCTTGCAGCTTGGGGTCAAGGTGAGAGAGCTGGGCCTGATTTGGACACCCATCAACACAGGCCATGCTTAGACGACCGTGCTCGCTCAGACCAGGACAGCCTGGTTCTCAGCAACAGAACCTTGTGTCCAGGGCTTTGGGGTATGAGAGGAAAGAGTACCCAGAGCAAACCCTTTCAGACCTAGGGAGAATAGCTGGACTCCACAGAGCCTTGATTGTTTTGGTCCTCGATGATGGAACCTGTGTTCTGTGCTGGCCTGCTGCGCCCTGCACAGTGTGTTTTCCCGTTTGTACAGGTGGATGTCCTCTGAGCCGCTCTATCTGTCGCTTTTGTTGCTAGCAGGTGATCTTGATAGCAGTAGACACGCCGCTTCACTTTCTCTGGGCTCTTCTTTCCTGCCTGCCTGTGGTTACGAGCACAGTAGTGGTCATCGCCTAGATCAGCAAAGCGCAGTGTCACCTCTGGTCATCGCCTAGATCAGTGTCACCTCTGGTCATCGCCTAGATCAGTGTCACCTCTGCACTTCCTTGGCCATGTTTTCAGCATGTCTTTGTTTTTAGGTTCTGGCACCTAAAAATGCCCCGCCTTTAACTGGGGCTCAAGAAATATGTGCTGGGCATGGTTTCACTCAGCATTTATTTTATTTTCCTCAATTCTTATCCTAATCTTTTGACAGCAGTAACATTACTAATGCTTTGAAAGAACACTGATTCGCTGTTGGTGATCATTATAGGCTTATGTTATTTCTTCCTCCATTGTAGAGGTCATAGTAAGCGCACTATAAATTACCTGGTGTCTGTATTTAAAACTGATTCTCATATATCCCATAATAAATCTTTTCAGCTCTAGACTATAAAGGGAAAGCAATACTTTAAGTACATAAGATTATATTAAATAAAATCAGCTTGGGAAATACTGCTGTGTACCTAGGTCTTACACTTCTCTCTCGCTCTCTACTTTCTTTTAGACAGATTTCACTGAGATATGATTGACATGAGCTGTACATATTTAAAATGCACGGTTTGATACGTTTTGAAACTTAGAATTGTCACCACATTAAAGATGGTGAACTTACCCATCCATCATTTCTAAGTTTTCTCATGTCCCTTGGGAATCCTTTCATCATGCCCTGTTCTATCCCCTACCCCTAGTTATCACTGAAGTGATTTCTGTCTCTGTAGATCAATTTGCATTTTCTAGGGTATTATATAAATGGAGTCAAGAGTCTTTTTCTTTGTGGCTTGGGTCTTTCATTCAGCATGATCCTGAGATTCATGCCAATTGTTCACATCCATCCCTCTTGTTGCTAAGCAGTGTTTCGTTGTATAATACACATTGATTTAACTTCACCAACTCAATCTCTGTAAGCTTTTATTCTGCATTTGAAAAATGGGTACGTTATCACCCATCATTTGTGAAATGAAGATTTATACAAAACTCTTGGTATAAAGGGCCAGAGAGATAGCACAGTGGGCAAGGTACTTGACTTGTGCACGGCAGACCTGTGTTCAATCCCCAGCACTACATAGGATCCCCAAAGCCCAGCCCAGAATGATCCTTGAGCACAGAGCCAGGAATAAGCCCTGAACACTGTAGCCCCAAAACCAAAATCAAGTAACCAAAAAAAAGAAAGCTTGTGGTACAAATGCCAGGTACATAAAAGGAGCTCAATATGCATAAATGCTGTTATTTATATGTTGACTCATTGTCTGTAGACTTGACCTTAATGCACCATTTCCACTTACTGCCTCCTTATAGCCTAGTGTCATAGTCGTGTACCCGTTATGATACCTGAATGGTTTGCTATTAACTTTAGGTTTAGTTTGCAAGTCCTGTTGCCCTCTTGGAAGTAGCTTTCAGAACATGAAGCTATTATGCCTGTAACAGAGCTGTCAGTTTCTGGAGCAGTAACTCTGTATACAGTCAAGATGCAGGGGCCGGAGCGATAGCACAGTGGGTAGGGCGCTTGCTGACCCGGTTCAATCCTGGCATCCCATATGGTACCCGACCACCACCAGGAGTAATTCCTGAGTGAAGAGCCAAGAGTAACCCCTGAGCATCACCGAGTGTGACCTCAAAAAAAAAATAAACTTATGCTTCAGGCCACAGCCGCATGTCATAGAGCCTGATTTTAGATTATGGTAGAGCTTGGGCATCTATGGAGACTAGATCCCCATTGTCTTCTTTTTGGTATCTATTGGTTCAAGGTTGGAAAATTATTGCTGGAGAAGTAAGTGGCTTACAAAATTAGTGTATGGTGGCAGTTATCTCTGTGTCTGTGCTGACAGTTCTTGTGTTTGGAAGGGCCACTGAATATCCCGTATTTCCAAGTGTTACCCTGTTTACCCCTTGATTCTGCAAAGTTTGCAAATACAGACTCCTTGGGAGTCTTTCGTAGAGGCAGCTAGAATTCCTTTAGTTTTCAAACGCACCCCAACATCGACAACATGAGAAACTGGTTTGTGTCAGGCATTGAGATGATGAACAGAAAAATAAAAGTAAGACTGGGTCATACCCTTTTTGGAAAGTTGTGGTCATGAAGGAATCCTGCCACATGTGTAATAGGGGAAGTGTGCACAGTAGCCCCAAAGTGTAGCAGCTGTTCAAAGTCTTCATGGCAAACACGTTAAAGAAGTCTTCCCTGGGAATCTTGTTCTACTTTCACCTACAATTGTAAAGGCACTTGCTGTTGTTTTCAATGCTTGTTTATTTGTTGTTGGTTTTTTATTTATATCAACTCATAGTTTTTCTGTTGGTGGTGATTGTGATTTGGTTAATTTTGACATGTCTTGAGGCATTAAAAATAATCTGCTGTGGGCGGGAGAAATAGTACAGTGGGTGCCTGCAGTGGACCCAGGTTGCACCCCCAGCCCCACATATGGTGCCCTGAGCCCTGCCAGGAGTGATCTCTGAGCTTAGGGCCAAGAGTAAGCCCTCAGCACCTCCAGGTTTAGCCCCAAAACGGGTAAGTAAAAAGTCTGCCCTTAGAGGTGTCGCTTTCAGACTTGTGAGGGATGTTCTGGCTGAGGGGATCAGCCTGTTCCTTTCCTGAAACACAGATGTGGGTGCACACTGGGCCTGGATAGGAGAGGACCCATGAACCAGTTTCCTGGTATTTTATTTTTTGAGCTTAAAGATGAAACTTGGCAAAGCCTTTCCCTATGCAACGTGAAGAGAGACAGAGAGGCGGGAATTGTGTGAAAGGAAAACTGAAATGGGTTAAGGAGAGCTCTCTGTGTGCGGGTGGGAGCATGTCCGCCGTCATCACAGGGTAATGCCCTTAGAAAGAGCAGCTGCCCCAGGGGCTTCCTGGAGAGCCCGGTCAGACCTTTGTTTGAGGGAAGCTTTGATGCTACAGCAGTCTTCCCAGAGTCACTGATAGCTCACCCCAGTGGCATGGGCAGAAGGACCTGGAATGGTCCAGGGGGACAGTGGTGGCCACCAGTGTCACTGGGGGGCAGGGCAGGGGTGTGGTACATTTTCTGTTTTTTCTTGCTAGGAAGGTGGGTTTCCAGGACATTGGATAATTCTGTTCTGTAAAGGTTGCCAAGTAAGTTTAGAATTTTCTCTGTTTAGTCTTTACTTCATCTCAATCTATATTCCTGCTTTTAATTATATGTCTAACAAGTGAGTCTTGACTAGAATATAAGGAAATAATCTTTTTGTCTACTATTATCTGATCCATTTTTTTTTCACCTAAAGTTAGGTGAAGGCCCCCAAAGCTGGAGTCTCAGGACCATTTTCCCCCCTCCTTGAACTTTGTCTCAAGGGCAAGCGAGACTCTCCTATGTGAATCTAATGTTTTCAACTGTGTTGTGTCTTGGAGGTTAGTCAAGAAATACAGCTTCATTAAACTGTGTTCACTGACAGTATAGAGTGCTCTTATGGAGAAGTGATTTAGTAGGATTTGGTTTATAGGTTTATGAGAGATGAAAGTACGTTTTCCAAATCTCTGCTGCTTCCCGGAGGTCTAAGACAGGCATCCGTAATAGAAAGGTCAGTGGTTTTATGACAGAAGAATTTCATTTAAACTTTCTTTTATCTTGTGTTTGGTTTTTGTAGTTCACCACAGTGGTGCTGAGGCTACACAACAGCTTGGTGATCATGGGACGTGCAGTGCTGGGAATCAAAACAGGCTTCTTTTTGTGTTTGTTTTGGGGCCGCGGCATTTGGCCGTGCTCAGGGATCACCCCAGCTGGGCTTGGGGGACCATGTGGAGTGGTGCCAGAAATTGAACCCAGGTTGGCCACATTAAACAACCACCCAGTGCTGTTGCTCCAGCCCCAGACCTAGGGTTTTTTGCATGCAGTGTATACACTCCAGACCTTTGAACCATCTCCCTTACCTCCAGTTAAACATTCATTAAGTGCCTACTCTGTACCAGGTTATACTAATCCTAGAGACCAGGATAATACAGATGATCTATAACCAGTGTTCAAAGTTACATTGATTCTAGAATGTTCTATAAAATCTAGTATCAGCTGGGTTACACTTGAAATGTGGGAAGTAGAGCTGGTGCAGTGGGAGAAGGTGACGCACACTCGCGTGTCACCTCCAGCAAATTGTTGCACCTCTCGGGCCCCAGTTCCCATCGTGTGGTGATGTCACAAGCAAGCAAAGTAGGTCACATGCACACACCCTGCCTTGGGCAGTCCTGAGCTCCGTCTCACCACTGCCGTCATCTTGCCCTCAGCACGGAGGGGAGGCACGAGCAAGCAAGAGCAGATAAAGCCCAAACAGATCTGAAGGCAGGAGCAGAAGATCTGAGTATGAAGGAAGGACTCAAAGTATCTTACATGTAATAAAGGGGGAAAGGAACGGTCCCGTCTTTAAATATATTTGCCTACATTTTACTTATTGATAAAAGTACTTTGATTACTTGCTTGACATGGAGTGTGATAGTTTATTGAAGTAGCTTTAACTTGAAGAAGCCAAGGCATTCCGAATGTGTGTTTCAGGAACAGAACTCTGGGTTCATCTCTTCGAGTTCTGTTAATGGCAGCAGCGAGACTCCAGCGTGCCCGCCCATGTGCCACCCTTCCTTCTAGTGCCTGGCTCCAAGAGCGGTCTCCTGCCATCATGTCACTCCAGGAGCTGAAAGGACGGGTGCGGGTATAGTTCCAGCACTGGCGCTAGAGCCATTCCCCAGGAGGTACTGGGAGAAAGGGCAGATCTCAGAACTGTCCAGGTCGCTTACTGCTCCCTCCTGGCCCTTTCAGCAGCCCACCCCTGCTTCTCTCCCCAGATGGTCACCCCAGCATCACTGCTGAGCAATGAAGTTAACAAATGTTTTAATTTCACTGCTGAACAGTTCTGCAGAGAGGATAATGAGAAACGCATCAGATGCCACCATTGATGAAAGCTTCTCTTCCCCACTGGCTCAGATGATAATGCCAGACAAATTGGATACAGCGAGAGGTAGATTGGGGCTATTCAGAGAGTTTCCTTCAGGTGAACAAAAAGCGACCAAGAATGGAATGGGGTAGCTGTATAGGAAGGAAGGAGAGAAGCAGGTTTGCTAAGCAGGTTTGCCAAGCCGTTGTAGCAAGAATGGGTCAATAGTAGTTTACTGCTGTGTAGCAATTCATTCTGAACTTGACCAGCTTAGAAGAAACCTGCCTTACCTACAGGTGCTGAGTGGCAGAATGATGTATGGTTCCATTGAACTTCTGGGGCAGGCAGACTTCTCAAAGTCCAGTGTCAGCTCACTCACCTGGCTGTGGCAGGCAGAAGGTCCGCTTCCAACACACTTACTTAAGGCTGGCCAAAGACAGCATCAGTTTCTTACATGTGGACTGGTTGGAGGCACTTGAAAACGTGACAGCTTACATTCTCCAAGCAAAAAGAGTGAAACATACACATCAGCACGGAAGCCACAGCAGCCCCTCTCTTTTGCCCCTGTTCTCTCTTCGAAGCATACCTTTAGGTCCAGTCACTGTATCACTGTCTTCCCGTTCATCATCGATTTGCTCGAGCAGGCACCAGTAACATCTCCATAAGTCCTGTCTCATGCTAGTAGAGCCCAAGGGCACCTGCTTGCTCCAGGAACATAAAGAGCCTCAAACCATTCCATCGGGTCATGGGAATGAGGTCTATAATTGTTACTGGTATCTGGCATATCAAATACGACACGGGTAGCTTGCCAGGCTCTGCCGTGCGGGCAGCATACTCTACCGCTAGGTAGACTCTACTTAGGTCCAATCCCAAGGAATATTGGAAGCCATGGTAGAGGCTGCTGCCTCAGGCCCCTGCTGTCACAGAAAAGGCACTCAGAGTACTGATTTGAGGCCAATTAGGCAAAGTAGAGAGGCTGTGTAGTGGTGTCAAAGGGGAGCACACACTCAGCTGGCATCTGTTAGACTCTTGGAAGGTACTGCAGTAAAATCTTAATGTAGATTATAATTGTTTTACCTAAATTTCTCCTTTGGCGATCACTCAAAATATAGGAACTTTTTTAAAAAGTTTAATTTAGCTTTCTACAGCCCTTCTGTGATCAGGAAGCAAACTAGATCAAAGAAGATACTTTAGGTCTAATTCATTTAAAGTTCCTGTTTAGTGGGGCATGGCTCCCCTTAAGGTCACTGAACTCTGCCTGGATGATCGCTGAGCACAGAGCCGGAGTAAGCCCTTAGTGCCAATGGGTGTGACCCAAATTAAAAAAAAAATTCCTGTTTAAGACCAGAAATATAGTAGAGCAGGTAAGGCTCTTGCCTTGTATGTCGCTGGCCTGGTTCCATCCTCAACATCACCTAAGTTCCCCTGAACACAGGGAACAGGAGGGATCCCTGCTCACAGAGCCAGGAGTAAGCCCTGAGCACCATCAGGTGTGGCCTAAAAAACAAAATAAAATATCTTGTGCATCTGGGAGGAGAGAATAAAGATTAAAATGTCTCTGATAAAAAGTTTTTTTCCTTTCCTTTGTTGTTGTTGCTAGGGTCAGATACTTGGAGGGTTGGTTGCTTACATCCTCTTGTCTAATAACGACAAAATGTGGGCGGAGTGATAGAGCAATAGTCCAGCGGGTAGGGCATTTGCCTTGCATGCGGTCAACTTGGATTCTATTCCTGGCATCCCATATGGTCCCCTGAGCACCACCAGGAATAGTTCCTGAGTACAGAGTCAGGAGTAACTGCTGAATATTGCTGGGTGTGACCCCAGAAGCAAAAAAAAGAGACAAAAGACAAAATATAATAAAGGGAACATAATTTTAATATATAATCATTACCATAATTTATAGTAACTGCATATCTAAACCTTGTAAGTTTAGATGTTCATGAGAACACTTTATGGGGCATGTGCACATACGTGTATGCATGCAAAGCCTTAAGGTTTTATAGTATTGATAATAAAACATGTATATTAGGGGCCAGAGATAGGGGTTAAGGTGCTTGTTTTGCATGTGGCAGACCTCGCTTCAATCCCCAGCACCACATAAGATCCTTTGAACACTGCCAGGGTAATGATCCCTGTGCACAGAGCCAGGAGCAAACCCTGAGCACCGCCAAATGCGGCCTCAAAACAGAAAAGCCATAAATGTTGGTTGTAGCTTTGCCAGTGAAAATATAAAATTTATGTGTATATGTATGTGTATGTATATATATATATATATATATATATATATATATATATATGAAATATTAATCCTGCCAGCTAGTTGGCTTTCCTTCTGTTTATGAGAGAGGCGGTAAGTGTCAACCCAAAGAAAGGAGTGCCAGCACTGGGCTGGAGCTCGGTGGTAGAGCGCTGCCTGGTGTGTGTGAGAGCCTGCATTCCACCCCAGCACCACGAGGAAAAAGGAATGCAATTTTACTTTGCCTCAGGTGTTGTTCGTGAATAGTATTCTAGGTTTATTAGTGTCAAGGTGACGAGCTTGGTTTTAGATGTGTCATGCTGGGGACCTTTGAAAGATTTGGCACCAAAGGCAGAAACTGGCTCTAGATTCAAACAAAATGGCCAGGAGTTTAAGGATTATCTTCAGAGAAGTTACCGGAGGAGCAGAGAGATGCCACAGGGGCTCAGGTGGTGGCCTGACTCATTTCGGCCCCTGGCACAGCATGGCCCATGCACCAGGCATCTCTGGACGCATCCCTGGTGGCCCGCGCACCACAGGACCCGAACAGCAGCTTGTTCTCTGTCCTCAGGGCATCTTGTTCTCTGTGAACCCCAGGTCTGGTTGGCTGAAAAATTAGGGGAGTGGTCCCTGAGCACCCTGAGCCCTGCTCGGGAGACCCCGCAACGTTTTATTTATTTACTTGATTTATTTTAGCTTACAGGGAAAGTTACATATGAGAGCTTTTCAAGAGGGGAGGAAAAATTAAGAATTGACACCAGTCATAGGCATTGCTTAGGTGATGGATTTGAAGGAAAACCAACGAGAGAGGCTAAAAACAGAGGGGTCGGAAAGACAAGGTTTGGTCCAGAATGCGTCAGTGTTCCCGAAGCTGAGACGAGTGTGGTTCAGATCAGAGGCTCCGGCCAGAGGTCGGGAAGCTCACGGGAGGAGCAGGCTGTAGAGGCTGCAAGGAACACGGGGTGCTTGTGCTCAGCTAACTTCTCTGGGGTGGCTTTTGTTCCACAGGCCATAATGGGGTGTCTTGAGGACAAAGACGGACATTCCGCTTTCCAGAGACTTCTGGATAAAGTGAGAGATGAGAGCCTGGATGCTGAGGCCCTTGTCTCCCTCCTGAGGCTGTACCAAGATTCTAGCCCCGCGGTCAAGGCAGCATTTTCAGACAGAAAACCAGAAGATTTAGCAGTGCAGACCACAGGTAGGAAGAGCTCTTCGCTCTCTCCAGCCCTGAGTGACTGACTGTCCCGGACAGTGGCCTAGAATCTGCCCCGGGGCTGCACTGCCCAGCTTTGTTACTGGCATGTGGTTTCCATAAATCCTCCTTGACGCTCCAGCAGCTGCCTGTCAAATAGACAGGCGCACATTTCTAGCCCCGTTCACTGGTCTGCACCAGGAGGGTGGAGAAAGTCATCCATGCCCCTGCCCTCCAGAAAGCCTTGTGTCCCGGTCACTCCTCCCTCCATTCTGTCAGCCAGGCAGGCTGCGGCTGCTCTCGTCTGGGTCAGGTACAAAGCGGTGGCCTTGCCAACCAGAAGCTAACCTCTAGCTGGCTCCGCAGTTTTGTGCTTCGACAGATAAATGAAACAATTTCCTTTCATAGAGTTTAAACAGAATAATAAAGTGTTTTCCTCTCCGAAAAGATATTCTGCATTCGGGTCTCAGAATAGGCTGAGAATCACTTTATAATTCTGTTAGATCTCGCTCTCTCTCTCTCTCTCTCTCTCTCTCCCACACACACACATACACACTCTCGCTCTCTGTCTCTCACTCTTGCTCTCTCACTCTCTTTCTCGCTCTCCCACTCTGTTGTTCTCTCGCTCGCTCTTGCTCTCTGTCACTATCTCTTGCTCACTCTCTTGCTCTTGCTCTCTCTCTTGCTCTATTTCTCTCTATCATTCTCTCGCTCTCTCACTCTCACTCTCACTCGCTCTCTCATTCTCTTTCTCTCTGGTCTCGCTCACTCTTGCTCTCTCTATCATACTCTCTTGCTCTCTTGCTCTTTCTCGCTCTCTCATCTCTCATTCTCTTGTTTTCTCACTCTCTCATTCTCACTCTTCTCTCTTGCTCTCTCACTCTCTCGCTCACTCTTGATCTCGTTCTCTCACTCGCTCTTTCTCTCGCTCACTCTCGCTCTTACTCTCTCGCTCTCATTCTCTCATTCTGTCATTCTCTCTTGCTGTCTCACTTTCTTTCTCTCTCTCTGCTCTCACTCGCGCCCCTAACTCTATTGCTCTCTTGCTCGCTCTCACTCTCCCTGTCACTCACTCTCGCTCTCTCGCTCTTGTTCTCTCCTGCTCTCTTTCACTCTCTCTCTCTCTCCCCCTTACTGTCCTTCTTTTCAACTCACCTAGCTTCTCTTGTGTGTCTCTCACTCTTTCCCCCAGGGGGCACCAAGGAGGGGAAGACCTTGTTGGCCCTGCTACTCCAGCACAAAGAGGACCTGATCCAATGTGTGACGGCAGCTGAGGCCAATTGTGGAGTGCCTGGAGACCGCCAAGGAGGGCTTCCTGACAGGCGCCGAGAAGCGGTAACTGCCAAGCATCTCTGCTGTGGCGCTTGCTGCTCTTTCCTCGCAGTGTTTCTGGACATGCTACTCAGCAAGCCCAGAGTGCGGAGTCCTGCTCTGTGCCATTTGGTCCCCGTGCTGCAGCTTGTGGAGCCCTTTCCCAGGGCAGTTGGACCTTCAGCGTATGGGTGTGTGGGCTGGAGGGCTGGGGAATACATAGTGGCCCGGTTCAGACCCAGTGAGGTTTTCCCATAAAGCGGTGTCCCCGCAAGTAAAACTGTGAAGTCATGTTTATAATTTTGCCACCTTTCCCCTTTCCGAAAAGGATGTTTTTATCTGCAGGAAAATGGAGAAACACCAGAATCCAAGTGTCACATCTATCATCCCACCTTACAGATGGGTCGCTGCTGACACTTCTTGGAGCATGGACTCCTCCTCCTCCAACCCACATCATCCTGGGAGGGGGTAGCACGGGCACAGTTTGCTAACATTTTCTTCCTTAACACAATTATATCACTTGTATCACTTGTCTTCCCACTCATCATGGATTTGCTCCAGCAGGCAACAGTGACATCTCCATACTTCCTGTCACATGCTAGTAGAGCCCAAGGGCACCTGCTCGCTCCAGGAACAGAAAGAGCCTCAAACCATTCCATCAGGTCATGGGAATGAGGTCTATAATAGTTATCGGTATCTGGCATATCAAATACAACACGGGTAGCTTGCCAGGCTCTGCCATGTGGGTGGCATACTCTTGTAGTCATCTCTGATTTCCAGCATTTATTGATGAACCGCGCGGCTGCTTGCAGCCACTCTAGCCGGACTGTGATCAGCAATTCTGCTAGGTGGAGTTCTGACAAGAGGGGAGTCCGGATGTGGAAAATGGCGGCCCTCATGGTGTGGGGGGGTTCCTCTGGCTTCTTGTGAGGCTCTGCTGGGGTGGCTGGCCAGGGCTAGAACCCGCCATCCCCTCCCAGGCGCCTCATGATCAGCTGGGCACAGGGAGAGCTGGTAGCAGCTCTGCCCCATGTCTGTGAGTCTCTGGATCAGCATACCTGATGAGTCGGACTGTGATCAGCTCTTCTGCTGGGTGGAGTTTTGATGAGAGGGGAGTCCGGATGTGGAAAATGGTGGCCCTCATGGTGTGGGGTTCCTCTGGCTTCTTGCGAGGCACAATTGTAACACATATATATGTATAAGTATATATTATGTATATGTATATATAGATGTGTGTATACACACTACGCATACACAATGACTGTATTTCCATTCCCAAATTATTCTTATCTAATGGACATAACCATAATTCATTCTTTATTGACTATTCTTTCCTATTACTAATGATACAGCAGAGAACATCCTTTTTAATATAGTTTGAATCTTGACATTTATAGTTTTGATCTACAAAGTTACTGCACCCTGGCCAGAGAGATAGTACAGTGGGTAAGGTGCTTGCCTTGCATTCAGCCAACCCGATTCAAGCACCCCCAGACATGATTCCTGAGTTCAGAGCCCCAGTACTCAGGAGTAACCCCTTATCATCACCAGGTGTGACCCAAAAACAAAACAAAAAATCCAGTTACTGCCCCTCCACTACCACCAAAGTGACTGAGAGTGTCCACCACTGTCCTTGTGTCACTTCTGGATGACTGTTACTTATCCCTCCCTTCCCCACGGCTCTGTAATCTCACTGTTTTATCCTTGTAATTCAAAGCCAAGGGCTTTCATTGTTTGATACTGTCTACTCCCTGATTTTTGTCTTAGAGACCATTTTTGTACACAAATCTTTGCATCTTCTCTGATTTTTCTTTTGAATAATTGCTAGGAAGTGAGGTAAAGTAACAAGTATGAAATGTCTCAGGTGTTTGATATATAATATATATATATGCACGTGTGTGTGTGTGTGTGTGTGTGTGTGTATCACTGTCACTGTATCACTGTCTTCCCATTCATCATCGATTTGCTCGGGCGGGCACCAGTAACATCTCCATATGACCTGTCTCATGCAAGTTGAGCCCAAGGGGCACCTGCTTGCTCCAGGAACATAAAGAGCCTCAAACCATTCCATCCGGGTCATGGGAATGAGGTCTATAATTGTTACTGGTATCTGGCATATCAAATACGACACAGGTAGCTTGCCAGGCTCTGCCGTATATATATATATATATATATATATATATATATAGAGAGAGAGAGAGAGAGAGAGAGAGAGAGAGAGGGGGGGGGGGGGGGGAGAGCTAGGTTGCCCCTTCAGAAAGGTTGTACCAATTTACTCTCCCACCAGCTAGCTGCTGAAATCCTCATAAAAGTGCTGGCATGACTTCTCAAGTCCGCTAGATAACTGTATTTGTTGGTGTTATTGATTTCAACTTTGTGCTAAAAATATTTTTATATTTAGGAAGGAAGGAATAGAGCCAGCAAACTTTTGGACTTCAATTCCTAAAACTGTGGGAAGTGACTTAACATGTTTGGGAATGAAAATATGTAGAAACCACTCTGGAGTCTGTAATAAATAGTGAGCACTGATTTTGGAATTTTTTTTTTTCACTTAGCCTATTTCTCTGTTTTTCTTTGATCTCAGAATTGTATGTCTGCCAATTAGCTCCCCCAAAAAAGAATATTTTTTTAATCCGGGCCACACCTAGTGGCACTCGGAGAGTTACTTTCAGAGGTTTCCCCAGGGGCCCATGCAGTGCTTGGAACTTAACCTGGGTCTCTTGCATGCAAAGCATGTGCTTGGCCCATTCAGCTGCCTCCTTGACCCTATTTTTAATTTTTTTAACTCCTTTCAACTTCTTAGAAATGAGATACTAAGTAAAATAAAATTAAGTCACTGTTTTTCTCTTTAGACTTCAGAATTAGTATAATTTCAGGCAATTGGTTTGAGTAAGTTGCTTATAGAAGTACCTGATCCCCTATTTAGTGATTTCCCATTTGATTACTCATTCAGACCTGTCCTTATTATCTAGATTGAATGCGCCCTTTGAACTGCTTCATTATCTTGGTAAAACAGCATTTATAAGTAGAGCCCAAACTCAGCCCCTTTCTCTGCAGCGAGACAGAGCACACCGTCATTTTATTCTGTCGCTTTCAGTTTACTTGACAGAAAGGGCTAAAGCAGAAGAACTTAAATTAGTTATAAATCACACACCAAAAAAGACCTTCTTCGGATTGGGGTGTCAGCAGCGCTCATTAAGCCACTCCTCATGAAAATGGAAGCACAGGGTAAATCCGAGTGTGGAGTGAATGTGGATGAAGAGCCGCCACGCTTGGACGTTGTCTGAAACACGCACACAGGCACTTTGTTTTAATTTTTCTTCTTTCACTGAAATCCCATCAGTGCCTGGCTGTGTGTCTCTCGGGACAGTTTCATGTGCCTTCGCTGTGTGTTTGCATACCACACCCGATCCCAGCCCCCTCCGCTTAGGCACTGCAGCGGCTCTTTGGTCTGAGACCCTGGGTTTGTGTCATTTGGTTACTTAACATGACCCCTTTCCATTCCATCCAGGTTGTCACAAAAGGTAGGACTTAATTTCTTTTTATGGCTGAGTAGTATTCCACTGTGAGTAAAGACCACATTTGTAAAAATAGATATATTTTTGAGTACACCCAGTAGTGCTAGGGCTTACTTCTGACTCTGTGCTCAGGAATCACTCCTAGTGGGCTCCTAGGGACCATACAATGGTGCTGAGGATTGAACCCAAGCCGGGCATGTATAAGGCAAGTGCCCAACACACTCTATTATCATGCTGTCCCCAAGACACATTTTATCCATCTGCCATTGCTTACGTGGTTGTTTTCATAACTTAGTTATAGTAAATGGTACTGTAATGAGCACAGGTGCACGTAGAGCTTGTCAAGTTAGTGTTCTTATGTTCTTTGGATAGAACCTACGGAGTATACTCACACGTACCTTTTAGTACTTTTTCTGTGACAGAATGAGGCTCACAGGTGCCGGGTCCCTTTTACTGTACATACCTTGGTTCTCTAAGAAATAGGAATGGTAAGCAGGAATGCCATTACTTTTGGATTGAAGCACTAAAAGCAGAACAATTACAGTTTCCATGTATTGCTTACTATGTTGCAAGCTAAGTGCTGAGGATATTTTAAGCATTATTAAATCCTGTTCTTACAGAATACTTTTTAAAGTCATAGATACTGCTCTGATCTTATTTCGTGTGTTTTTGTTGGGGGTAGGGATTGCATACCCAGCACTGCTCAGGGGCTTACTCCAGGCTCTGCATTCAGGAATCGCCTCCTGGCAGTGCTTAGAGGACATTGCAGAGAACACTGCAGACCCTGGGGTTGAAGGGGAGCCGGCAGCGCTTAAGGCGAGTGTTTCACCCAGCCCTGTCTCTCCAGCCTTACCCTCATTTTAAAGACTTTAGGTTCAGCATTTCATTTAAAGCCACAGACTTTGG
Organism: Cryptotis parvus; assembly: GCA_021461705.1. Taxonomy (NCBI): domain Eukaryota; kingdom Metazoa; phylum Chordata; class Mammalia; order Eulipotyphla; family Soricidae; genus Cryptotis; species Cryptotis parvus. The sequence goes on along the minus strand of JAJIBD010030462.1, from coordinate 332,880 downwards.
GGCCAGTACTGGAATGCATACTTTGATCTTAACAAAAGCATACTCTCGGGCTGGAGCAATAGTCCAGCAGGTAGGGCATTTGCCTTGTATGCAGCCAGACCCTGGTTTGATCCCCGGCATCCCATAAGGTCCTTGAGCACCACCAGGAGTAATTCCTGAGTGCAGAGCCAGGAATAATCCCTGAGCATTACTGGGTGTGACCCGAAAAGCAAAAAAAAAAAAAAAAAGCCTCTGCCCACTCTTGGTCCCATATTTGACTCATTACCAGGCTGTTGCCCAGGAACCAAGATATTCAACTGAAACCAGTATGGTTTTTAGGCACCATACTGGGAAAATTCAAGTTGTGATTCACTTATTAGAACTCTTGATATATATTAGACCTTAAGCAAAGAGAATAACTATCGCCTCTGCTGACAAGGAATAGGAGAGCTTGATTTATAATATATAGATTGCCTTTATATCTATAATATAGATACTCTTTTTCATCTATATAAAACCAATTTGGTTTTATAGCTAAATTCATTATTTTAAATTGGGAGTTAATTTGCTGATGTGTCCTCCGGCACGCTGCCGTGACTGATCCGACCACCCCTCCCGAGAGCTGGCATCATCCCAAAGGGAAGCTCAGAAGCTGTGAATCCATAGATTACACATACGCAATAATCCTGTGTGTTATCAGTTCCTGAAGTTCTGCATAGTGAGTTACAGCTCCCCTGAAGAAATCGCCTCCCATTCTACTCGGACAGTGTCTGTAAAATAGCTTCAGTTATCCCCCAGCACAGCCAGGGAGAAACGGGAGTCCTGTTGGGGCTGATCCCAGGGACTGCACATGTGCCTTGAGAATGAGAGGGAGACGTAGTTGGTAATCTTCATGATAAATCATACAGGAATCACTTCATTTGTTTACTTCGGGGCCACTCGACTAATGTATAAATTACCCGGTATTTAAATGACTGCACATGGAATCAAAGGAAGCAAAGATACTAACATTGTTCTGAATGACAGCCTGTGCCCTTGTTGTATACTTCTGCACAGGAGCTGGAAAACACTATAACTATACGAATCAATTTCTGCTCTGTTTCTCCATCTTTGTGTCTGAACAAACTATATCCAAAACGCCAGGGGAGATGTCGGTCACCAGCTCTGTCATTTAGGCCTGGTATATAAGAGTATGTACAGAAGATTCAAGTTTGGGGAAGCAAAGAGTTCACATAGACCAGCAATTGAGAAGTGTGTTTGTAAAACTATTTATTTGGGGTTTTGGAAACGATATCAAGAAGAGACTGAAAGAAAGTAGCACCGGGGCCCAGCAGAGGCAGTAAGGACCATCTGTGCTTAGCACCATCTCTGTTTCCAGGGCTGGGTCAAACGCCAGCGCTCTCATAACTGGTGTCTGGTGATTGCTTGCCACTGCAGGTGATTCTGAATTGCTGTGAGGGCAGCACACCCAAGGAGACCATAGAAAATTTGCTGCACAGAATATCTGAAGAGAAGACCTAACTGCTGAGAGTTTGGTAAAAGCTCCTTCAAGCTGTGAAGATGGCATTCCCAAAGTTGGGTCTTCTGCTGGAAAAATTGCAGAAATTCGCCACTTTGCCGAGCACCGCAGGTATTAGTTACTTGTTGGCTCTCTGGACCCCTGCTACAGAAGCTTGAAATTTAAAGCAGCCTTTCGGTTCCATGCTGGGGGTAAGGTAATGTTCCAGAATGCCACTGCGGAAAGGAAACTCGCTGCCACGGCTCAGCGATTCTCAAGGTTTCCGGAGCTCAGGTCTGCAGTCCTAAGATTGCGTCTTGGCCCTTAGGCTCCCTCGGCAGGTTCCTGTGGCTTCTGGGCTGTTGAATGCCTAAAGAGAAAAAGAGGCTCACAGAGCTCACAGCGCTGACAAATGAACAGCAGAAGCCCAGACTTTGATTTCATGTTTGTTTCCCATCTGAGCATTGCTCAGTTCAGCACCCCAGAGTTAACAGCACACCCCTCTTCCCCCCTCCCCCCGCCCATCCTGCCTGGGGAAACGAGTCCACACCCTGTTCTTAGAGAAACAGCAGCACTTAAGCCAGTTCAGCCTATCCCAGGCTATTCACGACTGAGATGGTTTTCAGAAAAAAAAAGGGTATTTGAGAAATGAATGAACTTTTTCTAGCTGTTGATCACAACGTTTTCTTAAACAAATTAGAGTAAAACAATGAGACAACCTAAAAATCCTGCCACCCGGTATGTCAATCTTGACATATTTTACACATGACTTTCACAGTGTTAAGATGCTGTCCCATGTTTTACTGTTTCACTGAGTGGAACAACATTCTCCTGCATGTTGAAACAGAACAAAGCAAAAGCACCTATACACCCCCTGTGTGTAGGGGTCTATCAAGGTGTGGGTGATGTTTACCTCTTGCTCTGCTACAGTGAGCGTAATGCACGGAGCGTAATGAGAAGCAGGCCAGACTCCGCCTGGGTTTGCATCTTTACTCTATGGCTGTGGCCCCGAGCGGGTGGCCAAGCCTTGCTACACCCCAGTCTCTTCTGTGAGATAGGGATGAGAATGGCGCCTGGCACATTATAGGTACTTGGTAATTACTAGTTATCACCATTGTCATCACAAATCCTGCAGTGACTGATGTCTTTATAATAGGGATCTTTTTTTTTAATTAAACATTTTATTATACCATCGTGAGATATACAATTACAACGTTGTTCATGTTTGGAGGTTTTGGTCACATAGTGTTCCAGCACCCCCCCTCCACCAGTGCCCATTTCCCACCACCAATGTCCCCAATTCCCTCCCCCTCCCCATAGCCTGCCTAAATGGCAGGTTCTTTATCTCTTTCTTTCTCCCTCTCTCTCCCTTCCTTCTCCTACACATTGTGGGTTGCACTACATACACTTGGAAGCCATCATGTGCATTTTTAGAACGGCGCTTTAAATACAGGCAAAAAAAATAATAGGGTTCTTTTTGTGTTCAGGTCATTTCTTAAAGATAAGGATCCCTGGGCCAGAGCGATAGCCCAGCAGGTAGGGCGTTTGCCTTGCACGCGGCTGGCCACTGCCGATCTGGGTTGGATCGCCGGCATCCCATATGGTCCCCCTGAGCACCGCCAGGAGTAATTCCTGAGTGCAGAGCCAGGAGTAACCCCCTGAGCATTGCCGGGTGTGACCCAAAAAAAGCACTAAATAAATAAATAAATGAATGAATGAATGAATAAATAAATAAGTAAATAAGGATCCCAGAAGTAAAGTCACTAGGGCAAAGAGAAGATTTCAGTTTCAAGTACTGTAAGATAAAGGGGAATGCTGGAGAGAGAGAGAGGAGAGAGGATAAAGAGCCTGCAGTAGTCAGGCTGGGGGAGAGGGGAGGGAATTTGGGATATTGGCGGTGGGAAATGGGCATTGGTGGAGAGAGATGGGTGCTGGAACACTGTATGACTGAAAATCAAACATGAACATCTTTGTAATTGTATATCTCACGGTGGTATAATAAAATATTTTAAAAACACACGCACACAAAGGGGAATGCTGGAGAGTTTTGCCTCTTACAAATGACATTCAGAGAGAGCAAGGGGCAGGAATATAGTTCACTGGGTAGAATTCAATCACCAGTGCCGCCTTCTAATTACCTCCCTGTCGGGCAGTCACTAGCTTCTACCGCCGGGTGCTAACTTTCACAGCCCTAGTGGTTTTGTGACTCTAAAGCTCCGAGCGAGGAATTGTAGCCAAAAAGTTTAGAACACGTGTGTAGGGAGACTCCAGGCCAAGAGTCGAATCTGCTCTGTGCCCAGACTGCTCCTCTGCTGTCAGTCATGACCTCGCTGATTTCCATCGGGCACACTCTTGGGTCGCTTTCTGTGTTTTGACCATTACCATTCTGTCCCTGCCCTTACAGTTCACACGAGCCCCGATGATTATGGGACCGAGCTACTGAGACGGTACCAGGAAAACCTCCTCTGAGATTTTCACAGACAGCCAGGTGTTACTCAGGATGATCTCACGCGTGAAGAATTTAAGCCCTGGGGAAAAGGAGGTAAGAGGAAAAGAGAGAGGGAAGAAGGTGAACCTCTGTGGAACGTAAGCCTGTCCTCTGCATTTCCTATCAGTGGATATATGTCGCACTCTGAGAAATGCCGCAGACCAGTCAAGTGGTCAGTTCTCCAGGGGACAGTGAGGTGGAGGGTAGTTGTGCTTGCCGCACAGTAAATGAGCAGAGTTCTGTCGGGGTGCGAGATACTTGGGGTGCTTGGGCCCTGGCCCCCGCTGCTGGGAGAGGCCTCGAGCCGTGTTGGCGCCCCTCGCAGGTCATGGAGACGCTGGTGAGACGTGACTCCGGCTCAGGGGCATTCAGTGCTCTGGCGTCAGCAGCCGTGGAGAAGCAGACCCCCTCCCCCGCCACCGCCCGTGTGGCAGCTGCTGCTGGCCACACCAGAGACGACGCCCTGCCCGTGGGACCTGCTCCGGGAGGAGATCCAGAGGGAGCCTGGTGCCAAGGCTTTCTTCCAGGCAGGTAGGAGGCTCCACCTTCTCAACGCTCTGCCCTCTCCAGGTGCCGTTGCCGGCCCTTGCTGGCCCCCAGTAATGGGAGTCGTCCCCTGTCCCGTGGTTTCGGCCAAGACTCAGGGATTTCTAGTCCTAGGGTATTCTGTTCTGATCCTTGCCATCTGCCCTCTTCCTTGCTCCCAAGTGCAGGTGGGAGATAGAGCAAAGCGTACTCTGATAGTGAAGAACTGAGCTGAAACTCAGGCTGGGAAAAAGGTCCAGTGCTTAGTTTTACTAAAGAGCTTTCTGCCTTCCCCACCCCACCCCCCTTTCTTCCAGTGATGACCCCGAAAGCACTGCCTTAGAAATCATCCTGAGGCACCACACGTTGGTCGCGGCAGCTCTCCGGGAAAGGGCTGAAGCTAAGTCCTGCACCCCTGAGGAGGAGCGGCTGGTGGAGGCAGTGACCGAGGTATGGGGCGAGCAGCCTTGTGGAGGGAGGGTTTTGCGATGCTGTTCCTCCAGCCTGTGCTGGCTCCTAGGGGAAGACTCAGCCTTGCGACTCCATGCTGAGCGCTGAGCCCCTGCTGAGCCGACACATTGTAACCAGCTTGTTCCTTTTAATCCCCACCTGCGTGGGGCAGGTGAGAGTGCTGCATTTTGCAGATCAGAGAACCAGTTCTAGGAGATGGGTAGCTTGTGTGGGATGTTAAGGGAACGCTGGCTCGTGTGTGTGTGTGTGTGTGTGTGTGTGGGGGTTCCTCCTGACGAGAGATGAGGCTGGGATTTGTAGGCAGATCCTATACTGACTGAGAGTGATCACATTTGTCCGAACCTAGGCAGATCTCAGAAGGGCCGTGGTGTTACCAGTCTCCAACGTGTTCTAAGGAGGAAGTTCTTTCAGAGGGAGGAAAGTTTAAATTGGCCTTATTGCATTCTCTATTCTGGTTTCTAGGAACAGCCAAGATAAACATAGCTAGAACAAAGCTTTTGCCCATATGGGGTGGCAAGTACTGCCAACTCATTTTCTGTGAGGCTTCACAGTGTGGCCAGCATCCCAGAAAAGGCAGGTGGGGACCGGGAGGTGAGCCATGCAGCTCAGGGTGCTCTGTCGGGACAGCAGGAGTAGCCGGTGACAGGGCATCAGATCACACACCCACCTGTTCACCTGGAGTGCTTCCGGTGCAGGGAGTCAGGGGGTGCAGAAGGGCTGGTTTCTTCCTGGGCCCGCAGGCGCACTGCTATCCCCCCCGGACTCCAGGGTGGTGAGACCCATTTCCGGGGCCTTCTAAGGGTAGCCTCGCCTCCTGTACAGTACCAGGTACTTTAGAGACAGAGCTTCTGCGGCTCCTCAGGCTTACCCTCACTAATTAGTCTCTTGCCTGCTTCCAGGAATATCAGGTTTATTTTGCTAGGCTTGAAAAGAGCAGAAACAAAATGTCTTCCAAAACCAAGATTCCACTTGGCCGCCTGTGGACGGTTGAGCTTTATTTTCTCAGTGTACTGACTCTTTCTGCTGGTGACTCGGACATTCTGAAAGAGGACAGCTTTGAAATAAAACTCGTGGCCTCTTTAAAGCCCCTATTTGAACCTAATTTAAAAAGCTGCCTTTCTTTATGAAAGAAAATGTTTAAAAAAAGGACACATCTAAGTACCTAAAAATGTGAAGTCACTGATCGTGTGGAATTACTTCCAGACATGGAGACAATTATATATTATAAAAAGTTATCTTGATCTCCCAGACAGATACTCTAACAGCGGAGCCCTGTCGCTTTCTAAGCTTTGAATACTGAGATCCAGAAAAGTTCTTTGAGAGGTATCTTGTGTCTGAGAAGTTACTTCTTTGAGAAAATGCTTAATGGGCCTTTGTTTATATTTGAATTCTCGTTCCTTGCCGCTTTGTTTTTCTCTTTGTTTTCCCCTTTAGTTTGTTCTGTTAATTTTTCTGTTCTTGGGAAATGGGATCCTCTTACTGCTTTCCAGAAGAGATGTAATAATTGAGGGAGCAGTGCGTTCTTGAAATTAGGTTTTTTTCCTCTTTTAAGTTGAAAACGCTAGAGGAAAATCTGCTGATAGGAACCGTAAGCCTGCTTCGTGTTCAGGGATCTGCAAACCTGTCTTGTGTTCATTAGGTCCTGAGCATCTCCTCGGAGACAGCCAGCCCCGATGCTTCCCTGCAGGCGGTGCTGCGCAGAGCCGCGGAGAAATCCATCTCGACCATTGACGTGTGTCACCTCTTGTGCGCAGCCCGCACGTCTGTCCCGGCTCTGCAGCCTGTCATGCAGGAGTTAGCCTCCTCGGGTAAGATGGGGGCAGGAGGGGGCACTGCCTGGCAGGGCCCCGCCCGTTGCCTTGCTGAACTGGGGAGTATAAGGTGTCATACAAGACTTATTCCTGGTGCCTCAGAAAGTCAGAAACACCCATGTAAAATGCTGCTAATTGTGTCTCAGGACCGTGAAGATGACGGTGATAGTATCACAGGGTTTCACAAGGGTCCCCAGGAACCCCCAATCTCACTGAGAAGAAACAGCAGAAAATAAAAGTGGAGCCCCTGCGGTTTCTCTGTGCAGGTTTCCTGACTCAGGAGAATGGGGAGGAGCAGTGGAAGGTGAAGAGTAAATGTCGCCCGAAGCCAACGACAAAGTGGATGTGAAGGCCGCTGGGCCCACAGATGCCGCATGCCAGGCCGGGGCCAGAATGACCGGTCGGAGCCTGGTTCCTCACCGGGCCAGCAGGAGAAGAACACTTCTGCCTCCCCAGACTCTGCCAAGAAGAGCTTCATCTGCAAGGCCTGTGACAAAGCTTCCATTTCTACTGCCGCCTCAAGGTGCACATGAAGCGCTGCCGGGCGGCCAAGAGCAAGCAGGTCCAGTGTGGGGAGTGCAGCGAGACCAAGGAGTCTAAGAAGGAGCTGGAGAAGCACCAGCTGGAGGCCCATGGCATAAGTGGCGAGCCAGAGGCACCCAAGAAGAAAAAAAGGAGGCTCCCTGTGGCTTGTGACCTCTGCGGCAGGGAGTTTGCTCATGCCTCAGGTGCGTTCCGGAGGGCTCAGGAGTCAGGGACGGTGGCTGGATTCTAGCAGGCCTCACCTCCACAGTGTGCGGTAACGCTGGAGGCAGCCTTAGAGAGCGTGTCCCGGTCCTGCCTGCTGTGGTGGGCGGTGTTGGGAGAAGAGTGTGAGCTTCAGAACCGCCTCGCTGAGCTTTCAGTTCCTCTTCCTTTAAGTGGGTGCCCTGAGACCTCCTGCTTTTGGGCCAGTTATGAAGATTTAAGATGATGGCGTGGAGCCCTTGCACGTGCCTTCCTGCTCAGTGGACTGTGGTGGTGATTCATAGTCATCGGCAGCTGCTGAGCACCTGAGGCTGGGTTTCCGCGTATCACTTGTTTCTTGATGATAAACAGGGAGCCCCGGAACTCCAGGAGGTGTCTAGTCAGAATTGTTTTCTCTTGTCCCAAATGTCAGCCAAGCCCGAGGGAACATAAAAATGAATTGTCTTTTGCTCTTCCTGGGAGGCTGGGTTCTAGTTAAGAGGGAAGGGGGAGACTGGAAAAGGGAGTCCCAGATGCCAGGTCCAAGCAGGAGTGGGGGCCCAGGGGACTCTGGGAGCAGGGAGCGGCAGGCCGAGGAGTCCATGGCTCTCAGAGAACCAGGTGGTGAGCGGGGTCTGGTGCCTGTGGGCCAGGCTCTGCTTCCTGTGGAGGCCTGGGCTAAGTCAGTGCTGCTCACACAGGGACGCACAGTGTTGACAACTCTTCGTCTCCCTCTCTCCCTGTCTCTCTCTTTCCTCTCTCCCCATCTCTCCCCGTGTGTTGCTCACTCTCCCTCGTTCCTCATCTCTCCCTCTCCTCTCCCTGTCTCCATCTCTCCCCCATCCATCCCTCTCTCTCCCTCTGCGCCCTCTCTCCCTCCCTGCCCCCACACTCCCCTTCCTAGGCATGCAGTACCATAAACTGACAGAGCACTTTGACGAGAAGCCTTTCTCTTGTGAAGAATGTGGTGCCAAGTTTGCAGCCAACTCAACCCTAAAGAACCACCTGCGCCTCCACACCGGGACCGCCCGTTCATGTGCAAACACTGCCTCATGACCTTCACCCAGGCCTCGGCTCTGGCCTACCACACTAAGAAAAAGCACTCGGAAGGTAAGGTGGGCCGAGGGCATTGTCCCCACGTGCTTTTGCCATGGCAGCTGCCTCCGCACGCCTGTAGAAAGAAGTCTGAGGTGGAGAGAGGTATCATGGATTCAGAAGGAAGCCATGGCCCGGATCATGCAGGCCCATCCATGACCTGCACTCCACACCACACCACACGAGACAGGCTTGGGATGAGAGTTCCCGAGGAATGCCAGGGAGCTTAGCCTGATTGCTGCATCTCTGTAAGTGACACGCCACCAGGCACCCCTTGGGCTTTGCAGTCAGGTTTAAGAGTGAGAAGAGGGGCCAGAGAGAGAGTGGGGAAAAGGGGCGGGGCGCATGCCTTGCATGGCGATCCCCAGCATCCCATCGACTTCCTCTGAGCATCGCCGAGTGATCCCTGAGCACAGAGCCAGGAATAAGCTCTGAGCATCACCAGGTGTGTCACCCTCTCCCCCCAAAAAAAAAAAATGAGAAGAGCCTGTCTGGGGGACCTGCTGTGGGTGGGCAGGAGCCGGGGACGCGGGACTCTTCACCCGTGGAGCTGCTCGGCTGGATTGGAGGAGGGAGAGCAGAGCAGACCAGCGTCCAGCGGAATGGGATGGGTGATAGTGCAGGAGGATGGGAGAAGGCTGCTCGGGGGTTTCTTTATCTCACTGGGGGTCTTCTGCAGTAACACCCCACATTTCACCTGCACCGCGGTTGTGGCCGCCCTCCCCAGTCCATGTTCTCAGCACAGGGACCCGCCTGCTCTGTTTGCAGTCCCAGCTGCTGGGGCCGCTCTGTGTCTGAAACCCCGCGTAGCGTCTGCGTCTCTCTCGGGACACTCATCCAACTCCCTGGGGACGGCAGAGTCCTCACAGGCGCAGGGTGTATGGCCTTGCGCTCTCCCTGTCCTTCCCAACAGTCTGTGCCGTCTGGCCGTTAGAGCCTCGTTACGTGCATGAGAACATAGAGGGGACAGGAGATGGGTAGTCGCTGCCTAGGAGGTGCTGGGAAGAGGCCCCCGTCCTTCCCCTGCCTGTCGGGACGCTTTAGCACTGCACCGTGTACACTGAGCTTCTGGGCCCAGGGAGACCCCTGCTTCCCAGGAGTGGTGTCAGAGCCGGTGTGCCTGTGGTGACCCTAGGTGACCGGGAGCACATGCTGACACCCATGGCATGGGACCAACTGTGTTTGTGAGGTGCTGTTGGAGCGGATGGCTCTGTCTCCCATCCATGATTTCACACTAGCTGTTCTTTAAATGTCGTCTCTCCCATTGCATTTCCTCTCTACCTGCGTTGGGGTGTGACTTGGTTCTTGGCTGTTTCCAGGGAAGATGTATGCATGCCAGTACTGCGACGCTGTGTTTGCCCAGTCCATCGAGCTGTCCCGGCATGTGAGGACGCACACTGGGGACAAGCCCTACGCCTGCAGGGACTGTGGCAAGGGCTTCCGGCAAGCCAACGGCCTCTCCATCCACCTGCACACCTTTCACAGTAGGTGCTGAGATTGTGGATGTCGGATACTGGGTGCCAGGCCCGGCCCCGAGAAGGCAGGTGGCAGTCATCTGACAGGCTCCATCACCTGCTGGAGCGGGTGCTGTGAGCAGCCCTTTCCCCTCCCCACTTTCATGGAACACCGAGAGTCCCTGGTTTTGTTTCTGGGAGAATCCCATGGGAACAGGCGCTCATTTGCAAGATGCCTGTTTCTCAGTCCTGGCCGTTTCCTTGTCTTTCTGCTTTGTAGGCTTGGTCCGGTCGGCCTGTAATAATCCAGTTATGCTGACAGGGGAGAACTTCTGTAGCTGACGGGCTCTGGGGCATTCCCGCTCATTTCTGACCCTCACCCTTCTTGCATTCAGACCTGCCTTTCCTGACTCTCCGAGTTACTGTATCCCAGCCTCAGTGGTACCTGCTCCTGCTCCGCTCTCACCTCTGCCCACATCTCCCGCAGATGCCCATTAGTAGGAACTGCCTCCTCCTTCTTCCCTCTCCCAGAGTGGGTACATGCGCACACACGTGGTGAAACCCCTGCGGCCCCGGCCTCACCGTATCCCCCAGAGGAGTCAGGGAGGCGCCTGCTGTCATGTGCTGCCTCTGACTGCTCCCGTTGCAGCGGGATTGTTCTCAGCACCCCACAGGGTCCCAGGCTTGGCACTGCCATGGGCTGCGACACTGAAGAGATTTCAGTATGTTTCTGCGCCTCTCAGAGTGCTCCCCCAGGTTTCAGGGGAGAGTCTTAAGGCAGCACTTAGGAGACACTAAGCTCCTAGCCCAGCCTGTAGGAAATGCCCACGGAAGGCAGAGACTGTGGCGGCGAGGGCATTGCTGCCTTTCGTCCCTCAGAGCCTGCACCCCCCATCCTTGTTCCTTACATGCCCGAGTCACGCTTTTGCCTCACAGCCACTTGCTCCATGCCCACGCAGTCACGTCTGTTATACCGGCACATTGCCACAGCCCCTCTGTGTCCTGTTTATAGCTGGACACTAGAAAGCCCTAGGGAGCATTAGAAGGGCCATCCACCCCTTTCCCTAAGGAATTATACGCCTGTCCAGACTGCAGGGCGCCACCAGATGTGTGGGATTCCACTTGCCTTCAGTGCCATAGCAGGCTGCCCTCTCCATCTGTCTTAAGAGGCATTTTGCATCTAGTCTCCTCTTCCTGGTGACTGCGTGGCAGTCGGGACTGGAGAACGGAGAGGACCCACAATGCTTTGCATGTCTTAGCTGTGTCTCAGCAGCCGGCCCCACTTGAATTGACTGTTCCTCGCCTGCTTCATGCGGCCACTTCATTGCTCACGGAGAGCCGCTTCAAAGTGTCTTAAATGACAGTGTAAAACTGAGATTTCAGGAGCTCATGTCCACAGGGAAACCAGTTAATGATACCAAGTGCTGCTTCATGTCAGAATTCTGGAATTAATCGGAATCACTGCACACATAAGACTGGCTTGCAAGCCGGCCCTTTCTTATGGGCAAAAGGATTTTATTATTAAAATATTTTATGTTCAGAGAAAGACTGGCGCTTCCTGCCACGGGGATGGCAAATGTATTCATGATTTGTGTTTGTTCTTATTTGTGAGGCCTCACTAAATAGTTGGCATGTCCAATTAAGGATGTCACTCAGAGCTTGGCCTTAGGATTCAAGCTGGGATTGTGACCCTCATTCCCATTTTCTGCCTATGCCACGGACACCCGAAATCTTGATTTTCTTGACTTGTAAGATAGGATTGAGGATGGGAGCTAGTCAGAGGGACCCCGGAAGGATGCATGACCTAATAATATTTGCCAGGCAGTGAGAGTGTGCTAGTCACATGGCATTTGCCAAACATCACCAATGTTTTATTGAAGTGTTCTCACCATGGTATCTAACCTGGGCACAAGGTTTCTCGCTGTCATTCTGCTGAGAGCAGAAGAAGGGGAAATGATCTGGGAGGGGGCTGGCGATCTTCACGGAGCTCCCGCTGTGAGGAAGGGAATAGCAGGGCTGAAAAAGCGGAGAGGAAGTTGGACTTGGGGCGTGCAGGAAGGCGTGGGCCCCACTCCTCCGTGCCACAGAGGTAGCTGATCCTGCAGCCCGAGGGCGCTGAGTCTGATGAGATGGCACAGGCTGCCCTGTGGTATCTGAGATGCCGTGGGACTGAGCCGTGCCTGACTGCCCATCTCACCTCCTGCACCTCTGCTCTCTTCCCTCTACCCTGCCTCTCGCGGCACCAGACATCGAAGACCCCTATGACTGTAAGAAGTGCAGGATGAGCTTCCCCACACTGCAGGACCACCGAAGCACATCCACGAGGTGCACTCCAAGGAGTACCACCCCTGTGGGACGTGTGGGAAGATCTTCAGCGCCCCCTCCATGCTGGAGCGGCACATGGTCACCCACGTGGGGGCAAGCCCTTCAGCTGTGGGATCTGTAACAAGGCCTATCAGGTGAGCCGCCGCCCGCCCTACACGTGTGGCTCGGGGTCTGTAACAAGGCCTAGCAGGTGAGCCGCCACCCGCCATACATGTGTGGCTCAGGGTCTGTAACAAGGCCTAGCAGGTGAGCCGCCACCCGCCATACACGTGTGGCTCGGGGTCTGTAACAAGGCCAAGGCCTAGCAGGTGAGCCACTGCCTGCCCAACACGTGTGGCTCAGGGTCTGTAACAAGGCCTAGCAGGTGAGCAGCTGCCCGCCCAACACGTGTGGCTCGGGGTCTGTAACAAGGCCTAGCAGGTGAGCAGCTGCCTGCCCACGCCCAAGCCTGTGTGCCCGGCTTAGAGTCTCTAACAAGGCCTAGTAGGTGAGCTTCTGTTCAGCCCAAGCGTGTGGCTCAGGTCTGTAACAAGGCCTAGCAGGTGAGCTGCCGCCACCTGATGTGTTACGGTACCTCTTGTCTCTCGGATGTGACAGTGTGGCTGGTTCTCACGAAGGGCACCGGCTTTTGATGACTCATTATCAGTCTGGAGCAGCATCCATGGGAGCACTGGAACGGTCCAGGGGTCATGGGTAACCTCGTGTGCAGTGCAGGGAGGTGTTTTCTGTTTGTTCTCTTAAGGTAGATTTCTAGGACTGTCCAACGGGTTTGGGAAGTGTGGCCTCTGGTGGGACCACAGTGGGACTTCTGCAGGCATGGAGTCCAGCTCCCCCTCCATGGGTGCCCTGTCACAAGCCACGTGCTGCTCACCCAGTACTCATGGTCCAGAGAACCCACTGCCCCAGGCCGCTGGGCTCCCCTTGTTTTGAGTGTTTGCGCCTTAACTGCAAGGCAGAACTCCGCTGTTTACCTTCAAATCAGTATGTGCTTAAAGGAAAAGGCAGCCCGCACATGAGAAACTCAGAGCACACGGAGAACCTGCTTCTTGCTGGCAGCCGTAGACGCGGCCACATGGCGAGAGGCCTCCAGCATCGTCCCAGCGGAGAGCTAAGCCCAGCACAGTAACTGGGGATCACAGTGTTGCATCTCAGGCTCTGGGAAGTCAGGGGCTGTCAGCAGTGACCACATACTACTCTGGACCCCGGGAAGAAGGGACACTTGCTTCCAGAACAGCATGTGCTGGCTTCTCTGCTGTGCTTCGGGCCTCCGAGAGGAGGAGTAGATGGGGTCCAGGAGGTGCGTCCAGGTCCTGCTCTGTACAGTCCTGTGACTGCACAAGTCATGACCCCTCTGTGTCTCAGCTGCTCCCTCTTACACAGACTGGACATGTGTCCTTCAGTATGACCCGTGACCCCACCCACACACTCTCTGTGACGACATGCCTGGGGGAGTCTCAGCCGTGCACAGGTCTGGTTCTCTGAGTAGCCTCCCTCCCTGTCAGCATGTTAGGGGTGTTCCAGGCACCCGAAGTTTCCCTCGGAATGTTTCCCCTCTCTCAGGAGCTGGCCGGAACATTCTGAGACTAATGTTTGTCTGACCCCTTATAGCAATTATCTGGTTTGTGGTACCACAATCGGACCCACCACCCCGACGTGTTTGCGGCTCAGAACCATCGCTCCTCCCGGTTCTCCTCACTGCAGTGCACCTCCTGCGACAAGACCTTCTCCAACGCCGTCGAGCACAAGAGGCACATTAAAACGGAGCACGCAGGTGACCCTGGGGTGCTGCTGCCGGGAGCTGACAAGAGGCTTGGTGACGGCAGCCACACCTCTGATGCCCACTTCCTGTCCATGGGGAGGGCCCCTAAAGGATGCCACTCGGCTCCTCCGCAGCAGGGCTGGGTGCTGAGTGAGGGGGGGTTTCAAGCCTGGAGACCTGGAGCCGTGCCCACTTCTGTCAGCCCCAGAAAAGCTCTGTCCGAACCCACAGGCAGGTTGGAGACTGGGGGGACTCCCAGGCCGGGTGGGCACCCTGCCTCTGCACTAAGAGCCTCGTGACCTTCAGAAAAGGAGCCGCCCACTCCTGCCATGCAGGCAGTGCCTGTTAGTGGGCAGCCACCACGATCTCTTGCATGCAGGCTTTCTGCCAGGCTGTGGGGCTCCTCACTGTGTTCTCACAATACCCCTATGTGCAACCAGGTGCTCAGGGGCCCGGCCAGGGGCTCACTACCTGCTTGGTCCAACGCAGGGGATGGAAGATCCCAGGCCCGGGTAGACTCCCCTTGGTGTTAACTACCACCGCGCCAACCTTTCTCCCTCTTCGCCCTGCAACCCTGTATGCTGTGCAGATGTGAAGTTCCACGAGTGTGACCAGTGTAAGGAGCTTTTCCCCACACCAGCGCTGCTGCAGGTGCACATCAAGTGCCAGCACTCAGGTCAGTGCCCTTCCCGGCTGCCCCAGGGGACCCCTCCACCCAGCACTCAGGTCAGTGCCCTTCCCGGCTGCCCCAGGGGACCCCTCCACCCAGACACTCAGGTCAGTGCCCTTCCCGGCTGCCCCAGGGGACCCCTCCACCCAGCACTCAGGTCAGTGCCCTTCCCGGCTGCCCCAGGGGACCCGCCCCCGGGGCCTCCACCCAGCACTCAGGTCAGTGCCCTTCCCGGCTGCCCCAGGGGGACCCCCTCCACCCAGCACTCAGGTCAGTGCCCTTCCCGGTGCCCCAGGGGACCCCCTCCACCCAGACACTCAGGTCAGTGCCCTTCCCGGCTGCCCCAGGGGGACCCCCTCCACCCAGACACTCAGGTCAGTGCCCTTTCCGGCTGCCCAGGGGACCCCCTCCACCCAGACACTCAGGTCAGTGCCCTTCCCGGCTGCCCCAGGGGACCCCCCTCCACCCAGACACTCAGGTCAGTACCTGCCCCAGCGGACCCCCTTCCACCCAAAGTCACTCACGTGCCTTGTGCCTTTGCTTATGCGTCTCTGAGACCAGCCGTTGAGATGGCCCCTTGCAGGCTGGCTCAGAGCCAGTCTGGGTTATGGAAGATACTCAAGGCCGAGCACAGCAGGCCGCCGCTCATCCCTGCTCCTGCAGCACATCGGATCGAAAGAGCCTCTAGTTCTGATGCACGTTTTTAATGAGCCATTAAAAAGAAAAACTGCTGGCAATTAAAGCCTGCTTTCCTATCATTTAGAATTTATAGGCTATACTAAGTGCAGCGTTGGTCTTAATTTGACATAGATTTTTATGCTCTCTAGTGTCCGTACATAAGAAAGAGAGCATAAATAAGTGGATTAGGTTGAGGATCCGGCTTCTCAGAGTAGCTTTGGTTCAGACTGTCCATATGGGGCCCTGGGGGAGAGGCAGCAGCCTGGAGCCACTCAGAAGAGAAGCTGCCGGTCTCTTGGGCGCGAGATACAGCCAGTCTGCTCTGGACTCCTGCTCTGGGAATGAGTTGAGCTGCTCAGCCGGTCCTCGACGCCTGGAACTTAAAACGGAGCCAACCTTTCCTCCCAGCACGAGCCCCCTCTCATCTGCCCAGTCCTGCACCCTCACACTGTTGCCCCAGCCCCTCGCAGTCCTAGAGGTCACAGCCGCCTAACTTCTGAGGCGTGGACACTGGGCAAAGTTGTGCCAGCATCATCCTCTGTTGGGGAAAGAATGTGGACTTGGCAACACAGAGTGGCCCGAGAGGGTGCTGAGAGCTATGGCTCCAGGGCTCACTCGAGAGCCACTTCAGAACTCTGTCCTTTGTCCTGTCCTGGTGCATGGCGTGTGCTCGCCACTGAGCCACCAGCCCCAGCCCCAATCCTAGTTTATTTTTGGTAACTCTGAATGGTTCTGGGGCTAGAGCGATAGCACAGTGGGGAGGGCCTTTGCCATGCATGCAGCCGACCAGGTTTGATCCCCAGCATCCCATAAACATCTCCAAGTGGTTCTTGAGTGCAGAGCCAGGAGAAACCCCTGAGCATCGCTGGGTGTGACCCAAAAAGCAAAAAACAAAAAATAAAAACCCCAAAAACCCAACTCTGAATGGTTCTCCTGTAGATGAGCCCCCAAACTGCTGCTGGAGTCATGGCTTTATATTTTTTTTTCTTTTTGCTTTTTGGGTCACACCCGCAATGCTCAGGGTTTTCTCCCTGGCTCTGCACTCAGGAATTACTCCTGGCGGTGCTCGGGGACCATATGGGATGCCGGGATCGAACCCCCGGCCAAAAGGGGCCGGCCGCGTACAAGGCAAACGCCCTACCCGCTGGGCTATCGCTCCGGCCCCTGAAGTCATGGCTTTAGGTACCTCAAAACCCATCTGTCTCTGTGTCCTGCTGTACCTTTGGAGCCTCGTGGCCCTGCTGCCCACCACCGGCCCGCCTCCCATGTCCCCCCTGCAGGCTCCCAGCACTTCCGCTGCCTGTACTGCGGGGCCACCTTCCGCTTTCCGGGCGCTGCAGCACCACGTGACCACAGAGCACTTCAAGCACTCGGAGAACACCTTCCCCTGTGAGCTCTGTGGGGAACTCTTCACATCCCAGGCCAAGCTCCATGCACACCTGGACTCTGAGCACCCGAGGGCCACGGGCTCAGAGGCACCAGCCACCGCCCCTCAGATGGTGCAGGTAACTCTGGGGCTGTGGGCGGGAATGCAGGTGTTTGCCAGGGTACCCAGGGTTGCCAGGGAGGCCGTTTTACACAGACGGCCTTTTTTCTTTGTCGACCCACTGGTCCCAGGGAGGAGCCCATCCCAGCCAGGCCTCTTTTCTTGGGTCACTTACTATGGAGAAGAGGAATTGCCAGTAGCTGGGCAGGAGCCTGGAGGAAGGAAATCCCAAAGGAGGCTGGGGAGATGGCGTAGTGCATGCCTGACGGTGGGAGGGCCGAGGCCCCTTCACGCTGACTCCCTCAAACACCGCCAGGAGTGACCCCCCTCCCCCCTTTCCCCCACCCCATTGCCCTGGGTCAGGAGTAGCCAGGGGCTGGCCCAGCACTCCCCTCCCTGGGTTCTCCCCCGCCTTGCATGTTTGCCCCTCTGGGAAGCAGCAAGGGATATGCAGCCCTCCCAGAAAGGAGAGGGTGGCCTTCCCGGGCGCCAAGACTGTCAGTTCCTGCCCGTTCTGTGGCCCTCCCACCATCTGCGGACTGGCGAGCAGGGACAGAGAGAAACTCAGTTCTCCATCAGCCCAGCCGGGCAGCAGCTGACGAGGACTTGCCTCCCTGCCCAGTCCCACAGAGCCATCCGTCAAGACAAACCCCATTCTTCTCAGTCAGAGCTGCTCTGCCCTTCGTTTCTATGTCAGAATTCTTGGTAACGCAGCCTCTGAGGGAACACAAACAGGGCTCCGTTGCTGAAAGGACATGGAAGAGAAATGTTTGCTCATGCTGTCTTCAGAGATGCCAGTGGGCCTCTGTCCCAGTGACATGCAGCTCTTCCGTCCACCCACTCAGTCTGGCCTGCTCTCAGCAGATTCAGGCAGGACCTGGGGAGGGCTACAGGCCAGGGCTGGAGAGGTAGTGGCCAGTGCCATACCTTGAGGAGATGTGGAGGGCTGTGACCCGTGAAGATGAGAAATGGGTGCTGGCCAAGCACACCAAAGAAGGGAGCTCACGGAAGTCCCATTCCAGGGCCAGAGCGATAGTACAGTGAGTATAGCACGTGGCACCTTGCGCATGGCAGACGCGAGTTTGATCCCCCCACGGCCCGTAAGGTCCCCTCAGCACTGCCAGGAGCAATCCCTGAGCACAGAGCTGGGAGTCCTGGGCATGGCCCCAAAATAAAATAAGACACAAAACCATAGTGCAGCCATGCAGTCTTGCCTCTGCTGCTCGCGTGTGTCCACAAAGATGCCCGAGGGTTCAGCCTGCTGGAGCGCTGCCATGCCGTCTTGGTCAGGTGCAGGCTTTCCGTAAACAGCTCCTGTTCCGCGAGTCGTGAGCCCCACGCCCTCAGTAGCATTCCCTTCACATTGCACTCGCCTCCGGTGTCATCTCTGCGACAGGAAAAACCCATGTGAGAAACAGAGCCAGCGTTCTCTGGTGCGTAATCACAGAGTCCGGGCGCCCCGGACGGACGGCGCACTGAGCTCGATGATAGCAATTTAGTGCACAGAGTTATTTAAATTGCTCGCCTGCCTTCTCTTTTGCATCGCTGCTGTGTTAGACTTGCCTCTTCCCATTAGGCACATGTAATTGCTCTCCTCAGGTGAAAACATAAAGATCATCATTACGGCCCGAGACGGAGCGGCAGGCTCTCAGGAGCGGTGCGCACCGTGGCCACTGCCCCCCGCAGCCTCACTGACTCTCCCTTGCAGGTGATCCAGAGTGCGGAGCCGGGGCCCCCACGGAGCAGGTGATCACGCTGGAGGAGACCCAGCTGGCCGGCTCGCAGGTGTTCGTCACCTTGCCAGACTCGCAGGCTCCTCAGAGCAGCTCCGAGCTGGTGGCCGTGACCGTGGAGGAGCTGCTGGACGGCACCGTGACCCTGATCTGCGGGAGGCCAAGTGAATGGCACACAACGGGGAGAAAGTGCCTCTGCCCGCCGCAAGGCGCCCCGGTCCCAGCCGGTCACTTAGCCCAGCAGCAACCAAAATGGACTCACCGGGACACACATGAGGCATGTTTTCTTCTGAGTTTTTGGTGCCGACGCTGTGCCTCCCTCTGCCTCGCTGCTGTGGCCTCGGCGACACTGAGCACCCCCCGCCAGCACATGGCTTCCAAAACAGCCCAGACGCGCAGGAGGTGGAGCCGGGGACACGGGTGGTGACCCACATCCCACCACGCCCCTGCAGAAAGCTGCCGATGCCTGCAGCTTCCAGAGAGAAAAGGCCCCTCAGACCATCCAGGGACCCCGAGCTTCAGCCTGTGACCGCTTTCCCCACTGCCCTCACTCTCCCACCTGCCTGGGGTCCCCCTCAGGATGGCAGTACATCCACCCAGTGTGCCCCCACCTTGTCAGGAGGGTCAGCCCTGCCCCTAAAGATGCAGCTTGTGGGGTTCTCTGGGGCACTCTGCAGGCAGGAGCTGCCTTCCTAGAGGAGCCTCCCCAGGCCTCTCAGCAGCCTTGCTGCACCTCGCCTTGAGGCGTCCCTGTCCCTGGGATGCCAGGGCGCCGTGCTGAGATGGGCAAACAGCTGATGTCCCTGCCAGGTCAGTGGCCCTTTGGCGTCTGGATTTCATAAGGTCTTTATCTTTGGTTCCCAAAATATCATCTTGTAATTAATGGTTTGTGAGATCCATTATGAAGTGCAATTAGACAGATTCAGTGCCAGCCACTGGGAAGGACCGATGGGCATTTTTTTCTTCCCTGATGCTCCAGAGGTCAACGTGACGCCGCACAGCGCTGCTCCCCACAGGCTCCCACCAAGTGGCACTTGCTGGGGCTGGGGAGGAGTCCCCGATTGAGGATGGGCCCCTCCTTTCTCTCTGAGCCCACTTCAGGTACAGGCGGGGGTTGTGGGTCGATTGGAGTCACGGCTGGAACCACCCAGTGCCGGCAGGGCAGAAGGTGGAGCCTTAGCACTCTCTCCGTGCCGTGCATCCTCTGGCCGGGCCTCTGTCGTCTTCCGGCCGCCCAGCCAGCCCCTTCCCAGCCTCCCAGCTCCCCCTGTGCCGGTTGTATCCTTCTGTTGACTGGCAACTCTTCAAGCTGGCCCCGTCTGGACCTGGCAGCAAGTGAGCTCTTCAAGGGAATGTCGGTCTCAGAAGCCAAGGACTGACCAGAAGATGGTGCTCAAACCTTGAAGACTTTGTCTCCATGGGCAGCCCCGCTCCTCTGGCCCAGGCTCCTCTTGCGGTGTGTCCAGTTTCATGGGCTCTCAGGCCAGCTGCCCAGTCCAGCAGCCAGGAGAGCAGCCACGGCAGCAGCTGGAACTCCAGCGCAGAGGGTGAATTCGCGGAGGGCCTGAGGGGAAAGCCATCACCCGTTTGAGTTTGCCGAGTAGGGCCGGAGAGGAAGCTCCAAGGGCTGGGTGCGTGCCTGCTGCAGGCCTGGGCTCCAGCCCCAGCACTGCGTGGTCCCCTGAGCACTGCAGGCGTGAGCCCCCCCCCCCCACCCCAGACCAAAACAAAATTCTGACTAGAAAGGAAGCTCTTAAGTTCTCAACTGCAGGTTGAGTGCCCTCCTCGGGCTTCTGATGGGTCCTGGACTACTGGGCTTAAGGTGGCTGCCATGCAGAGAAGCCACCTCACAGCTCTGTGTTCCCATCCCTGGGGCTCGCGATGGTGAGGCGGTGGCCACGCTGGTGCTGACCACTGCACTGACAGCAACTTCCCTGGCTGCTCCCTCACCCAAGCGCGTCTCCATGATGGCACCATCAGGGTCATCTACTTCTCGGTCCGTGCCACTGGCTCTCCTGTGGCTGCTGTGTTCTCAGCCATCGCGGTGAGCACTACATTGTGTCTGTGGTCTTGCTCACCAGCACCCTCAGTCTTCCTCTGTCCAGAGCTCCTGGTACAGCCGGGGTGGAGGGGGGGGGGGGGATGGGTGGGCAGACTCCACGCCCATCCGAGCCTGTGAGCATGGTGATGGATGGCACCCCTGGACCAGTATGTCCCCAACCCTAGTCCCCAGGAAACTGCATGTTCAGTCACCAAGTAGGACTGAGCGCAGCAGGGAGGCAGAGACAATCTGTCCAGCTGTCTGTCTCCCCCAAAGCCACTCAGCCCTGCCACTTGAGGACATGGCTCTTTTCTCACAGACCCCAGAATGATTCACCTCTCCCCAGGGAAGAGCTCACAGCAGGGGCTAAGGCTGATCAAGGGGTAGGGGGACTGAGGGGGTTACAGGTGCCAGCCCTGGGGATCAGGAGCACTCCTGGAACAGAGATGAGATAGGGCCCCTTGAGCTTCTCAGACAGTGATGCTATGGGAGGGCTGTGTCTTTAAGACACGTGTGTGCCTGAGCTGTTTGGATGAGCTGAGTGATGGGCGGAAGCTGCTGGCCACTCACGGAACGGGGGACGCTGTGTTGTATTGGGCGTGGAAGGCCGAGCACATGCTTTGCAAGCAGAAGGCCCAGGTGTGACCCCTGGCATTGCGTGTCCCAAGCATGTGTCCCCCAAAATGAAGAGCTGGGGCGTAAGGTAAGGGGCTGAGACTTGCACTAGTTGCCCACCCCAGCATGGGATCCGCTGCCCTGGCCCACTTCTGGGCCCAAAGCATCCCAAAGGGGCTTGCCAGGGCAAGACCATCAGAAAAGTGGGGGTGGGAACAGGCAGTGCTGAAGGAGAGCTGAAGGTGAATAGTTGGTCTGGTCTTGTGGCCATGGGGGCAGTGGGGCTGGTCACACTTGGACCGAAAACACAGAAGTACAAGCCAAGCTCAAACCTGTGCATACAACTGTGGATATGTGGAAGCTCTCGGGACTTGGCGGTTGAGAGGAAAACTCTCCCCTGGCGGGGGTGGGGGGACTGGGATTGTAATTTGCTGTGTTTGTGTGGCCTTGGGGTCTGAGCTCTACCACTGGCTTAACTCTGGTGGTCCCTGCGACCATGACCCACTCTCACCGTGGCCACACACCTGCTGCCCGCACCATTGGGATGGCGTGTCAGCCCACAGTGTGATCATTCTCTGGGCACATGTACTGCTCCCTGTAAATAAAACGTGGACATTGAAAACTCAGACTGCATAAATTTTGCTTGGGCCATGATGATGTGAACCTGTTTCCTTTGTTCTGGGCAGCCGTGGGACAGGCGCAGGCTGGGCGGTCTCCAGGACTGCCGTGCCTGCAGCCATGTTGGCCTGGGCGGCGGCCTAGCTTGCTCCTCTGGCCTGCGCAGGGTGTGGGCTTGATAGCCCAGCTACCTGGGTTCCCTGCTGCTTCTGGTACCTGACCTTGGTTGAGGTGCTGGCTCTGAGCTCCCTTCTCCAGTGGCCCTCTGTGAGGGAAGGGAGTGTGTTTGCCCCCGCCCTACAGAATGGACCTGCAAATTAAAATCCTGGGTTGCGTGGATTTCGTGTTGACATTTTAGCTGTTTGGAGCAAAGCCCATCACCCAGGCCAGCCGTCCCCTGCCATGCCTGGCACCGAGGAGGCTCTGTTCTGCAGTTACCCGTCTCTCTCCTTTCCCTCTGAATTCTTAGGGATCCTCCTAACACCCACCACTTTTCATTTATCTCTTGAATCCCCACTGCCCCCAAAGCATGAAGTGCTGAGCAGATAACTGTAAAATAAGCAGAATCTTTCCCGGTGAACAGCTGAAAATGTCACGTTGCTGGCAGCCAGCACGGAAACAGGAGAGGCAGGCACAGATCGGATGTTCGTTACTGCAGCCCTGCTCCTGGGCAGGGCCCGGGGCTGCAGCTCACGCACACGGGCATGAGTCACTAGTTCAATTCCCAGCAGCACCTCCCCACAAACCAAGTGCAAAATCCCAGTGGCGCCAACATTTGGGATGCCCAGTATCTCCAGGGCATCACAAGCCAGCTCACAACTGCTCCCCACCCCCACCCCCTTCGTCTGCACACTGAAAGGGAAGAGAAGGGGGAGAGGACCCAGTGTGCGAGGGCAGGGGCACGTCCTGCAGTCCTGGAGCAGGGGAAAACGAGGAGCCAGACCGGGTGGACAGGCGGACGCTCCTTACTACCTCCTGGGCAGTTCCTGGGGAAGTGCCAATGGGACGTTGTGCAGAACCCTGGAGCTGTGTGTCAGCTTGAGATCCTGAGTGTCCCAGCCAATGAGGACCCCTTGTCACCTGGAATTGGGGTCCCATCATGCAAGTACGTGTGCATGGAGGTTGGTGTGCTGAGCGGGACTGGAAATAGAGTGCCCAGGTTGGCCGGCGGGACAGCTGGCTCCTGAGGTTGAGCTGGAGTGGGGAGGGGAGAAGCCCCCAGCCCGCAGAATGTCTGACCTGGGGCTACTCATTCCTAGCCGTGGCCGCCCGCCTGTGACGTGCCAGGCAGGAGGAGGCTTAGTGAATGACATCTGTTCATGTTTATGGTTCTTTCAGAAAGCCTGGAGGAGGAAAGACGGTAACCTGATGTGGCCTAAGTCAGAGGGCCTGGACAGGGGCCAGGCCACAGTAGGCTTTAGCTTCTGGGCACATCTGTCCCAGAGCTGGGAGGATGGGGACAGGGGCTGGGTCCACCAAGGTGGGAGCCAGGGCTCCTGGTGCAGAAGGTCACGTGGGACCCTCCCCCAGGAGAGTAGGGGAAACACCCAATCAGGGGTTCCTCTTGCCCTCCATAATCCCGGCCCAGGGCGGAATTGGGCTTGTCTTAGCAGGGGGACACTGGAAGTGCCCAAGAGCCAGGGGTGCTCAGAGCAGGGGTCTGGGACCTGGGCAGAGGAGAGATGCTTCCAGAAAATGTTCTTTAGGCTTTTTCTGGTGCGATCACCCAGTGGAAGGCCTCGGCCAGCTCCCAACTGACCCCTGAGGCAGTTCTCTGGTGCACACCTGCCCTGGGGCAGCGGGAGGTGCTGAGAAGGTACTGCCCACACCTGTCCTTGGGATCACAAGAACCAGCTTCTGCACCCCATCACTGCCTGCGAGGCTGTTCCCCAAGTTCCCTGTGAGCTGGGAACATCCTAGCCAAATCAGAACATCCTTCCTTTATCCTCCAATAGACGTCAGCAGCAGGCCACGAGCTGCTCCGGGCCCGCGCTCCCCGGCTGCTCTGATCAAACACCAAGTCCTGCCGCTCCCGCAGCCTCCCCAACGGAGGCCAGAAACAGCTGATCAAATAGGCCAGGACAAGGTCAGCCCAGGGACCCACAGCCCCTCCAGGGGACATTTCACAGACCCATCATAAGAGTGTCTGATAAGAGGAGGCAGGGGCTGTGGAAGGGGCTGCAGGGCGAGCTCAGGAGCAAACAGCTTCTCTTTGCTGTGGAGGTGAAAGACTCCGTGCTCCAAGCAGGGGCCGACCAACACCAGCCAGAGCCGCATGTGAGCCCAGGGACTCGGGGCCGATTGCACGAGCACACCTGTGAGAGATGTGGGGCGAGGAGCCTGGGAAGAATGCTGTCGCGGTTGACTGCAGAGCCTCCTCGCTGTACCGTGACCCTTCAAGGGCAAGACCTGTGCACGAGCCCCTGCACACACGAACACACACACATGCGTGTACACAAAGACACACAGCCAGCACAGGGGTTGGACTGCACAGGTCTCCGGACTCTGTAAGTTCTTGAGCCTCTGAGGTCAGCCTGGTCCCTGCGGGGTGTTGTAGAGGGTGAGGTGGTCCTTTGAAATGGTGTGTAGTGTCCAGCTCTCTGGGGACTCACCTGCCGGCCAGGTGAAGATTGCATGTGAGAAGCCAGTAGTCCAAACAGCCATGTGGCCCAGACATAGACCTAACACACCGAAATGGCCTCATTGTGCAGTTACTGTGAGGTGCTGAGCAGTCTGGATCCTGGTGAAAAGCCCCATATAAATTGTAGCTCCCTGGGGCTGAAGCAATAGCACAGCAGGTAGGGGCGTTTGCCTTGCCTTGTCGATCCCCGGCATCCCATAGGGTCCCCTGAGCCCCGCCAGGAGTAGTTCCTGAGTAACCCCTGAGTAACCTACAGAGCCAGGAGTAACCCCCTGAACATCGCCTGGTGTGACCCAAAAGAAAAAAATTGTAGCTCGTGGAGGTGACTTACTGTCTCGTGTTCTGGCCTGGAAGTATCCCAGAGTGGTGATGCGACACCTTCTTCTATAGCCAGCAGGCAGCAGAGAGGTTTGAACTTAGGCTGGCTCACCGAACCGGCTCTCAAGTTCTGTTACATTTGAATAGTTCTTGCTTTAGTCCCCCTCAGCCAGGAAATACCGTGACTGAGTCTCCCCTGCCCCTCAGTGGCCGGGTCTGCCACACTGAGGCTATTGTCAGAGGCCGGGAAACCTTCCTGCTGCTCTCTCCTCTTCTCTCCCCATCCACCCCTCCAGCCTGAGAAAGCCCAGCCAGGCTGACACTGCTGTGATCTGCCGGGAGTGTGCTCCTGAGCCACCAGGAGCAAGCCCTTTGCCTTGCTTGGCAACTAGATTGTTAGTGGCCTTTGCTATCACTATTATTATTTTTTTCGGTAGGGATAGGTTTGAATCACAGCAAGTAGTGTTCAGGGGGTTATTCCCAGTAGCAGGGGACCATATGTGGCACCAAGGATTTGAACCATTGTCAGCGGGATGCTTAACTCCTGTTCTATCTCTCCAACCCTCTGTCACTATGGGGGAACCTGCCACCCCTCTGTTTCACCTGCCCTCAGTCCAGGATCTCTTTGAGATGTAGATTGGCTGCAGGGCCTGCCTGAGCATCCATCGGCCTAAGCCTGGTGCCAGACGAGTGTGTGAGGCAGGATGTGTCCCAGAACATGGCTGACCCAGGTTTGATCCCCAGTATCCCATATGGTCGTCTGAGCAGTGCCAGGAGAAATTCCTGAGTGCAGTCAGAAGTAACCCCTGATCATCGCCGGGGTGGCCGTTTAAAAAAAAAAAAGATTGTGGGGCTGGTTTCTTGGCCGACCAGTTCTTAGAAGTGTCCAGCACTGGCTTCTCTGCTCCCTGCCCACCAGTCCTGGAGAGACTAGATTTCCTAAAGGAAAGACATTTCCTGGAACAGCAGACATCTTCCCAGTGAGAACCGGATCAGAAAGGCTTATGAAGCACATGAAGTGTCGCGGCCCTGGGCTCTGTTTTATCTATGGGCTCACGAGTCTGCTCTGACCCTTGTCATTCTGGGGCTTTAGGTATGTGACACCTTTTCATTTGATTGTTTCCAAAGTGTCTCAAATCAGAGATAATAAAATTTCCAAGGGTAATTGTGGGGATCAACAGCAATGTGTGTGAGATGCTAAGGTCCCAGTGCACAATAAAATGACACAGTTAAGCTCTCAGGGTGACACATTAACCAATCCACAGGGTGGTTCCAAGCCCAAGCTAGAGAGCCCAGGGACTTGGCAAGCTCGGGTAAGGTGGGCTTCTGTAGGGCAGAGAAGAGGAAATGGGCAGATTGGGTAGTCTCTGGGCTATGGGACTCTTCCCAGTCTCCTCCCTCACCACCACCCCCCCAATTCCCTGCTATATATGGCCTGTGCCCAGGGCACATCTATGGTATGTCTGGGCGAGGCTGTGGGTGCCTGCCTGGAACTGGTGCAGCTGTTCCTGCAGGTGCCTCCTAGAACAAGATTCTGTAACCATAACCCACATTTGGATCTGACCCCAGTCCTGGCCAGGCACCCCAGGGAAGTTCGGGTGTTGTGTGGGCTCCAGGCATCTGGAGTTAGGAAGAGAGAGAGACACAGCAGTCTGTCCCCCATTCTGGGTGTGCTCTGAGAGTTTCTGGAGCAGCATTTGAGCTGCTTTCTGATCACTTTCATTATTGATCCCCACAGTGACATGAGCACTGAGAGCAGACTCTTCCTGTCCCCTTTGCAGGAAGGAATTCCAATGGCTCTTCCTCCAGGGGGCCTGCTGGGCTCAGCTGGCCAGGGCAGGTTTGCCACCATCCGGATCTCTGATACTCAGCCCCACGTCGCCATGCTGCCACTCCTGCCTCCACGGTCCCCACGTTTCCAAGCCTTTGCCATGTTTTACTCACTGGACTTCAGCGGCAGTGCTCCCAGGCCAGAAGGGCACACCTCACTGTTTCGCAAATGGAAAACCAGAGGCAGTCTGGGGAAGGGGAGCAGAACCCCACCATAGGCTCCAGGGGGGGGGAGCAAAACTTCAGGTGCTTCTGCTTTGCAAAGCAAACAGTGAAGGCTGCTGAGTGAGGGCCTCCTGATGGGGACGGCTGTGCCCTCCCTGCTCCTCTTGACCCAGGCCGGGCACCTGTACCTGTCAGCCCCAGAGCAGGCAGCATGACTATATTCTGGTCCCTGCATGAGCACCAGGCAGTCGAAGTCTCCAGCAAGATGGAAATGGTCTTTTCCTTGCTCTGAGCAGAGGAGTCGCTGCTCCAATATGGCTCTGAGCTCTTGAAATATGGCTAGTGTAAAATGGGAAACATAATGTAAGAGTTTCCACTGAACTAGCACTTGGAACAGTTCAGAACTAGATTTAGGCTTTGGGCGGAGGGTCAGATAGGAAGTGGCTGAGCCCCAATTCAAACCCAGGTGTGCCAGACCTCAAAGCCCATGTCTGGTCCACTGGCACCCAGTACCATGAGTGGCCAGCACTAGACTTGTTCAGTTTTTCCATGGAGAACTGTCCATGGTTCAGGTGCCTCCACCAGCCTCTGCATCCCCAGCCAAAGCTTCAAGATTCTGGTCCCCCCAATGGTAGACCTCAGCACCCACTGCAATACCACTGCTGTATAGATGTATGCATCACAAACTGCGATGGTGAGGTTTGTCCAAGATCACCCAGCCTTTGCAGGAAGGGCCAATTACACAGTGCCCTATTCCCACTCCTGGTACTGTACAGCTCTGGCCCGCATTCAACATAGAACGAAGTACCCCTGAGGCAGTCTGTGGGTCACATGGAGGGTGGTGGTCCGTGGGCAGTCAGAGGAGCCTCTGGCCTTGGTGTCGGTGTCTCACAGTCGCAGCAGAAATCAGCACTGAGTGTCTCATTAAACTGCTTTGCAGAAAGCACAGCGCTGTCATAATTGCCAGATTTGTTTCTCTTGGAACTAGATTTGGGGCAACATGCCAGCACGCTTATAATGGAAGTTGTGGGAAAGGAGCTGTGTGGCCGCTCAAGAGCTGGGTGACGTGGGAGTGGGATCCCCGTGGCCCCCAGCCGGTGGCAGGGGCTGCGTGCTGACACCTCCCCCCCACGGGAGGGGCCTTATACAGTTCCTGTCCCTCATGGAGAAACTGGGATTCCAGGCCGGACTCTGCCACTCCCCTGCTCCTGGCCTCAGTTCCCAGACCTGTCACAGGGCTGCCCAACGGGTATGGTGGGGATTGGGCCCAGCAGGGGCTGTCCCAAGGACAGTGTTCCCTGGAGGCCCAGCAGACTTTGGGGTCAGCACAGTGCCCAGTGGTACCTTGTCGCCCAGCCCTCCAGCACGGGTACTAGGGAGACTCCCCAGGCTCTACATGGAGGGAAATGCAGCCCCCTCGGGGCTAAGCTGGACAGAGCAGGCCTTGAAAGGCAGTGGCCTCCCCTTATGAGCTGGCTGGGGCCTTGGGCTGTGCCCCCTCAGTGGAGCTGGAAGGAGTGGGCAGAGGCAAGGATAGTGCCGGAGAGGGAGGAAGGGGCTGCCGAGGGAGGTCCTGGGACCCAGCATCAGGGTGCGGGGCTGGGTCAGCTCTCAGACCCGCCCCTGCCTGTGCTCAGTTCTAGTTCCCTCAGCCCTGAAACGGCAAATGGACAAACTTCCCACCTCAGGGTTGTCAGAATAGCAAAAGCAGTACAGAGAGACACTGGGGTATTATTAATAACCACATATCGAAGAGCACAAAGATATTAACAATAGAATAAATGCCAAACGGTTTCTAACAGGCCTTTGTGCAACGGCAGGTGGAGAAAGGGGCACTGTAGGGGCTTTGCAAGCTTCCCTGGCCCCTGTCAGCCCCTCAGCCCGCACACCCGCACCTGTCCTGGTCCATGCACTGAGGTCATAGCCCACTGGATCTCAGCCTTTCTACCCCCTGTGGGGCACCAGCCCATGGACGCAAGGTTGAAGAACATGGTGCTAGTGGTGTGGCAAAAAAAGAGAGAGAAAAGGTCAAGGTTGGAGAACTCAGGGTTCCATGGGCCTCTGGGTTATTCCAGGGATGAGGCCCAGAGAGGGTCGACAACGGGGCCACAGCTCTGTGAAGGATAAATATAGGACAAGGCTGGGGCTGAGTGGTAATGCAGGGCCCACAGTAGCATCTCATCACAGCAGGATTTCGGAAATAAAGAAAATGAGGCTAGAACTAAAATCTAGCCTGAGTGGCTCACTGGTTAGCAGAACCGGGGAGATGATGGTCTGGCCTCAGGGGTGGGAGCCAATCAGCTCCCGAAAGCCAAGCTCACGGGATGTGCTGATGCCTGGACATGGGTCAGAGGGAAAAGAGAACTGGGGGTGGTCCCCAAGACTTCGGTCTGAAAGTGGGCTCCTGTGTTGGAGAGAGCCGAGAAAGCGATCTGGGTGGAGCAGAAGGAGCTGGCTCTAGGCCCTGAGCGTTGGAGGAGCCAGTTTAGTGCCCGGGCAAAGATACTCTGGAGCAGGCTGGAGTATGAACTCAGTCATCACCAGCCCAGAATCCCTATCTTGTTTACCGAGGTCCTGTTGGTACCCACAGTGCCTCCCAGAGGGCCCGATGCTGTTCAGGGTGCCACCTTCTCTTTGAATGGTCCATCACCCACTGACTCACTGGGCCTGCATGGCTAACTCAGGTCAGACGTGATGCTGGACCAGCAAGGGGAGATGGGGTGCGGCACAACAGACTCACAACCTGCTTATCAATCCTAAAATCCCCCGACCCATGTATCTCCTGGACAAGGGATTCCCTCATGGCTGTGGGGCTGCTGCCTGCTACATGCAGTAAGGTAGGGGATCAGGACTGGGAGCCACACCAAAACAGAGGGCTCGGTCCTGGAGCAGGGGCCACGGGCAGGCAGGAACGCAGAGCTCGATACTCAGACATGCCTGCAGGGCCAGGTTAGGAGTTGGGGACAGCTGGCTTCTATTGGGGACAGAGATACCAAGCAGGACTGTGGCAGGTGGATGGACCTGGGTGAGGCTCCCTCCAGTGTCCTGTCCCCGGAGCAGGGGTTGTGTAAGCAGATACCTGAAGGTCTCTTGACTCAGGGACGCTGAGACTTCCCTTCTTTCATGTCCTCTGTGGAATACAGCATCCCCGCCTGCTCGGAGCTTCACCCCTCAACTGGAGGTGCTGTTCCTGCCGCCAGGTGCTGTTTGACCAGGTGCTGCCGCCTCTGGGGCCCTGGTCCAGCCGTGCCCTGATGTGCAGCGTCTTCCTGGCCAGGCGCCTCCTCCTCATGGTCAACTCTCATTCTCAAACAACAGATGAGGGGCTGGAGTGATGAAACAGCGGGTAGGACACTTGCCTTGCACGCCGACCCAGGTTTGATTCCCAACATTCCACATGGTTCCCCGAGCACCACCAGGAGTAATTCCTGAGTGCAGAGCCAGGTGTAACCCTGAGCATCGCTGGGTGTGACCCAAAAAGAAAATAAAAATAACAGATGAGAAATTCCCTTTCCCGCATCCTGCACTTGAGAGCTACATTGAGGTAGCACCTCATGGGCTGTAGATCACACACACATCCACACACATGCACACATACATGCACACATATACATGTACTCACGTACATGCATGCCTTACATGTACACACACATAGGCATGCACATACATACATACATGGACCCATGTACACATGGCACACTCCCACACATGTAGTGAGAGGCCTTTCTAGAGAATGAAATACAGAAAAGCAGCGGACTCGCCCAAAGCTCAGGGAGTGAGGGGGAGGGGGCCTGAAATTGGAACCCGATGGCTGAAAGCAGGCAGGCAGGGTGAGACCCAGGCAGAGGTGGGGCAGGGGGAGGCAGATGCCTGGCCCCCCACACCCTCTGGCTTGGCTCCCCGTGGGTGGCCTCGACTGTCTCCTTCTGCTGGGACCTGCTCATAGGCAGAGCTGTGCTGAGGAGATGGCTCTGGGACAGCGGGAGGCCCTGGAGGCCCTGAGCAGGGAAGGGAAGGCCCGAGGGGGCCCGGAGCTGTCTTCACAGAACTCTCAACTGTCAGCGGATCTGCTGAGGACTCAGATCCGCCATATCGTGGCCCGGCTCCAAACCTCCCCACGGCGCCTGAGCCGCAGCCCTGGCGGCTCGTGCAGCCAGACAGGGCCCTCGGAGATGTGACCCCTGCCGGCCCCCAGCCTCATCACTCACGGCTCCTGCCTCACATGTCACTCTGCAGGCCCGCCGGCTGCCCAGCGCTGCCCCCCGTCCTGCTGCCTGCCTGCCTGTTCCCCAGCCTCAGCTGCCCGGGCCCAGCCTGGACCCCACATTGGCTCTCCCCAGCCTGTCCAGCCTGTCCTTTCAGACACCTGAAGCTGTGCTCTGTTGGGCCTTCTGCTCCTGGTTTTGGAACACTGACTGTCTCGGCCTCGCCAGCATAGGGCCTGGCTGCTCTGTTTAGGGGTGCACCCACCCCAGCTGGCCCCTCACAGGGTGGCCCGCACAGCCTCACGAGGTGATGTCACCCCTGCTATACAGGTGAGGAAAGGTGGCCTGGGAATTAAAGGAGAAGATACACCTGTGTTCCAGCCCAGAGGAGGCGGTTTGGAGCCCTGATGTCCATTGTTGGAGCCTCTCAGCTGGGCAGGGAAGGCAGGCCTGTGAGATGGGTCTTGGGAGAGCCCCTCCAGTCCAGACTCTGGAATTCTGATCCATGAAGAGCGCAGCTGCCTCTGACCAGCTTCCCAGGACTCACTGTTCCTGAGGCTCAGCTTCCCTGAGCCTCACCCAGGTCCATCCACCTGCCACAGTCCTGCTTGGTATCTCTGTCCCCAATAGAAGCCAGCTGTCCCCAACTCCTAACCTGGCTGTGCAGGCATGTCTGAGGCCCTGGGACTCTCCTCTTTCATCTTCCATGTTTCTCCCGCCCTGAGCACCTTCTCTCCTCTCTCCCTTGGTGTCCCTGCTGTCAGCCTGGGCCCTCGGCTCCACAAAGGGCTGTGGGGGGTGGGGACCTGACTGTGGACTCCTGGCACCTCGGCTCCACCCAGACAGGTGTCCAGGTAGTGCTTGCCGATGAGGCTGGGGGGCCTGCAGGGGTCACATCTCCGAGGGGCCCTGTCTGGCTGCATGTCCCTGCCAGGAGGTGAGCACCTCACAGCTCACCTCCCCAGCCGCCATGAAGGTGGCAGTCAGATGCACTCTTCATCGAACGGAGTAGGTCCAAGTGAAGTCTCGTTGTGGAATGGGGTCGCAGGTAAGTCTTCAGAGCAGGTGAACCCACTGCGGGACATGGGCTGATGCCCGGCAAGGCTGCGCCCCGCCTGGGATGCAGAAAGCTCTGGCCTGCACCTCACTGGCCACTGCAGGTCCCTCTGGAAGCACCGTGGTCCCCTTTACTGACCCCGTCCTAGCGAGGGTCCCCTGAGGTTAGTGTCCGTCCTTGTGGGGACCCTCCTTACTCCTGATAGGAGCCTCTTAACCAACTCTGCCTTGCAGGGTTCAAGAGTCTGGCCCTGGGCCTCCCCTGCTCTGTCCAACAGCCCTGGGCCTCCCTGCCCCATCCTACAGCCCACGGCCCTGAGCCTCCCCATCCTGTCTCACATTCCTGGGCCTCCCCACTGCCCTGAGGGCTCAGGAAGACCACACAGCTCAGTGTCCACCTCCCCGCTCTGTCCCCAAGAGTGAACTTGATTGAACAGACACACCCAGACACGGTGGCAGGTGACTCCAGACTGGATGAGCTGCAGCCCCTTCCCTCCCAGCCTGTCTCCTGCCGGCCCCCAGAACTGCAGGGACTCACAGAGCAGCGGCACAGTGCAGCGTGGCCACGGTGCCCCGAGCGCTCTAACCACCACATCCGAGGTGAAAGCAGGGGCGGGAAGTGCGTCGGGGGCAGAGCTCACACCTCACACGCCCAGGTCAGTCCCAATCCAGCACCTGGACCCCAAGCACCACCAGAGAGTGGCTCCCGAGCACCGTGGCGGTGTCCCCAAAAAGAAGGGTGGTAGAAAGAAGCAGTTGAAACAAATACATTTTACTCAACCCAATATAGTTATCTTGCTTTTAATATGAAATCAATATTAAATAATTAATAGTTTACATTTTTTCGTATATAGTCTCAGTTCAAACGACCTAGATTTCAGGGTGGCAGTGGCTCCCCTTGGGTTGTGCTGTGCCCACATCTCCCCCGTCCCTTCCCAGCAGTGCCTCCCCGCCTGGCCCTCTGCCACACGGGCCCTGAACACAGGCTGCTGGAGGCCCATGAAGTCTTGAAGGCCCAGCTGGCTTTCTCCCTCCCTGTTGAGCTTGGAAGACGTGTGAGAGTGTGTGTGTGTGTGTGTGTGTGTGTGTGTGTGTGCATGGCGCGCATCATGCCAGGGGCTGGACAAAAGCCTGGGTTCACTTCATTTACCCTCTGGGGCCCGTGAGAGGCCCTGCTCCGGCCTGCGTGCAGAGGAGGAAGCTGGTGGCAGAGACAATCTCTTCCGAGCTCCTCGGCCCTGCCCTCCACCCTCCCTGGTCTCTTGCTTTCCCGTCCACAGTGTGTGTGTGTGTGTGTGTGTGTGTGTGGAGTGTGGGTGTATGTATTTGCACGTGTACATGTGAGTATGTACATGTGTGTACATGTGTGTTTGTGTATTGTGAAATCGTGTGTATGTATGCATTTCTGTGTATGCATGTGTGCATGTATGTCAGTATGCAAGCGTGAGTGCATGTGTGCATGCATGCATTCTGTGTGCGTTTAAGTGTGTATGTGTGCATAATGTATGAGTTTTGTGTATGTACTTGTTACACGTGTGTAGGTATGTATGTTTGTGTATGCGCATGAGTACATAAACGTGTGTGAGTGTGTATGTTTGAGTATTTTGGTGTGCATGTTATGTATATGTGTGCATGTATACATTTGTGTGTATGTCTGTGTATTGTAAGTGTGTATGTGTATGTGCACATATGGGTATATGCATTAGTGTAGGTATGTGTGTGAGTGTGTGTACAGTGCAGGCATATGTGAGCACGTCCTTCCCGCACAGCCTCTGTGTTGGGTGCTGTTCCTGTTTGCAGACTGCCCTGTTGTAGGGCATTAAGGCTGTGGGACGGGGTCAGAGGGTCCCTGTGGGTGGGTGGCTGGGGCGTCACCTGATTTCTCTGGAACAGCTGCACAGCTAAGGGCCTATTCTCGCCCCCAGCCCCCCCACCCCAGTGCCCTGTGTCAGGCCCTTCCACCCCTCCTGGACCCTGCCTGACCTGTATCCTAAGCCCCCCATGCACACCGTCCTGGCACTGACAGGTGCCGGATAAACAATGTCTGGGGGTCTCCTGCTCCCAGCTCCTTCCTCTGCCTATGGAAGCCCCCTCCATCCCACACCATGCTGTCCGCACCTGCGTCCTCTTTGTGACTCTGGCTCCTGCCTGCCTGTCTGTCCCCTCTTGCTTCTCCCTCAGTCTGGCCTCTGGACCGTCAGAGTGTGTGTGTGTGTGTGTGTGTGTGTGTGTGTGTGTCTCTTTCCTACCTTATCTAGTCCTTTCCCTCGGGGGGTCTCCTTTTCTCCCCCTTTCTCTGCTGTTCTCTGCTGCCCGTCTCTCCCCAACCCCTACACTTTCTCATCTCTTTCCCAGGCTCCTTCTCTGTCTCTGCAGCCTCCCTCTTCCCATCACTGGGTTGTGCCTCCCCGCCCTCCCCTGGCTTCAATGGAGCCCTCCTGCCTTTCCTCCCTGGGAAGGCAGCGGTGGTGGCGGCAGCGGCCCCCTGGATGACAGCCGAGCCCAAGCATCCCTTGGAGCTGTCACTGAGGAAATCACATACCAGCGCCTGAAATTCAAATTAGAGTTTTGCTGAAGCTGCTAAAACTCATCAAACACTATCTTTGAAGTCCCTTGGCGAGCTGGTCATTGCTCTTAAAGGAGTCCCTGTTGGCAGTGAGATGGTGGGCGGAAGGGAAGGGTAGGGGAGACCCTCCCCAGACCACGATGGAAGGACCCCTCACCAGCCCCCCACAGTGGCCTCATGTACCGTGGATGTCCCACTTCTCCGGGTCATGCCCCTGGACTTGGCCCAACAGTCTATGTCCCTGGAGCAGCAGCCTGAGCGTGACCCCACACTCTCAGCTGGGGTCCCCTCCTGGCTGGTGCCGGGGTTATGCTCACCCTCCAGGTTGCCTCTCTCTAAACTGAAACAGCGTGTGCATGGGAGCAAGAGTTGAAGAAATCGGGATGCACCAGCTCCGTGAGTGCTCATCCTTGCTGCGGTCTCAGTAGCAAAGGTGCATGGAAATCTGTGCTGGGTGTGGTCCCGAGGACCCGGGGACTCTTCCTCCTCGGCACCCCGTAGGGGACACCCCACCCACCCCATCACCACCCCTCTTCACAGGAGAGGAGTGGAGGGGGTGGCCGGGTCCCACTTCTCCTGCTCCTCTTCATGCACCTCTCAGGGCTCTGCAGGGTCCCCAGGCCTGGGTCTGGGTTGTGCCCTGAGCCCTCTCTGTCCCAGCCACCTGCACTCACATTTCCCTGCCACCTCCCTCGGCAGGCCAGTGGCTCTAACAGAGGAGTCTTGGGACAAGAACCTCTGCCTGCTTCTCTATCTGTCTGGAGTTTTGGCCTCTCTGGCCCCTGCTAGCTTTTCTACCCTGGCCTGTGTCCCCTCCCTGGCCACCCACCAGGCCAGGCACCTTTGTTTGTTTGTTTTGGGGCCACACTTGGCAGTACTTAGAGGTTACTCCTGGCCCTGCACTCAGTGATCACTCCTGGTGGTGCCCAGGGGACCATATGGGATGCCAGGAATTGAACTCGAGTTGGCCACATGCAAGGCAAGCACCCTGCCCGCTGTGTTATTCCTCCAGACCTCAGGCCAGGCACCTTGCTACACAGGAACTTGCACAGTCCTTGGGCCTCGCTTCCTATGACCTATGACACCCTCTCCCACCCCCACAAAAGGCTAACTTGCTGCAGGGGGCATGCGAGAAAGGGCCCTCTCTGTGTTTGGAAGGCCAGGGGTGGGGGAGCAGCCTCTGCTGTTCTGGCACTTGGAAGGATGCCCACAGCCGTAGGGCTGTGCACAGTGGCTGGAACCCGAGCCTGCTGCATGAGCAGGTGTCCTGGGCTCTCATGTGGAGCCTCCAGGAACCTGCAGAGCCAGGTGGGTGCTAACACCATGAGGCAGGGGGCACAGGGAGCACACAGGGAGTTTCGGTTCATGTTGGGCCAGTTCGGTGCCAGGCTCTGCCTTGAGAGCATTAGAAAGGGGAAGAGGAGACACCCCTGGTAGGGTTAGGGAATCATGCAGGCCTGGGACTGGGCGGGGGTCCCTGCATGCAAAGCCTGGGGACCCAGTTCCCTAACCAGGCTCTGCCTCACAGAAGGCCCGGGCACATCCAGTCACTGTCAGCTCAAGCTCCAGCTGGTGTTTCAAGCACATGCATGACCGGAGGGTGCACCAGGCAGGTGTGGGGAGACAGGAAGGCTTCCTAGGGTCCAGCAGGGCAGTGCTTTGAAGTTCGCCAAGAAGACGGTTGGGGCAAAAGGGAGAGGAATGTCCAGCCAAGGACCCGGCAAAGGGGAGTCAGAGAAGCTGAAAGCCGAGTGGTTGTTACTCTGGTGCTGGGCCCTGGGCAGGAAGTGGCCCCCAGCAGTCCAGGCTGATGGCCTTCCCCAGTGACCCAAGCAATGCCCCACTGCAGACACCGGTGCCCT
Organism: Cryptotis parvus; assembly: GCA_021461705.1. Classification (NCBI taxonomy): domain Eukaryota; kingdom Metazoa; phylum Chordata; class Mammalia; order Eulipotyphla; family Soricidae; genus Cryptotis; species Cryptotis parvus. The sequence goes on along the minus strand of JAJIBD010030462.1, from coordinate 296,265 downwards.
TCAGAGGCCACCCAGAGTGCCCCCAGCAGCCAGCTGCAGGGATTATGGTAGGGAGGCCGCCATCCCACCACATGGTTCACACCATCACCCCAGAACGTGGCAACAACCAGAGCAAACCAGGAAAGGATACGTGACTCGGGAGGCCCTGGTGACAGAGCAGTCAGTGGGAAGGCCAGCACTTAGGGCTCAGCCTGTCCACCAGCGGCTTGGACCTGCTCTCGTGGGTCTCTGATGAAGTTGGAGACTGCTCCTGGCTTCGGTGTGCGCAGCCCAGGCTGTTTGGAGACTGTGTGAAGAGCAGATATTAAGCAGCATCTGACCCACATCAAAAGCTGATTGTAAAGGCGAAGGGGCTGGGAGAGGCCATGTATAAACCAAGCGCCACCGAAGTGGGAGAGGCCCAGGCATGCAGACTTGGTGGGCTCAGCGCCCCCGACCTGGCTCTGCTCTCCACATCCCTACTTAGGTGGGGGCTGGGTGGCTGTAAGCGCCTTCTCCTAGAGGCCCACCCTCCCGCCCTTCAGCATGTCCCTGAGCCTGTGTGCAAGCAGGCGTTTGCACGTGTGTGCGGCCTGCTCGTGCGCGTGTGACAAGCCTGGAGCTGGTGACAAGTGCCCCAGGTGTATTTCGGGGGGGCCGCTAAAGCTCCGTGTTTAATGGCTGGAGCCACAGTGGTCACGGCTGTCACCAAGGATTTCACGGGCTCGTTTACATCTTTAGCTTCCTCCTTGGGAGATGGCTTCATTCTTCCCAGCCCCCAGCCCCACAGCAGCTGGGGTGAGAAGGGGTGGGGCCAGGGGACTCAGCCTCCCAAGGTGGGGCTCAAATCTCTAGAAGGGGGCGGGGACTGGAGGGCCAGAGGAGGGGTCCAAGTAAAGAAACCCTAATCGCAACCACAGCACAACGTCCTAGGCCAGAGCCAAGCTGGAGGCAGAAGCAGGCAAGCCTGGTTGGCAAGCAGCATGGATTGGGATGGGGAAAAGCAGGAGGGAGATCCAGGCTGAGCAGTCAGGAGCTCCAGGAAAGGAAGGGGAGGTTATAGGGAGGTGGGAAGGGGGGAGAGAGGAGGAGGGGAGGAGGGGAGGAGAGGAGAGAGGAAGGGAAGGGGAGGGAGGAGGAGAGGAGAGGAGGGAAGGAGGGAGAGGGAGGAGAGGAGAGGAGAGAGGAGAGGAGAGGGGGGAAGGGAGAGGAGAGGAGGAGAGGAGGAGAGAGAGGAGAGGAGAGAGGGAAGGGAGGGGGAGGGAAGGGGACAAGAGAGAGAGAGAAAGGAAGGGAGGGGGGAGGGAGGGGGAGGAGAGGAGAGGAGAGAGGGAGAGAGCAGTCAGCAGTCCCTCCTTGCCCTACGAAAATGAGAGGGGTTAGTGCTGGTTTGTGCCCAGCCCCAACAGCTTTTCCACCTTTTTCACCCGTGGAGGCTGCCGGCCCCCATACCAGCATAGACAGTGGCTTTGTGTGCCAGTGCAGGTCTGTGGTCGGCAGTGGAGAACCCCTGGGAATGCAGGTATTGAGTCAGGACCCTCAGACTCTGGGTTCAGATCACCCGCTTCCCTGCTAAGGAGGTGGCGTCTGAGGCAGCCCCCCCCGGAGCCCACAGGGGGTTGGGGGGCAGTGACTGGTGGTGGTAGAGGACAGACAAGAGGTTTGCTCTGGAGAGTGCCTGGGTGGGCTGAAGCAGCGTGAAACCAGAACTCAGCATAGTCCCGTCTGCCCCATTCCAGTGGGCCACCATTCCAGTGGGCCACCATTCCAGTGAGCCATTCCAGTGGGCCACCATTCCAGTGAGCCACCGTTCCAGTGGGCCACCATTCCAATGAGCCACCATTCCAGTGAGCCACCATTCCAGTGAGCCACCATTCCAGTGGGCCACCATTCCAGTGAGCCACCATTCCAGTGAGCCACCATTCCAGCGAGCCACCATTCCAATGGGCCACCGTTCCAGTGGGCCACCATTCCAGTGAGCCACCGTTCCAGTGAGCTATTAGGGCGATGAGGATAATGGACAGCAAGTGCAGAGGGGCTGAGGGGCACCGGCCGACCCAAGTCATAGACCCCAGAGATGTAGAAGTCCTTTGGTGGGAGAGTGGAGAGGGAGCAGGTGGTGTCTCAGTGTGAGCACAGGCCCAGCGCCGGGAGAACCAACCATGCTGCCCGGGAAGCTCAAGTCGGGCCAGGACAGGCTTTGCTGCTAGGCCAAGGAGTGGGGGCTCCGTCCCAGGACAGGGTGTCCCCACAGGAGTCTTCTGCTTTGGGAGAGTCCCTGAAAGCAGGGTAGAGGCAGGTGGTGGCCAGAGAGAGGGAAGGGCCGGGGTGAAAGAGGAAGGATGCAGGGGACAGAATAGGGCTGAGCCCAGTGGGGGCAACAGGTCTGGGCTCTCGTGGGGAGAGAGCACGCGAGGCCACCACTGTTGGGCTCAGTCTCAGGTGCCCGGCCAGGCTGTCTCCACCTTGTCAGCACAGTTGCTTCCTCCCACGGCTGTCACCAGCAACCTCAGCAAATAGCCCCTGGGAGGACCCAATAACCTGTCCCCGCATCCTCCCCTGGACATCCCTGTCAGCCCGCTGGAGCCATGGAGGGTGGGCCGTGGGCTGAGAAGCCTCGCTTCGCTCACTCCTCACTGGCCTCTACCAGCAAGTGACCTTGGGCCGCATGGGCCTGGACAACATTCAGCGGTTCAGGCCCCTCAGGCGCTCACTGGCTCTTCCACGCATATGCCCGGGAGAGATGCCGGGTCAGGAGATGCCACACTCAGCAGGCGCCCGGGGACTTGCTTCTGCCTTCCTGCCATCTCCTTCCCTGGAAGGGTGCTGTCTGTTGAGGGGGCTGGCACTTGGGAGAGGCAGAGAGCCCAGGGGGCCCATGGAAGTCCAGGGGCTCCAGGTTTGCTGAACTCTGACCTCCAGGGAGCCACTGTACCTGGTGGGAACTCTGCAGCCTTGGCGTGGGCTCCGGGGTGGGCACTGAGGAGATGGCCTCTGCCAGCTGCTTGGCCCCCTTGGTGGTCTACCCGACCACCTCTCCCCAGGGTGAGCAGAAGGCCCAGACAGACCTGGGGAGGCCCCTCTCGGGTTTAGGCTGCTCGTGCTGAGACGGCCTCACTTGGGGCCCAGACTCAGAGGAGGAAGCTGCAGGCCCGGCTTGGTTTGGGACTTGCTGCTGGCTGTGTGACCACACTCTGCCTTTACACCATCACTACACAGCTCAGGCCTCCCTCCTCTGATGCTCCCACTGCTCACCAGCCGCTTCCATGAAATACTCTATTCCAGCTCTCTCTGAGCCACCATCCAGTTGGTTGTGGGGAGCAGCTCAGGGGCCCCCACACCCAGTGGGAGCTCAGCCTGCTCCAAAGCCCTTGGGTTTTCAGCAAACAAGGGCGAATGGAATAGAGGGAGGCGCAGCCTCTCCTTTGCCCAGAGGAGCAAGAGGAGCTGACAGACCCTGTGGAGTCTTGGGCTGGACCCCCTCAGTTTGCAGCAGCAGCGGGAGCGATGGAGGCTGCCCAGCGGCCAGCCCAGCGCCAGAGCCCTGGTGAGGGCGAGGGCAGCAGTGCAGTGGGGCAAAGGGGCCTTGTGTTGGTCCTGACCCTGCACCGCTCCAGGACTCAGGCCTTCCGGATAGGGCTGCAGCCAAGCTCACTCCCCTCGGGCTGCCTCAGCAGCGTCATGAAATCAGACAGATCTCAGAGCTGCTCAGCACTTCCTGCACTCAGTAGTGGGTCGTGCGAGCCGCCCTCCAAGAACGTTCCCTGGCTGTGCAGAGGTGAGGTGCAACCACCACCCACTCACCCCCCCACCCCACACTCACATACACAGCCCCCCCAAGTCACTGTCTCCCTGGTGGCCTCTACACACACACACACACACACAGACACTCCACACACACTCACATACACACTCGCATTCACACACTCACACTCACATTCAACTCACACATTCATACATATTCACACTCACATATTCACACACACACTCAACTAACACACTCACACATTCCCTCATACTCACAGGGGACTCTCACATACTCACAGACCCAAACTCACTCTTACACACCCCTCACAAGCCCACACTCTGTTAAACACACACATACACACACACTCAGACCCACACACCCTCACACAGTCGCACATCCACACTCAACATTAACACACACCCAGCACCTGTTCACACACATGAATTCACACTCTCATTCAAACACACACACACACACACACACACAAGGCCTTCTCTTTCTCTCCCCCTTTCTATCTTCCTCGTTTCCTTTTCATCTCTCTCTCCTGCCCCCTCTCATTCTGTCTCTCTCCTGCTCTTCATCCTCTGTCTGTCTGTCTCCAGCTCGCTCCTCTCATCCTCTGTCTGTCTGTCTCCAGTTTGCTCCTCTCCTCCTCTGTCTGTCTGTCTCCAGCTCGCTCCTCTCCTCCTCTGTCTGTCTGTCTCTCTCCTGCAAGAACAGAGCTGCTCGATCTGTCAGAATGCTGATGTGGGCTCATCTCCCTTTCGACAAGGCAGAATGATGATAAGGTTATTTTTTAATATCAGGGATATTAATGCTCCTCTTTCTGATAATGAGCCACAGCCAGCTCCCATGGGGGTGGTCTGGGGCGGGGCAGGAAGAGGCATGCTGAGCTGGGAAAGGGACCTACTGTGTGCTTCACAGCCTGAAGGCAGGTGAGGAGCTAAGACACAGAGAAGCAAAATGACAACTGCCCCCTCAAAGTCACAGCACAGAAGAAAGGCATCCTGGGAGATTTGAGCAAACCAGGAAGCCCCATCGTCTCTATGCTGATGGAAGAGCCCTGCTCTGGCCCATGGCTGTACCCCGTATCTGACTCCTACAGAGACCCCCTGTTCCCCACAGCAGACCCTCTCCTTGGAGTTATGAGGCATCTCTGGCCCCACCAGCAGGTCCCTCACGGCTGACCCAGTCCTGGGCTTCCACTGCCCCCCGTTCTCTAGCTACCCCCACCCCACCACTGAGCACCAGCACCTGCACCCACAGGGCTGACTTGGGGTCCAAGTCCCCTAAAGAGCTGCAGCGTCTCCGACAAATCCTGCGGCCCTCCACCGCTTCTCCTCCTCTGTGAAACAGAGATAATAATAGCATTGACTTCCAGGGCTGCTATTAAGATTAATAAGAGCAGTGACGCTGTGCCGTCTTCCAGAGTCGTCCCGAGCCCAGCGAGGCCCTCCCCCACCAGCACGTCCCAGAGGAAAGTGATTTGCCTCAAGTCACACAGACCAGGCGTGTGACAGGGCACACTGGAGATCCCGGTCTGGGCCAAGAGGGGGCCAGAGCCAAAGCTGAGAGTGGGTGGGCGTAGTGAGGGCTGCGGGTCTGCTGTGAGGGGAAGGTGGGCGGCCAGGGCCAGGAGGCATGCAGGACCCCCGCTTGCACATGGAGCCAGGTGTCAGGGTCCCTCTGAGAGCTGGGCTGGGCCCGGGATCGGGGGTGGCTTCTGCAGAAGGACAGCGGGTGCAGGAGGCGGGACGGCAGAGGTGAAAGGTGTGTGTGGCAGAAGCCACCTTCAAGAAAGTGCAGGGGGTGAAGCGGATTCCAGAACTCCAGGACTTCTGCTGGTTCTAGCCAGGGAGGGACGCAGGTGGCCTTCCTGGTTGCAGACTGAGTCATGCTACAGCGAATCCCCATGGGCTGGTGGAGTGCAGGGGAGGGGGCGCAGGGGTGGTGAAGCCATCGGGAGGATGAGAGTCGAGGCCGGAAAGAAAAGGAGACGGTGAGAACCTTGAAGAAGCTAGCAAGGAGGGAAGCGAGAGAGAAAAGGGCGGGCAGGCGGCACGGGACCGAGGGACGAAGCGAAGGCTCGAGGTTTGTTTTGCTAAGACAGGAAAGACTTGAGCAAGAAGGATGGAGCCGCGACCTCCGAGGCCCACCCGATGGCTCCTCTCCCACTCCGAGCTGCTGCTTGCCGGGGGTTCGAGCAGTAGAGGTGATTGATTATATGTAAACAGGAGGGAAGCAATTAATGTGTGCATGCCCGGCCATTAATAAGGCTCTTATGTATTTATAACAACACCTCCTTTACCCTCCAACCTGGAGCACACAGCCTGAGAAGAGGCAGGAACACGCCGAAGAGAGGCCAGAGCCACGGGCCCCGGAGCCGGACCCCTGATCTCTGCTGTACCTCCCCCACCCTGCATGCCCACGGTGCTTCTCAGGAGAGGCTAAGTCCTTCTCAAGTTTCTCTGGGTCTTCTTTCTCCAAGCCCCCAATACGTGTGATGAAGCCATTTTGGAGGTACTTGGGAACCATCTGAGGCACGACCATGGCAGAGAGAGAGAGAGAGAGAGAGAGAGAGAGAGAGAGAGAGAGAGAGAGGAGAGAGAGAGAGAGAGAGAGAGAGGGGGGGGGGAGAGGGATGTGGAAATCACCCCTGCAGCAGAGAAACCGGGGTCACTGAGGCTACAGGGCACCCAGACCCCTGGAGCTCAGCTCTTCGCATCTAGCATCCCTCTGGCAGTGGGCACTGAGGTTCCTCCAGGTTCCTCTCCACACTGTCACCAACAAGGCTTTGTTCAGAGCTATGATGACTCTGAGCCAGAGGGAAAGGGCTAAATTACACATTCAGTATTTTCTGCTTAAATGAAAGCGTAAAAAAAAATAGTTTAAATTGTAAATTTCAAGTTTTGGTACCTCACAGTTCCTGAAATTCCCTTCTGTGGAAAGGGATTTTGTAATTGCCCTATTTAATGACCAGTTTCCCTTCAGAGTGGAGCTCTGTGAAAACAAAGGCACGTCTGGGCGGCCCCACCAGCTCACTGCCAGCCCCACATGGCCACCACAGGAGAGGCCCAATCCTGAGTTGTTGAATTAGTGAATTGATGAATAAATCGCTGCTCCAGTATTCACTCACCATCACAGTCCTGCGTTCAGTTTCGCCTGTTTCTTGTTATGTTTTGAAAGTGGCTACTGGACAGACACAGAGTGACAGATGTGGGGGGAGATGCGTCAGGGCTGGCCACAGTCGGGACACTTTCCCCGCGGCCGGCCGAGGCCTCTGTAAAGCCGCTGCTTCCTTGCTCCCCCGACCCACCCCCAGCCTGGAGGCGCTTCGCAGCTAGAGCCTGTTATTCCTGCAAGCCCAAGATCTTGCGTGGGTCTCTCAAGGCTCCATTCTCCCTCCAGAGGACAGCTTTAGATGCAGGTGGTGAAGGTGGGTTCCCTGCAGTCCCCTCCCAGAGTTCCCCGGGTGGAGGGCTAGCAGGCTGGAGAAGTTCTGCAGGGGTCGAGGGCATCCCCTGAGAGAGCTGGGCAGAGACGGGGCAAGAAGCCATAAGCCACGACCCCCCCACCCTGCTCCTCGAGCAATCCCACCTCCTCTCCCTGTGCTGAAGGGCCCCCAGCCCCCTGCACAGGCCATCTCAGGGGGCTCAGCCTGCTCAGCCCCAGCCCCTCCTCCCTTCCTCTCCGGCGCTTCCCACACAGGCTTGCAGCTATGAATGTGCACCTCCCCTCGGCTCTGAGCTGGCGGGGCCTTGTTCTGAGTTGGGGAGACTGAGGCTCATAAAGGGAGACGTGAGAAGAAACCCTCCCAAGAGGGTCACATGTACCTGAGGGTCAGGCGACATTCCCTCCGACACCCATCCCACGCCCCAAAGGCAAGACTCAGAGCAGGTGGGGACACTGGGAGCTGGCACAGAGGCTGCTCCGTTTCCTCGCCCGCCCCACCTTGCCTGGAGAGCAGCGTGCCAATACGCTGCTGGCAGAGGCAGGGTTCAGGGTCACCCCTGAGTGCCGGGGAAGCCTGCAGTGCGGCTAGTGCGGCAGCTGCCCAGCACCCAGAGACCCAGTGACCTCTAACCTAGAAGTGCCTTTAGCAAGGACACCTTCAAGTATTTGGCCAGTGGGGTGTGTGCTCTTGGACCTTCCAGGGAGATTCTCCGAGGACCTCCTGTGCAGTGGGGGACCAGCATGACCCAGCTGGGTCCTGGCCACGCTCTTTGCTCCCCATGGACTCTGGCTAGAGTCAGAGAGGAGCAAACCAACTACGATCCTCACAGTAGAGACCGTCCTGCTCCCCCATCCCCTTCTCAGGAGGCCCCACTGGGGACAGTGCCCTGAGGGCTCTGGGCAAGGATTATGTGAGCAAAGGGACAGAGTGGCCCCTGGTCAGTGCTAGGCATGGGGCTGGGAATGCCATCTCTGCCCCCCACCCCCAGCCTGCAACTTCATGGCCATTGGGAGAGGGGGCCAGGTACCCGCCTCCCAAAAGACCTTCTCTCAGTGAGACCCCATCTCTAGGATCAGGCTCTGATGACTTCCTCCTTCCGTGGCAGGCTGGCAAGCTGGAGTGGGTGGAGTGGAAGAGGGAGGCTCTGGGGAGAGGCCACAGCCGGGCTGGAGCAAGACACCCAAAGGTCCTTTGGTGAAATGAATTCATTTTTCTGAAGAGGCTGCGAGCTGTGGGGTGGGAGTGGGGTCCCCTGTTGGAGAACCACTGTGCAAGCTTGGCAGGCCCTTTGAGGACTTCTTGCCTCCAGACTTTGCCCCCAAAGCGGGAGCTCCCAAGTTTGGTTGGCTCCATCTCGTCTTGAGGGTACATAGCCCCAGTCCTCCTCCCAAGCTGACTCCTACCTACAAAAATCTTCTGGAAGCCCCAGCAAGGTTTGAGGATGCCCACTGGTGCCCAAATGCACTCTGATGACATTGTTCTGCCCCTGCTTTGCCCAGCCCTCCAATGGGGCCAGGAGAGAGGTGCCACGCAGGAATTTTAGTCGGAGAAACATTGAGGGATGTGCTGGAGTTGGAGGGTGACGGGCACTTCAATCCAGAGGACTGTGCACACTGTGGGCTTATGGACCTGTTTGCATTAGCTGCCAACTACAACTATCAGGAGACACCACATAAAAATTCCAGATACATAACTTCACTTGAAAGCGCATAGAAAATTGGGCCGACATCCCCAAGGCAATGCTGGTCGGATCTGGGAATGCTTCCCCTCACAGGCATCATCTGGAGGCTGCCTGCCTCATGTGGGCATCTAGAGTGCCACTTTGGGTCTAATCCCGTCTGCATTCTCCCAGCCCCGCCCCAGCCCTGTCACGGTCTCCCTGGGCTGCCTCTAACTAGCAGCTGCTTGGATGCCTCCAGTAACAAGGGGCTCACTCCATCCTCGAGACAGTGCATTGGAGCAGTGTGAAAGGTTTCTAAATTGGACAATCTCTCCTCTCCACCCCCCTCCCCAGCCCCAGCTTTTCTAACAAAGCAAGCTGTGTTGGAAAAGAAAGGGGTTTTGGAGTCCAGGGGATCTGGAGCTGAACCCCTTTGAGCATTTAGTGACCACCTTACTGGCCTTTGTTTTCCTTGAAGCTCCTCCCCTGCAGGGCTGTGAGCGGCTTAAACTACAAGTTTATGAAGCGCCCAAATGAAGACCTGGCATCCAACACACACTCTCCAAGTGGCTCTTTATTGGATGCAACCGGGTGCTATGGAACTAAGTCCTCCCCAGTGGCCACAGGAGGAGCTGCCCAGCAGGTCTGTGCCGGTCAGCGGTCAGAGCAATTAGGGACTTGGCCGCCCTGGGCACCGACTCTGGAGGACTCACCGTCTACTGGCAGGCTTACTAGCCTGCTTCACCAGTACCCACACAGGACTTGGGGATATCAGGTTAGAGGGCAGCCTCCCCTCCCGGCCCTTGCCAACCTCCTGAAGTCTGCCTGGGAGAGGCGATCCCTCCTCCCTGGGAATGCAACTGGGAGTGGGGACAGTCAAGGCAGGAAAGAAACCAGGAACCTCCCAGCCAGGGAAGAGCCAGGCGAGCAGCTGGGTGGCTGGCAGATGCTGGGAGATTCCTTTGGGTCCTCTAGTGGAATTTTTACTGCCACCTTAGAGCAGACACTGTATCTCTTTTATAGTCACGGAAGCTGGGATCCAGAGAGGTTAAGACATTTTCTCAAGCCACACAGCCAGCTCTTAGACTCTCCTCTGGCTGGTCGCTCTCTGGCCATTCTACACTCAGGGTGTCCCAATCGCTGGAGTAGAGGAGCGGAGGAGGATATTCACCTAAAAGTGCATATGAGTTTGCCTCTGCGCCTCTGTCCCCTGCAAAATGCCGCAAAATGCTCCGTGAATGCGTCTCGGCATGTCACCACGTTCTGATCTGAGGACCTTGCCGGGCCAGGGTATGCGAGTGCACCTGGCTGACCCCGAGTCGCGCATCCTGGGGTCGCCGGGCCCTCCAGACTCCGGATCCTTGCGCAGTAGCTCGGGGTCCACGTGCGAGCACGGGGCGCGCGCCGCCCCTAAGGTGCTAGCGGGCGAGTGTGAGCGTGCGCACGTGCGCGGCGGGGTCCGGGTCGGGCGTCCGCGGTGCGGGCTGCGCCCCCAGCCCCGGCCTCGGTGCTGATTGGCTCGTGGCCGTGACGGGCCGGCCCCCGCCCGGGGCGGCGGCGGCGGCGGCGGCGGGCGCGGGTGCCCGCGTGTGCGCTGTGTGCCGGCGTGTGCGCCGGGGTGTGCGCCCGCCGCCGGCTGTGCGGGAGAAGGAGCGAGCGAGGAGCGCGCCGACGCGCGCGGCCGCCGCGGCCAAGCCGGAGGGTGCGCGGCGCCCCCGCCCGCCCGGCCCGGCCATGGCCCCGCTCGGGGCCGCCTGCCCCCAGCGCTCTGGGTCGTCACGGCCGCGGCGGCGGTGGCCACCTGCGTGTCCGCGGCGCGCGGCGAAGGTGAGCGGCGGCGGCGGCGGCGGCGGCGCGGGGGCGGGGCGGCCGAGGGGCCGGGGGCGCGGCGCGCTGCCAGCGGCTCAACTTCCTTCCTCGACCCTGAGCGCCCATGGCCTGGGCGGGCAGGGATGGCACCCGCGTGGGGAGACACCGGCTGAGTCAAGAGACTGAGCGGAGGAGAGAGAGAGACGGCACGGGGACCGAGGTTGGAGGATGAGGGATGGAGGAGGCTCGGGGAGCGGAAGATGGGACCCGGGGATGCAGAGCTAGAGACCCAGAACTGAGAATCGGTTCCCCGGGACTCAGAATAGGCCGAGGGAAGATGCATCTAGGTGAAAGGGACAGAGATGAGACAGGGAACAGGCCAGGGAATGGGGGCCACAGAGGACAAGGAGAGTGGCCCCTAGGGGCTCAGGGCTGAGGAATGAATGAGGTTAGGGGGGCTGGGGGAGGGGACGCAGGGGATTGGGGTGAGAGAGAGGGAGCTGTGAAGGACAGATGGGGAGGGGGCTCTGCAGGGCAGTGGGGGTCGAGCACATGGGGAGGCACTCTCGTGCAGGCCATTGAGGAGAGGGTTGAGGGGTCCCAGCAGGACGGAGGCAAGCAAGGCCCTGAGAGCAGAGTCTTGACCAGGGGGCAATGCCAGGTGGTCCAGTCACTCAGGGGACCCGGAGGGGCAGGGGAGTGGGAGGGGCGGTCATGACCAAAAAGGATCTGAAATTTTGACCTTTTTGGTGGTGGGAAGGGACATGGAAAGCTCGGAGAGGGGCGACAACCAGACCCCCAATCCCAGGGTCTCATGCCTGCCACACCCTGCAGCACACCTCTACATACCCCTGCACACCCCTGCAGCACAACCCCCCCACACCCCTCCATATACCTTACACCGCTGCACACCCCACACACCCCTACATGCCTCAAATCATACCCCACAAACCCTTACAGCATACCCCTAGAGTACACCACTGCACACCCATACAGCACACCCACGCAGTCCTACAGCATACCCTACACACCCTTACACACCTCTCTACACACCCCTACATATATACCCATACACATAACCACCACATACATGCATATATACACATACCCACCTGCACGCATGTTCTCCCACATATACTCCCACACACATACACACCTGCATGCATGTGTGTGCACACACACTCACCTGCACACACTCACCTGCACACATACTCCCACACACGCATACACTGCATACACACACCTTAGCCTCCCCAGTCCTAGCTCCAGCCCAGGATGCTGCTCTGGGTTCTGCTCTGTGCCTCCGCCCTGAAGCCCCTTGCCCCCGTGGCTCCATGCAGGGCGGCTCAGCTGGTCACCTGCGTCCAGAGCCAACTTGTCCCCCTGCAGATGATCTGGCAGAGACCAGCAGCTCCAGAGCCATGTTCCACACACTCCATTAGAGGCCACATAAACTCACCCCTCACACAAACAACTCACGGGGACACAGCACCCTGCCTGTGCACTGGGGCATTCACACTCCTGGACCAAGGCCTGGGGAGTCCCACGCTGCGTGAGAGCCCCCCACAGCCAGACACACACAGTGTCACATGCATGAGAGCCCCCACAGCCAGACACACACAGTGTCACATGCGTGAGAGCCCCCCACAGCCAGACACACACAGTGTCACATGCGTGACAGCCCCCAGAGCCTGACACAGAGTGTCACATGCGAAAGAGCCCCCCCACAGCCTGACACACACAGTGTCACATGCGTGACAGCCCCCACGAGCCAGACACACAGTGTCACATGCAAGAGAGCCCCCACAGCCAGACACAGTATCACATGCATGGCAGCCCCCGCAGCCAGACACACAGTGTCACATGCGTGACAGCCCCCACAGCCAGACGCACAGAATCACACCAGTCACACATGCACACTCATGTCTCCGCAAACGCAGGCACATGAGAGCCCGCATCTCCCCGGCAGACTCCACAGACTTGCATCCATGCCCGCGGATGGGAATGTGAACAGAATAAAGGCACCAGGGAAACACTTGGTCCCCAGGGAGATCAGGGTGATGCAGGGGCAGGACTGTGGGGTAGTGGTCAGGCAGGGATGCTGCAGGGTGAGGAGGCCCCAGCCTGGGACACCAGGTGAGGCTGGAGGGGCCTGGATGGGGCCTGGGCTGCGGGCGCCGCGGCCTTTCAGGGCTGTGTCTGAGAAGGCAGTTTCCCGAGGGCTGAGTGGGGGGGAGGAAACAGGTGGCCCACAAGATTCCGAGGGACCCCTGTGGAGGCTCTGGTTCTGGGGTACTGCACCCCAGCTCCCTGCTCCAACTCAGTGGTCCCAGGAACAGCTGCAGCCTCAGCAAACCCCAGAGCCACGTGGGAGGGACCTGGACCAGCCTCACGCTCAGAGGACAGACCTTGGCCTGGGCAAGAGGATGTGTTGGGGCCTAGTAAGGGAATGGGAGGACTCTGTGGGGAGGCAGGCAGGGAGTCTCTGGCCATGGCGCGGGAGCATAGGCCAAGGCCAGAGCCCGGCTGTGTGCTCAGGGCAGCAGGGTCCCCCACACAGGCTGTGTGACAGGGCTGGGGTTCCCGAGGGTGGGACGGTCCCTCTCAGGCTCACCCCCTGGGCTGGTGCCAGGAGCGGCTCTGTCCCAGCTGGTCCTGCGAAGGTAACGGTACCTTGCCTGGCCTAGTACCCTCACACCGGAGCCTGGGCTGGGCGGGGGAGGTCCCTGCAGCCGCAGATGACCCCCAAGCCCCACTGTGTTTGAGGCCCTGCATCTACCACTTTGGGGTGATCTTGGAGGCATCCATATCCTTGCTGACATCTCCTGGCCACCCCGAATTCTCTGGCATCACCACCATGCGCTCCGTCCTCAGGGAATGTAAATCAATTTAAGTATTAGTCTCAGCGAAATGGAATGGGGGAAGGTGGCGGTGCTGGAGGAAAAAAAAAGAAATCGCATAATGCCTTCCCGAGTCGAACAGGAAAGGCTTAGGAATTATCTGTGCTTCTTCGAGGCTGGAGAGGGGCCCATTTGATCCCACAGAATAGCTCAGGCAGGTAGGCAAGGAGGGGACCCCGAGACATTTTGCTGATGAGAAAACTCAGGTCCAGTGGGGGAAGGCAACCACCTCCTTGAAGGGCCTGAGCACAGATTCCAGTTCCCGATTCTGCAAGGTGGGGGAGCCAGGTGCGGAGAGAGCCCAGCCCAGGGGGCCAGAGGGAAGGGCCCAGCCCAGCCGCTGGAATTCTCCATAACCCTCGTCCACACTATTGAGGACCTGGCGCATCCCATGAGAGGCTTTGCCCACCCAATGGGGAGTGGACGCAAAGTCTGAAGAGGGGACAGAGGGCAGAGGAGAGGGGAGGGATAGAGAAGGGTCTGGCAAGAATTGAAACAAACAGCCCCGGAATCCTATAGCTCTTCCTGAATCCAATAGAATCGACTTTTGACTTATCTTTGGATTATCTGAGCCCCCTGGCTGGCTGATCAAAAATCCTCGGCAGATGTGGTGGGCCCCTCAGAGAGGGCAGGGCCTGGGAAGTGGACTCTGCCCTTCCCCCTCTGCAAAGTCAGGGCAGTGGGCCATGCTGGGGGCGGCGTCCTTGGGCATTCCTTGGGATTGCCCCTGGGCTGAGCTGTGGCTTGGTGAGGCAGGAAAAGGGACTGAAGCTGTGAGATCCGAAGCTGTGAGATCCACAGCCGGGATGTCGGGGGTGGGTGAGGGGAACTCCTAGGACCCCACAGCTCACACGCTCCCCCAAAGTAAACCCTGCTCGTCTGAGGGTGGGGGGACTGCAGTGCGGCCCCTCCCCAGCCAGCAGGAGGATAGAGCGGCCTGACCCAGTTTCTCTCCGTTGCTCAGGGAGGAGGGAGGCAGCAGCAGGCGGGAAGGCTTCTCTGCCCGTGCCCCTGGCATGGGCCTAGCTCTAGGAGGAGAGAGGCCAGGGAGAGGCCCTCTGCGGACTCTGGCTCAATGCTCTGCTCCCTCCTGGTCCTGCAAATCTCTCTCCAGCAGGCCTGGGTGGGGAGCCCTATCATGGGGTGGGAGTGTGAGCTGAGGAAGAAAATCAGCCGAGAGCTTCCTCACTCCAGCATTTCCTGAGGACACTCGTCTCCGTCGAGGGCCAGGCTCCGAGCTGCACATATCTCAGGAAGGAACACCCCACCCCCTGCTGCAGAGCCTGCCTCTGAACCCCGTGACCAGCCCAAGCCTACCCGGGGTTAGTTGGAGACCCAGGGTCACAGTATGGGAGTGGGCGCGGGGGGTTCTTGGCAGAGACAGTGCATTGGCAGCTCGGACTCCAAAGCCAAGGGCCTCTTCTGCCAGGGTCAGGCTACTTACTCAAAAGCAAGTAGCCCAGAGAGGAGAAGAAACTTAGCAGAGGACACACAGCTTAGAGAACAGCTGGAGCATCTCCCAACTAGCGTCCCTTCAGAGCCACCCTGTGTGCAGCTGGGTCTGCGGTGCACAACGGACTGCCTGGTGTTATTCCCATTTTTCAGGGGAATAAATGGAGGTCTAACAGAAACCACTAAGTAATTGAATTGCCCAAGGCCCAGCGTGAGGCCCATAGGGGCTCAGAGTCCTCTTGGAGGGGCTGGCAGGGGTCTGAGCGGCCTTTGGCCAGCCTTTCCCCCTTCCCCAGCACAGGCACTGCCCAGAGATGCTGCTAGCTGGGCTCGGACCCTGGCGCTGGTGGCGTTGTCTGGGACTCTGAATTCGAGCTCTGAGCTGCACCGAGGGGATGGTGGAGGGGTGGGGCTCTGGGCCCCTTCAGACTTCCTGAAGCTCAGCACTTCCACCCTGCCCTAGAGAACTGCCTGTCCTACTGTTCCACAGGCAGAACCCTCCCAGCTCCACACACAGCAGGTGCTCATGGTGGGGCATGGCGGGCGGGCACAGGAGACCCACTAGCTGCAGGATCCTCCTGGGGAGCCAGGACAGGCCCGGTGAGGAGGAATGACTTGACCGCATGGCCAGAGTGAGGCCACGGAGTCCCATCAGCCTCGTAGCCCAGGGCGCAGGAACCACTAGAGCTGCACTTTGCACAGGGTCACTACCTCGTGGCCGGAGAGTCAAGGCTCCATGTGGCTGACGGGCCCTGACCCAGGCCTCCCTGACCTCCAGCGCATCTCTCGGCCATCCCGTGTCATAGCCCCATGCACTGGAGCAGCCAGCTTCTGGGAACTCAGAAGGAGGCAGGGATTTGTGCCGAGGTGCTGGAGGGGACACTTCGGGAAGAGAAAGAACTTGGGCGGAGTCCTGGGGGAGCAGAGCCCGGAGCCTGCATGCTGGGCTTTGAGCCGGCCCGCTCTTACCGGCTCCCATAGCCTCTTGTCTCCTGTCTTGCAGTGAACCTGCTGGACACGTCCACCATCCACGGGGATTGGGGCTGGCTCACGTATCCGGCTCATGGGGTAAGTGATGGCCAGTGGGACCAGAATTGTCCCCCTGTGAGCAGAGACAGGCTACAGCTAATTCCTTATCAGGGAGCTGGAAAGGTGGCAGAGGCCCAGAGAGGTGAAGGGACTCATGCAGGGACACACAGCACTTGGAGGCTGAGCTGATGTTTCCTCTGTAGCCCAGCACATGCAGGCACTGGGGCTGAGCACTCCATGCCAGCATCCCAGCTGTGGGATCCTCCTGTCCTCTGTCCTGGGCCTGAGGGCCCCTGAGGGGCCACAGCTGGACCCAGTGTCTCCTGGCATGTGTTAGTGTCAAAGAACAATATCAGGGCCCTTGACAGCGTTTCCTCCCCACCCTCTCCACTGCCCTGACTTCCCGCAAGTCCCCGACCCTGGAGGTCCTCTGCTTCCTTCGCTCAGAAACTGGCTGGCCTGCCTGGCTCCTGGTGGACAGGCCCCAGACCAGCCTTGACTCAGTGGTGCCCTGGGAGCAGCCCATTAGGTCGCTGTGGCCATATACTCGCAGGTGACTCTTCGGCCCTCCTGAGAGGTGGCCTTGGAAGCCCCCAGTGCCCATGGGCAAGGCTGTCCAGCCTGATGCCCTGCAGCCAAACCTCAGGGGCCTGTGGCAGGCATGTGAGCCTGTGGGGGCGCTGCCCTGTGTGAGCTAGTGTGGCTGGTACCTCACTTCTCTCCCAGTTGCTGTGTGTGTGTGTGTGTGTGTGTGTGTGTTAACAGCACGGTGGCAGTTGCTAAGAGGGGAAAGCAGAGGTCATGTCTGGGCCCCAGGCCAAGCAGGAAGAGTCCCAGGACCTCCCTTAATACAGGGTTTTCATCATCTCTTGCACAGACACGCTCAGATCCCATGCAAGTGCATGTATGCATGAACATACTATACACATGCACGCACACACCTCCACCATGGCTGCAAGCATAGTGCACCCACATGGCTGCTCTCCAGAGCACTCAGGCTTCCTAGGCTCTGGGGTAGAGCAGTTGTGTTAAAAACGAAGGTGACACTGTGTCTCTTCACTTTGGGTTTCTCTGGATGGGATGGGGCTTAGGCCATTTTCAGTAAGGTTTGGGGGTTACTCCTTCCCTATACCTGGGACACTCCTCACGGTGCTCAGGAGACCATATGTGGGGCCAGGGGTCAGCCAGGATCAAGTTGTCATGGGCCATGCACAGCAAGCACCTTATTGCCTGCGCCATCTCTCTGGCCCAGGGGTGGGGGTTCATTGGCACTTGGTGGCCTCTGATAGGGACTAGAGCCCCACTCTGCTCTTAGTATGGGTATCTGCTGTCACCCCTCCCCAAGATACACACAAACATACACGCGTGCACACACATGCACAGATGTACACACATGTATATATACACGTGTGTGCACACACATATGTACACATACGCTGGGCTTCAGGAGCAGCAGAGCAGGCCCTTGGGAGCCTTTTCCACAGAGTGCTGCATTCTGAGAGGCCAGCCAGGGAAGTCATGGCAGGGTCCTGGGGTGAGCTCTCCCCACCACCACATATCCCCCAGGAAGGCTGGCATGTGCCCCCATGGCACTGTCCCAGAGCACTGGGGTAGAAGGGCTTTGCCATGCGTGCTCTGGTGCTGACAGTGACTTGGGCCTGTCCATGGGGACCACCTGGCTGTGGGCCCTCAGTCACCAGGAGGGAGAAGCTTGGGTCCCTCTAAACTCTCAGGGCCCGGGCTGGAGCGATAGCCCAGCAGGTAGGGTGTTTGCCTTGCACGCGGCCGGCCTGTGCCGGTCTGGGTTCGATCCCCAGCATCCCATATGGTCCCCCGAGCACCGCCTGGAGTAATTCCTGAGTGCAAAGCCAGGAGTAATCCCTAAGCATTGCCGGGTGTGACCCAAAAAGCAAAAAAATAAAAAAAATAATAAAATAAACTCTCGGGGCCCATTTTCTAAGGTTACAGGGGTGATGTGTGTGTTTGGGCAGGTGCAGGATGTGACCAGTGGTATTTGGGACAGTCGCGCTGGTCACGGCAGGTCTCTTGGGCAGGGCTGAGCACAGCCCAGGCTCATTGGCCTCCACTGGGGAGCGGTGACAACATCTTGGATTCCCACAAGACTTCACACTCTTCTCCAGTGTTTCATTTCACCCCCACACCCAGTCCTGGAGGCGTGCATCCCCGGCTTCTGCCCGCGGCTTCACCCCGGAGGCCGCCGCGGAGAAGCAGGTGGCGGGTGGCGCTGTGCTCCCCCCTGGACTCGATGCTCCAGGTCCTTGTGTGTGGCCCCTCGTGGTCTGTGTCCTCAGTGTGTGTGTGTGTGGGGGGGGGGTGTCTTCATGGGGGGGCAGTGTTCAGCCATCTGTAGGACCCCACCCACCTCGACTTGCTGGCAGAGGGGCTTGGCCAGAGAGGAAGGCGGGGAGGAAGAGCTCCTCACTCCCCAACACTGGACCTTAAGCCCAGGCCAGGCTGCCAGTGGAATGTGCCAATATGGCATCCAGGGTCTGGGGAGGCGCCTGGAAGGCTCTGGTTTAATGGACTGTGGAGGGGCTTGCCTGCCCGGGAGGTGCGGAAGCTGGGGCCATGGAGGGGTTTTGGTTTCTGTGTGACAACAGAGGTCACCCCCAGGGCCTGCAGCCTGAGAAAAGATGTCAGAGAGTCAGGCGTCAGCCGCGTGGGTCTGCGTGGCCTCCCTGCTTGGCACGAGTCAGGCACCAGCTCGCACCTGGTCTCCAGCATCGGAACCATCCCAGAGCCCACACCCTGTGCTCGTCACCAGTGGGAGGGTCCCTGGAAAGGATGGCCGTGCCCCAGTAGCTGGTGTCTTCGAGAAGTATAAGGGCTCTGCTAAAGTCAGGGTCAGTCAGGGCCCAGTTCCCCAGTCTGAGTGGGCCCACCGCTCCCTACACATGATGGCCACAACCTGCCGCCTCTGTGGCATCAGGACGTTACATGGGCTCCCAGATGCCCCTCACACAGGGAGAAGCTCCAGGTTCAGAGAAGGACCAGCTTAGCCTGGGGCCACATGACTGGTTTGCCCCTGGAGTCCAGGAGGAGGCCGTGTAGCAGCCCGGTGTAGGGTCAGGGAGGAGAGTGTCAAGGTGACAGCACGTGGGGACACCCTGGGCTGATCCAACCCTCACCGGCTTCCAGGACTTGGTACTACTCCACGCGCCGGCAGCAGCTCTCCCTGGCAGGGCCAGGCCAGGCCAATGATGCTGCTGGGGCCGCTGCAGCCGGCTTAGATTGAGCTGATTAATTTATCCGGGTCCCTGGCAGGAAACAGACAGGGAGCAGCTGGCTGGCTCTTTGGTGCTCCATTAATTGTGACAATGACTTTAACCCCAGATGTGATGCAGTGCTGCCCAGAGGCCTGGCTGCAGAGTAGGGGTGCGGGGTAGGGAGCGCCTTCTCGGACCACGGGGCTACCACTCCCTGGGGACAGACTGGGGGGAAGATGCTGCCAGTTCAGCCTCGTGCCCACCTGTGCCAGGCTCAGGCTAAAGCACTGTGCAGACGCCTCCTCTCCCATCTCTCCGAGTGTCTCTGCACCCGTTTACAGAAGCCGTGCTGAGGGTCAGGACCACATGGTGGGCATGAAAGAAGCCAGACGGAGGAGATTCTGTCTGGCAGGGAGGATGTGGGGTACCTGTGGTCACCACTGGAGCATGTCGGGGGAGCTCGGAAGCTCAGAGAGGCAGAGTCAGAGGCCTGGCTACCCCCTGCCCCCTGCTTCCTTAGTCCATGGGATCTTCGGTCAGGGCCAGCTCTCTATGGAGGCCCAGGCACGCAGGCCTGGCAGGGCTGGGAAGGGAACCTGGAGCCCACCTTCTACTGCCATGCCCCCAGCCTTGTAGGGCCCTGCAAGAGTCTCTGGGATTTAGTCTCACCATCCAGCAGCAGGCTCAGACAAGGGCTGAGGCCCAGAGGACCAGTGACTTGTCACGGTCACTTGTTGGGTGGGTTACAGATGGAGCCATGCCTGGTGACTTCTCGACTCTTTCCTACACATGGTACTGGGGTTGGGGGTGGGGAGGGAGCTGGGCTGCCTGGTGCTTGCTGAGCCTCAATACACCCCAGGTCTGGGCCTTTTCCCTCCACCCCTGTGATATGTCCCTGCTTCAGCCACACGACTGTGCGTACTGCATTGGTAAAACTTGGCAATGACTTGTCTATCTCGTGATGGCATGATGCGTTTCAGTGGCAGAAGCTTCCATTTGGGCGTTTTCCCAAGCAGGGCCCTTCACCCCCATGCACAGGGCCCCACGCCTGGGCAGAGGCTGGTCTGCTTTCCCTCTTGATGAACCCAACCACGTATTTGTGTGCCTCTGCTTTTCATGTTTTCCCTGTGGGCACCATGCCCAGTGGGGCACCTGGGTCCATGTGTGTGGTGATGGGGATCGAGCCCTCCCCTGGACCTTGGACATGCCAGGCACATGCTCTGCTACGGAACCCCGACTAGTCAGACCCTGACTGCATACCTCAGTGGAACCACCAGCCTTTGTCCTTTTGTGTCTTACTTTGTTTCTGTATAATGCTGATTTGAGCTCATCACAGCATCTCTCAGAATTAAATTCTTCATCTTTTTATTTGTTTGTTTTGGTGGTGCCAGGGATGGAACGCAGGTCTCATTCATGAAGCCCAGCTACTGAGCTGCATACGCAGTCCTCTTCACGTCTTTGTTCTGGGGTGGAGAGCCTACCGGTTAGTGCTCAGGCGGTCTGGGGGCCTCTCCTAATGATGTTTTACTAACCCACAGACAGCTCAGTGCAAGAGCTGGAGGATGTGATTGTACCAGGACTCTGCAGTGCTTGGATTAACTCAGGCCATCCCAGTGGTGGTGTTCTGGGGCCTCAAAGGCTGCACCTGGCAATGCTCAGGGGAACGATGTGGTGCCAGGGATCTTATACAGTCGGTTGCATACAAGGCCAGTGCCTTAAGCCCTGTGTTGTGATTCTGCCTCCACCTTTATTCCATCTTCTTTATTTTCATTTGGAGGCCATAGCAAGCTGTGCTCAGGGCTTACTCCTGGCTCTGCACTCAGGGATCACTCCTGGCAGGCTTTGGGGATCACATGGGGTGCTGTTAGCCAGGTACAAGGTGAGCGTCATGGCCTGCTGTGCTATCTCCCAGCCCCGTGTTCAGTCCTTTTTAAGGCCAAATAATACCTCTGCAATTCCCTGGAGGTTCCATGTCATGTTAATCCACTCACCCCTGGAGGGAGTCTTTCTGCCCTCCCTGCTGTGAGCAGAAAGCTGGTTTAGTGTATCTTCTGCTCTCTGGGACTGGTCCCCGGAAGTGGAATTGCTGGACCAGATGGTAATTCTATGTATAATCTCGGAGGAGCTACCAAACTGCCTTCCACAGTGACTGCACCATTTTCCTTTCTCACCAGCAGCATATGTGGTTCCAGTCCCCGCACCTTCTCTTCAACACTTCTTATTTTTGGTTGTTTTTGATGATAGCCAGCCTAGTGGGTGCCAAGTGATATGGCTGTGGTTTCAGTTTTGCGTGTCCCCACTGATTCGTGGCCTTGAGCATGTTTCCGTGTGCTTTTTAGCCATCTTTCGACCTTCTTTGAATGATTCTCTGCTCAAGTCCTTAGACCTATAGTGGGCTGTGGGGTTCTGGTCACAGAATGTAATCTTTTTGCCATTACAGATTCACTTCTCATCAGAGAGATGGTTTGCCAATATGTTTCTCCCATTCTGTGGGGTACCTGTTCAGCCCTGTTGATGGGTCTGGCTGTTTCTGAATCTCCGATGCCCAGCTAGCAGCTGGCATCAAAGCAGCTGTGCCTTCTGGTTCTCTTGAGTGCAGCCACAGGGAGGGCAGAGAGAACATCAAGAACACAGGTCAGGGGCGTCCCTCCATCAGCCCAGGGGCACCTGCTGAGGCCTCAGTGGTCAGAGCCTGCTGGGATCAGTTTCACCCTTGCTGGCCACTGAGAGGAAAACTGGCCAGGAGCTCACAACCTCCCTGGGGCAGCCCACCCGCCCCACTCCAGTGGTGGAGAGAGAAGCTGTGTAGAAACAGGGTCCGAACCTGGTCGATCTAGAATCATTCTAATCCTGGCTCCATTCCTTCTTCACTGCATGACCTCAGACAGAGGGCACCTGCTGAGGCCAGTAGCATCACCCCCACAGGGTGCCCATGTAGGTGGCAAGGGCAGGAGCAGCGTGGGGACAGGTACTGACTCATTTCAGGGCTGTGCTCTGTCTGCCGCAGTGGGACTCCATCAACGAGGTGGACGAGTCCTTCCGGCCCATCCACACCCTACCAGGTGTGCAACGTCATGAGCCCCAACCAGAACAACTGGCTGCGCACCAGCTGGGTGCCCGGGATGGCGCCCGGCGTGTCTACGCCGAGATCAAGTTCACCCTGCGTGACTGTAACAGCATGCCCGGGTGCTGGGCACCTGCAAGGAAACCTTCAACCTCTACTACCTGGAGTCGGACCGTGACCTGGGCGCCAGCACTCAGGAGAGCCAGTTCCACAAGATCGACACCATCGCGGCTGACGAGCTTCACGGGGGCTGACCTGGGCGTGCGCCGCCTCAAACTCAACACAGAGGTGCGCGGCGTGGGCCCCCTCAGCAAGCGTGGCTTCTACCTGGCCTTCCAGGACATTGGCGCCTGCCTCGCCATCCTGTCCCTCCGCATCTACTACAAGAAGTGCCCCACCATGGTGCGGAATCTGGCGGCCTTCTCAGAGGCGGTGACCGGGCCGACTCCTCCTCTCTGGTGGAGGTGCGGGGCCAGTGCGTCGCGGCACTCAGAGGAGCGGGACACGCCCAAGATGTACTGCAGTGCTGAGGGCGAGTGGCTGGTGCCCATCGGCAAGTGCGTGTGCAGCGCGAGGCTACGAGGAGCGGCGGGGATGCCTGTGTGGGTGGCGCCTCGGGACCGGGCGGTGGGCGGGGCTGGGGAGGCTCAGGGGCAGGCAGCAGGTACACACAGCCCTGGCGAGACAGATGTGCCACCCCCACAGTGCATGGGGAGAGGTGGGAGGGGAGGAGCAGTCAGGGTGCCTCGGTGGGGACTCCCAAGCCGCATGCTCAGCAGTCTCACAAGTTAACCCCTTTTAATGCCCACACAGACTCCATGGCCACCCCCATGGGTTTTTACTGACTTGGAAGCCAGACCTGTTGGTGTCCAGATGATCCTCCCAGCTCACTCTGGGGGTTGTGCTCCCCTGTGATCCTGGGGGAACCGAACCCAGGCTTCCTGCATGTAAAGTGTATGTGCTTCAACCCTTTGAGCTGACTCCCAGCTCCAGCCTGGTTTTATTAAGGAGAGTCTTGTGGCACAGAGAAGCAAAGCATCTTGCCCAAGATCACACAGCTAGAGAAGCAGAGCTGTGGCTTCAAGCCAGGAGCCAGCCAGCTCTTTCATCTGTGTTCAAGGCTTCCAAGCTCATGACTGAGGTCGCTGGTAGAAGGAGGTGCCCCAGGGCCTTGTGAGGAGCAGGCAGTGAAAGCACATCAGCTGGAGCCTGCAGGGGATCTGCTGGGCCGGGCACCTCTGCCTGTGTGTGTGCATTCAGGGCACCTTATACCAGGGCCTGTGAGTCACGACAGCTGCCAGGATCAGGTTGTGAAGCTGGCACGTGCCCGTGCTCATACCAGAGAGCTGGCACACAGCCAAGAGTCCTGCCTGTGCCATTCATGGCCAGCGGGCAGACACACCCATGGGTGCCCTGTGGCGAGGCCTCCAGAGGGCAGGGGACACTGGGAGAAGTGGAGTGGGCAGACAGACTGTCCTGCTTGTTCATGGTCTCCACATGGCTGTCCTTCGTGGCCTCCCTGGGACAGGACATGGAAGCACAGCCACTGGAAAGACCACAGGGCCAGCTCTGGGCCTGGCGCCCCTGTGACCTCGATGTCCTGCCAGGATGTCGGGATGGCCAAGTGGCCTCTGTAAAGGGGGCAGTATGCGCCACTCTGAGTACCCCCACCCTTCCTGCTGCCCTGTGTCCCACGGCAAGGTGAGAGGGCCTCAGGCCCTCAGTGTCTGCCTCCTCCCATGCCGCTGGTCTCTGCGGCCAGCTGGATGGAGTAGACACTGGCTATTGATCTCCGGGGGGCACCCAGGCAGTCGTCTACATCACCTCTCTCACCACTGGGCCTTTGTGCCCACTCTGGGACTCTCAGCGTCCTTAGGAAGGAACGGGAGGACCAGGAGATACTGCAGTGTTTAGGGCACACACGAGGTATATGATGGCACAGGTTCGATCCCCATAACTACACGGCCCCCAAACATTGTTGGGGTGTAGCCCCCAGAGGGGCTCCTGCCCTCCTGTTTTCCCTGGTCCTGGGCCTGCAACAGGCCCTCATTTTGTTGGGAAAAGAAAAGTCCTTCCAGGGCCGTCTTTGTACTGTGTGCTGTGTGCCAGGCACTTAGCTCAGTGCAGCTCACACATTCGTACACCGGAGATGTCAGCTTAGGGGTCCCTGCCTTACCGGACAGTGACTGTCCACACTAGGCCGTGTATCCCCAGATACACGGGATAGTGCTGAGGTCTCACTGCTGAAGTAAAGACCTCACACTAGGTCAGCTCGAGCTAACGGGCTCCCTCTGCCCCCAAGCCCACCTCTCCTCACTTAGTGGGGAACACTGTAACCCTAACAGTCCAGCTGGCCCCCCCACACCTGGACTTAGCCAGTGATGGAACAAAGTGCCTGGGCAGAGTCGCCTGCCTGGGTAGACAAAGTCCTGTGAGGAAGTGTGTGGCAGAACAGGACTCGGGAGAACCCCCAGGCCTCAAGCGGGGGCCCTCCACAGCCCAGCAGGCTAAGGCCTTTCTTCCTTCCCTCTCCTGGGGCTGCTTCAATGACAGATACAGGAGTTCCCCACACCAGGGAGGGACCCGCCGTGTGTTTTGGATTCTCTGTTTAAATTATAATACAATATAATCATGCCAGTTGCAGGATAATTATAGGTTTTATTTTTAAAAGTATTAATTCCTGGTCTCTGCGGGCAGGGAGGTTTGGAGACCAAATGCCAGTTTGAAGTCACCCGGGAAAGGCTGTTATGGCCTCAGTGGAGAGCTGCCGGAGGAGCTGGTGAGCTCGTGTGGAAAGAGCCGTGCTGGTTCCCAGCAGAGGACCTGCACTGGCGCAGCCAGCAGGCCTGTGGGACGGGCCCTGCCCTTCTGTAGCACACGGCCTGCAGCCGTGTGGGGACCCGCAGGAGCTGGGGATTGTGAATGTGGGTGAGTGTGTATATGTGTGTGAGTCTGTTTATATGTATGCATATATGTGAGAACATACGTGTGTGGGTGAATGTGTGTCTGTGAGTGCTGCTCTATGGGTATGAGTGTAAGGGTGTGTGACTATGAGTGTACATGTATAGGTATGTGAGTATATGCGTGTGTATGTATGCGTGTGAGTGGGTGATGTGTATGTGAATGAATGTTTATTGTGTGAGTATATGTAAGTGTATATACGAGTGTAGGTATGCATGTTTGTGTGTGAGTATGTATGATTGGGAACGTATATCTGGATGTATAGTGTGTGTGTGAATGTGAGTGTGAGATGCCCTTACTAGGCTACTTGTGTTTTCCTCTCAAAACTGTGTCCCTCACCCCCAACCTGAATGGGAAGAGGTTTGAGGGACCCCTTTGAGGGGTTTTCTGAGAGCCCACCCTTGAGAGGAAGGGCTGAGTAAGTTTCCAGAGCTGCCTCCCACACCCACTTCCAGTGAAAGGAGGGGGCAGTGAGACCAGCCTGTGAGAACTGCCTTGGGCTAGCCCCCAGCTCTCCACACAAGTTGGTTGCAGGTGGCTGGAAGTTTTGGAGATGGACAGGAAATCCAAGAGGAGGCAGGAGGGTCCACCCAACCAACAGAGGCCAGGTTGAGGCCATCTGGGCCCTCATAGCCCCGGGCATGTCTAGTCTGCATGAGGCGGGTGGGGGTGCAGGCCCAGGGAGGTGGGTTGACTCTTGAGGCATCCCCACTGCTCCTCCACCAGAAGGCAGTCATGGTCCTGCCCCCACGCTAGGCTGTACTCCACACTCCTGAAAGGGGGGCATCTCAGCCTCCCTCAGGGGTGTGGCAACCCCAGTCAACCCTTGCCCGGCTTCTGTGGCTTGGGCACTGCCACAAGCGCTGGTCGTCATCTGCTATAAATACCAGCGACTCCTGGCAAAGGGCGGGAGCCACGCACCCTTCTGCCTACCTGACTGTGTTTAAAATCTGATTTAGAATTAATTTCCTGTGCTCGTCTGCCAGCGGACACCTTATTTGTCAAATCTCAAGCTCTTGGCGGGGAGAGGAGGGAGGTGGCCGGAGCTGTGGGCAGCTGTCGGCCTGACAGGTGTTCCACTCAAGGCGTCCTCGGCCAGAGTAGGAGCCCCCTCCTGGCCCAGTGCCTGCCACCGCCAGGCACTCCGGGCTCCCGGAAGCACCCTGGGTGGACAGCAAGGGCGGACCCTAGCCCAGAACGGCTCCATCTGTCTCGGCCATTAATTCCCGCCTCTGCCTCCAGGTCTCTGGGATCCCTGAGGCCTAGTGATTAGTATTCTTATTAAAGATTATTTTATTCTCGCTGCTCGGATTAATCTGGCCTTGACCATGAGAGCCATATGGGTATTAGCAGAGTGTGTAAGAACTGCTCCCCGCGAGGCGCCGAACAGCCACGCCAGAGCGACCATAGCCCTAGAAGGGTTTTGAGAGGCTGGGGGGCGGGGTGGGGGGGGGGCAGAGACCTGGCCCTGAAGGATCCCTCACCTGAGCTTTTGTCTCGGTCGACTGGGAAGCCAGGACAGGGCCTTCGGGCTCCCCACAGTCTCTCTGCTGAGTCCACACCAGCCTTCTAGAAGTGATCGGCACCACTTCCCTGCGAGGACACACACAGGTGCCCGCAGGAATCCACCTGTGCCCACTGGTATAATCTTTGTAACAGCTCCAGGTCCCGTTTTATTTAATTAGCTAGTGTTGAGTTCGGGGATCAGTCCCAGTGCTGCTCAGGGGTTAGTTACTGTTGGCTCTGCATCCAGGGATCATTCCTGCCAGTGCAAAGGGACCACATGGGATGTTGAGAATCAGTTGAACCCGGGATCAGCTCTGTGCAAGGCAAGTGCAGTCTCTACCTACCCGCCATGCTGTCGTTCCAGCTCCAGTTCTCATTTTATTATAATTATTATTATGATTTATTTTTTATTGTTACCGTTTTTGGCATATCGAATACACCATGGGTAGCTTGCCAGGCTCTGCCATGGCTCTGGGTTCATCCCAGGGCACCCAGTCTTTTTTTTTTATTCAATATGCCAAAAACAGTAATAAATAATAATGATTTATTTATTTATTTGTTTTTGGGGGCACTCTGGTGATGCCCAGGGGTTACTCCCGGCTCTGTACTGTGGAATTACTCCTGGCAGTGTGCAGGGAACCCTATGGGATGCCGGGATCAAACCTAGGTTGGCTGTGTGCAAGGCAAACGACCTTCCCACTGTATTATCACTGCGGCCCCAGTTCCCATTTTACAGATGAGGTAACAGGCCAGAGCCTGCTCACCCAGCCCAGGAAAGGGAAGCCAGGCAGCTGGCTCCTGTGTTTCTGCACTTCACCAGGATGCCCTGGAGGCACTGAGGCACTGGGAATGGTCAGAGACTCCGAGATGCAGGCATTGTGGTCCCGCTCCCCACGCCGCCCTCCCTGCCCGGTCTTGAACAGAAGTTCATAAGTGGGTGAGAGAGTCCATGCCGGAGCAGTAAGCAAACAGTCCCAGGATGCTAATCGATGTGGATCCAATAATCCCGCTATCATCCAGTTCAACAACCAGTTCAACAAATATTTGCTGGCAAGAGCAAAGCCCTCCCCAACCCCCAACTCAGAAGCACATGGTCGGGCTGGGCCTGCCAGAGAGATCAGAGTGTGCCAGCAGGGGCCCTCGCTAGCTCCAGGCCAGGCCTGAGTCCTCCGTGGGACCTCCCCCAGGCAGGGACGGGGGACACACATCAGAACTGGACTGTCCCCTGACTCTCCACCCACAAGCCCCTTCTGGCCATGTGGCCTGAGGCCATAAAACAACTTAAAGTCATTTTCTTTCCTCCCAATTTTAGGCTTTTTCTCAATTATAGAATTTCACAACTTCACCTGATTTTTAGCTAAGATAAGGAAAGTGATACCATCCCCTGCAGAAAAAAAAGTGACAGGGTGGCCTTTCCAGTGAAGCCGCTTCCAGCGCTGGGCTTTGGGGCGGGATCCAGTGGGAAGGGACCCAAAGGAGCACCCTGCTGCCCCTGCCTGCTGCAGAGGACTTTGGTTTGGGAGTAGGTAGAGGGAAGGGACTCTTTGGCCTTCTTGAGCCCTGGGATCTCCATCCACAACTCCGACAGCTTCTGCTCTGGGCCAGCCCCAGGCGCTCTGTGAGAATGCCCTGGCCTTATCCAGCCGTCTGCCTGTGTTTGGGTCTTATGTTTTGTTTGGGGGGCACCCAGGCACTGTTGAGGGGGCTACTCTCAATCTCACCACAGAGGCACCTTCTGATGGTGCTCCATGGAGCACACGGTGCGGGCAGGACCCAGGAGCTCCCTCACGTTCGGTATGTGCCGAGTTCCCCTGCCCTTGTTCCTGGTGTTTGAGCGCTTTAGACTCTTGGCCCTCAGGAGCCGCCCCTGAGGCTGGCATCTAACTCAGTGTCCTGCGAGGGACTGAATCTGAGCCTGGGCACTGGGCTGGGAGGGGATGAGGCTTCGGAGGAGAGGTGAGTGGGGTCAGAAGAGCTCTGGGCAGTCCTTTGGGTATGGGACGTGGATATCAGGGTTCCAGCCTAAGCCATGGCCCCCGTCTGTGCTTTTATGTGCTCCATCCTAATGGGGGCAGGGGTGCTGCGGGTCCACATCGGGCAGCTGCAGTTTGAGTGGGAGCTGCCCTAGAGCTGCCAGCTGACCCGCTGGTCACCTGCGGTCCCGCTTTCCTCCGCAGCCTGTGAGCTGGGTTTCTACAAATCCGCCCCTGGGGACCAGCTCTGCGCCCGATGCCCATCCCACAGCCACTCCGCAGCGCCCGCCGCCCAGACCTGCCACTGCGACCTCAGCTACTACCGGGCGGCGCTGGACCCACCATCTGCTGCCTGCACCCGTGAGTGCCCCACCCCCACAGCACTCAGCCGGGCCCCCAGGCACAAGGCCCCACATTCCACCCCACTGCCTCTCTGGGAGTCCATCTCTGGGAGTGGGGCCAGGCTGGGCAGGTGCGAGCCATCTCTTTCCTCGGTGGCCTTGACCCCGCTGCTCTCCAGTCCCGAGGTCCACTGCTGCCTGCCTCCCTCGCCCATCTCTGTTCTCATACCCAGAGCAGATGAGGGATGGGCCTGGGGTCTCCCCACAACCCTGCCAGGAGCCTCATGTTCCAGGGCCTGTGGTGGGCAAGCAAAGGGGGGTTTGCTGGTGAGGTGAGAAGTTCCAGAGAATCTCTATCATCCTCAGCCTTGCTGAACTGGCAAGAGCCTCTGTGTGTGTGTGTGTGTGTGTGTGTGTGTGTGTGTGTGTGTGTGTGTGTTTCTGGGCAGAGAGGAAGAGACTGGAGATGGTGGCACAGGGTGTCCCCACGGAATGCACAGCGTGGAGTCTTGGGGGCACACACTCACCTCCACGGCCTAAGGAGCACAGATGGATGCGCCCCCTGAGTGCAGCATGCACAGGCCTCCCACCCACGAGAGAGGTGGTCTCGGGGAGCTGGGGTGCGACTCCCTGCCCTCCCGGGGCTTTGAGGGACACGTTCCACGCCTGCAGGGCTGCGTGACTGTCTGACATTCTGCTGACACAGCTGCTCCACTGACGTCCCTCCCCGGCCTGGAGGGACCTGTGTCCAGCTGGGGCAGGGCTGCACCTGCTCAGTCTGCTGCCTGGGCGGAGGGACAGGCTTCTTGACACAGTCAGGACTGACCACAGCCTCAGTGCTAACCTCCCTCCTCCCCTCCCCCTGCTCTTCCTCCCTCACCTCCCCCTCCTCTCAGCCCCACAGTCCCTACAGATGGTAGATGAGGGCCTAGGAACAGTCAGCACCTACAGAGGTATATGTGTGCCCGTTCATGCACACACAGACACATGCACTCACATACACACAGTTTCACACATACAATTCGTGGACTCACACATGCTCTCTCAGAAGCCTGCACACATGCGCAGCACACACATTTCATACACAAACACATTCATGCACTTCCACTGATGCGTATCCACCACGCTCACGTGCACACCGTGTCCACTGTCACGCCCAGATCTGTGCATTATCCCCCTGGTCCAGAAAGCACGGCTACTTCTCAGACCACGGTGAGCCCAGCTCAAGTCCAGCCAGCTTCTGCCTTGTTGCCACATGCATGGTTTAGCATGAAGAGTCTAGAAATTGCAGGCTGTCACATGAGCATCTGGGCTCTGGGGCCTGAGTCTCTCAGTCTATGTTCCTTCTGTCTCCGTCCTGCCCAGAGTCAGAGGCCTCCACGGCCCCCTGGCTCATGGCTCCCCCCACCCTGGGACCTCCTGCAGCCTCTTTCCCTGCCCCCAAGTCCTCACACTAGCAGGGGGTGCACCCTGGGCTGAGGGCGCATGGCTCAGCGCAGCCGCAGGCACTCAGCCCATGTCCTGGGGTCGCCCTTTGCCTCACTTTGTGGCACCACATTAATTCCAGCGGGGATGAGGGATCAGGAGTGGAGTGTGCGCTCACAGATGACCTGATTGGGCCTCCCACATCTGGGGTGGCTGCTGTGACACCCCCAGGGTCCCCATGCTCCCCAGTGAAAGGAAGAGGGGCCGTTTCTGTTTCTAGTCCTGCACGCTGCCCCTCTCTCCAGAGGATAGAGTCTGTGTGACCTTGCCTTAGCCCCAGATATCATGGGTGCCACCTCCCTTCCCTGGTCCAGTTGGGGATGGGGGGCACAGCACCCACCTGTCCCTCTCTGCTCCCCAGGGCCGCCCTCAGCACCGGTGAACCTCATCTCCAGCGTGAACGGCACATCCGTGACCCTGGAGTGGGCCCCTCCGCTGGACCCAGGCGGCGCAGCGACGTCACCTACAATGCTGTGTGCCGCTGCCCCTGGGCCTTGGGCCGCTCTGCGAGGCCTGTGGGGCCGGGACCCGCTTTGTGCCACAGCAGGCGAGTCTGGCGCAGGCCAGCCTGCTGGTGGCCAACCTGCTGGCCCACATGAACTACTCCTTCTGGATTGAGGCCGTCAACGGCGTGTCAGACCTGAGCCCTGAGCCCCGCCGGCAGCAGTGGTCAACATCACCACAAACCAGGCAGGTAGGCGGAGATGCTCCGTCCCCTCAGCCCCAGCCCTCGCCCAGGCCCTCCCGGGAGGTGAAGGACCCTGCCAAGGCCTGGGAGACACATGCCTGCCCGTCCTGGCCCTCCCTTCTTCAGGCTTTTCATGCCCTTAGACAACTAGAGCCTGTCCTGTAAGCGGGAGGAAGCGGAAAGCACAGAGCAGGCCAGGAAGCCCTTCTTCAGCCTGGATTCTGGAATGTTCCCTCTGCCTCTGTTTCCCCCTGGTGCCTGCCTCCAGCACAGCCACGGAGCTTAAGCGGGAGGAAGGAACATGCTTCACCCAGCGCCTGGCCACAGTGCAGGCTCAATAAATATCATTTAAAACGCGAAGTCAACTCTGATGATCATTTTCTAGAGTAGCTGCCACTGCAGGTGACAGACAAGCTGATCCAAACCACCCCTGACAGCCACCGAATGTGCCTTGGACCTTCGCCCTGGCTCCACAGAATGCCCCACAGGCCTGGCCCAGCAGACACTGTGCCCACCACGACACGGTGGAGGAAACTGAGGCACAGTGTGCCACCTAGGGTCCACTCCTAGGAAGTGGCAGAGGCAGGATTCAAACCCAGGCCCATCTGCTCCCAAAGGAAGGAGGCCTCCCTGCCTCCAGGGCTCAGCCAGTGCAGAGACTGTACATGGGTGGGCATCAGGGGAGTGCCCCTTCCTCTTAGCCCCACATGTGGTCACTTATCTGCTGGCCACAGTGCAGGGAGCAGTGTCCAGCGATTCAGGGGTGGAGGGTGAGCCAGAGAAGCCAAGAGACTCCAACACCGTGGAGCATGCTCCGACCCGGGCCAGCAACTGACCGGTGGCTTTCTCCTCCCCGGACCTCCAAGCACCCGCAACTTGGCATCTTTCCTCATCTGTCCGAAGCCTGATTCCCTCCAGAGGCAACTTCAGCGGCCCTTTCCTCCCGGTGCTTCCCTCCTTGGGACATGGCTCTGGCTCGCCCTGCCCTGGGCCCTCCCCCACCTTTATTTCCCCCATCTACTGTCTCTCCCCATCTTTGCAGCCCTACGAGGCTCAGAACTGTCCCAGATGCCTCTCTCTGCTCTCCCGCCCACTCTCAGCTTATAACTTCATGCTGGTGCCACCAAATCTGTGTCACCAGCACAGACCTGTCCCCTGAGCTCCAGCTGCCCTCTCCGTCTCTGCTCAGTGTAGACAAACAAGCCGCTCCACTGCTGTCCCTCCCACAGCATCGCCCCCCCCCCCCCCATAGGCCACAGCCCCACCTCCATTCCCTCGGTCAGGTCACTCCAGCCCAATTCCACAATGTCCCCTTTACGTCTCTCTTGCCACCCCCACCACCAGCCACCTACTGGCTGGTGACCATCTTCCATGTCCTCCTCACCCCTCAGCATCTCCCTCTCCCTTCTGCCATAACAAATTCCCTGGACGGGGGGGTATTAGGCATAGAGCTTTCTAGCTTGGGGGCATTATACGCCAGAAATCCGAGACCACCAAGCCGCTGACTTGGCCTCTGGTGAGACTCCCCCACCCCAGCTGCCGCCCCCACACTCTCATAAGAGGGTAGACGTGGACTTGCTGGTGTCCCTTCCTGAAGGACATGCATTCCACCTTTCTGTGGACCCCTGCTCATGATACCTAAACCTGATTCCCTCCCCAAAGCCCCCTCAACCCCGTTTCCATCATTAAAGCATGGAAAATAGGGTCTCAGCGTGGGTGTGCCCAGGGCCATGCCTGGTCAACCACAGGGACGGCTCCCTCCTCCCTGAGTCATGCTATGTGCCCGTCCTATGCACGCTGGAAAACCAGCCCAAGATCAGAGCGTGGGTGAGCCACACACAGTGTGTGCTTGGGCTTAGAGACTGTCCTGCACCTCTCTTTCCTTGGGACCCTCATGCCTGCCCCTCACCCTGGGAAGGTCAAGTTCTCGTTGTGACCTTCCAGTTTCCTGCCATCCCCAGCTCAACCAGTGTCCCCTTCTCGGGGGCACACTGAGGGGGCCTTACCATCTGGCTGTTGTGGCCCCTTCTTCCTGGCCCACATTTTCACGTCTTCAATGGCATTTCTGCAACCTGCCGCCCCGCACTGGTCTGTGTTGGGGTTACTTTGTGTCCCCATGGGACCATGAGCTCCATGGAAGGGTGTGTCAGGATCTCTGCAGACCCCCAGATCCTTGCCCACCGCTCCCCATGAAGGAGCCCTGGGGGGTGATGGTGAGGACTCCCCACCTCCCTTCTCCCCTGCAGCAGCACCCGGCTTGTCTGTCTAGCTCATATGTGGTGACCCCATATTCCAGGCACCCGTGTGTCCCCACCGTGATGTGAACCCACACCCGATTCCTGGGGTCCACCCTGTACCACATGTCCAGCTTAAGTTCCGAGAGGCTTGTCACAGCAGGCAGCCTTTATGGGCCCTGCTGAAAAGGTCAGGCTGCCCCTGGACAGGATCCCCAGATAGTCCTGAGGGCAGGCTGTCGGGGACAGTGAGGGCCTGGTGAGGGGAGGCAGAAGCAGAGGGGGGGAGGATGGGGGCTGCAGGGCACAGGAGATACTGCCGAGCTGACTGTTCCCCCACCCCATTAGCTATGGCAAAGCACGGTAGAGGGCGCTGCACTGAAGGAGGGAAAGGGTGGATCTTCTGCACCCCAGGCCAGCCACTGCCCCCACTGTGTCAGCTTCTGAGGTCCTTGGGCCAGCTCCTGTCCCCACCGTGTCCCTGGTCAGCTCTGGGCCTTCCCCAGGAGCACAGAGGTCCGAGCCATGCCACCAAACCAAGCTGTGAGGACCCTGCTCCTCCCCCGTCCCTTCCTCCTGCCCACCCTTGCCCTGCCTCAGGGTCCCCTGAGCATCTGTTCAATCCTAGGCCCCTGTGACCAAGCTCCAGGAGCTCAGGAGAAGCTGCTGCTAGATGGGAATGGGGGTAGGGGGTTCCAGCATGCTCCCAGGAAGGAGGAGGAGGAGGAGGAGGGGAGGAGGAGAAAGGGGAGGGGGAGGGGCAGAAGGAAGGGGAGGGGGAGGGGAGGAGGAGGAGGGTCCTCCGGCCTTGTCGGGCGGCGGCCCCCATCCCAATGTCCCGGGTCAGGCCCAGGTTGTGGTGACCCTGGCGACCAACCACGCCAGCAGTCCAGGCGCTCCTCTGGTGGGTCAGAGATCCTGCTGGGTGAACGGAGCTAGCCCTGATCTGATGCCCAAAAAGGGGTCTGGGGAGGTGTGTACTGCCTGCCCCCCCATCTGACAGCGGCTGCCCCTCCCAGCCCCATCCCAGGTGGTGGTCATCCGGCAGGAGCGGGCAGGGCAGACCAGCGTGTCACTGCTGTGGCAAGAGCCGAAGCAACCCAATGGCATCATCCTGGAGTATGAGATCAAGTACTATGAGAAGGTAGTGTGGGTGGAGGGAGCGGGCGCGGGTTCTGGGTGGGTCAAAGGGAAGCCGGGATGGAGCCTGGGTAGGTCAGAAGGGGAGGCAGGGGTGGGGAGCTGGGTGGGCTGGAGGGGGGGGGCCCTCACACATCCCTCCATTGCCAGGACAAGGAGATGCAGAGCTACTCTACCCTCAAGGCCGTCACTACCAGGGCCACCGTCTCGGGCCTCAAGCCGGGTACCCGCTACGTGTTCCAGGTGCGGCGCCCGCACCTCGGCCGGCTGTGGCCGCTTCAGCCAGGCCGTGGAGGTGGAGACTGGGAAGCCCCGTGAGTGCAGGGAGGGGTGGGCACAGGGCCCGGGGTCAGAGCAGGGCCCAGGTCTGGGGTGGGGGTAGGTGGGTCCTGGGGGTGTCAGCAGAGCACGGCCCAGGTCTGGAGGTGGGTTATTGTGCTGGGTCAGGGAATCGTGGCTGATCTGGTGTCCTTCCGGGTGAGCACTGGGCTCTGTCCCTGGCACTGCCCACACCAGGCACCACTGTAACAGCAGCAGCCAGAAGCAGAGCAGCCGCGGCTCAGAGGACAGTCCCTCTCCGGCAGCGGCAGGGGCTTGGCCACTGACTCCCGAGCAAGGTGCCCTGGAGGCAGCCTGGCTTTCTGCCTGGAGACTGACCCCCAAAGTCCTGAGAACCCCGTGTCCTGGCCTCGGCCATCTCTGACAGAGGGAAAAGGGGTGTCCAAGCAGTGCCACAAACTGCCTGACATTGTCCTACCAAGCAGAATTTGAGCCGACTGGTGGGGGCAGGCTGGTGAGCCTTCCCAGTGTCACCCGCTGGGGCCTCCAGGACGGTGACTCTCAGCAGGGTCAGGAACGAGCGGTAACAGCACCCTGCACTCCTACCGGGGCTGTGGGGAATGCTGAGCCCCACCCCACACCTCCTGGACTGAATCCCGGTGGGGAGCCCACATTCGGATCTGAAAAGGCTCCCAGTGCTCTGAGACCCAGTGTGGAAGCCCCTGCCCCCATCTGCTGCCAGCTGGGGCACAGTGAGAGTACAGGATAGAAGCATTCAGGGTGAGCCAGCGCCCATGCCTGGGCCAGCGCCTGCACGTCCAGGGCCTGTGTGGGTCCATGGACTGCCCGCAGGACCTGCTCTCTTCTGTTCCCTTTGCTGCAGGGCCTGGGTCCCTGCCAGAGCCATCAGAGACTCCACAGTTTCCCCTGAGAACTGAAGGTCACACGGGCACCCCTGGAGGGTTGGTGGGAGGGTCAGCACCGCTCAGCACCATAGCACAGCACCGTCTGCATCATCACTGCTAGAGTAACTGGCAGGAGACTCGCCCTGGGGTGCATTTTCCTGCTGGTGCAGAGGCTCAGAGAAGTCACGTGACTCCCTGGGGTCACAGCAGCATTTGTGGCCCCAGGCAGGAAGCCAAGGAGCCTGGGGCAATGGCCCTGGCAGGGAAACATGGCAGAGGGGAGGTGAGGCCAGCAAGGGCTGCACCCTGACTCCCAGCCGGTTCAGGGTCCCAGGCGGCAGCCCCCAGGCCCCTGAGGGCCACTGTGCCACTGAGGCTGAGAGGCTGCCCTGCTGCTTTCTCCCACAGGGCCACGCTATGACACCAGGACCATAGTCTGGATCTGCCTGACGCTCATCACGGGCCTGGTTGTCCTTCTGCTCTTGCTCATCTGCAAGAAGAGGTGTGTGATGCGGGTTCTCAGCACCCAGGGAGGGGCTGGACTGTCCCCCCCACCATCTTGGATGCCCCCTCCCATTTTCCACCCACCTGTCTGGCCTGACCTCCATTCTTGTCACTTTCTGCTCTCTAAATAACCTCCATTTTAAAGCCCCTAAAACCTCAGGACGCCAGGCCTGTCCTAGACTCTTCTCTCTGCTACCCTCCTGCCTGGGTAACCATCTCTCGCCCACACCTTCCTTGTGTCATAAGCACAGACCTGTCCCCTGAGCTCCAGCTGCCCTCTCCATCTCTGCCCAGTGTAGACAAACAAGCCGCTCCACTGCTGTCCCTCCCTGGGTCACTCCAGCCCAAATCCACATTGTCTCCTTTGGGTCTTGTCATGCCCCCATCTCACTGACTCCCAGCAACACTCCAGGGAGGCAGATTCTGATTTTTCCTTTGCAGGTGAGTCCCTGGGCACTCAGCAGGGCCTGGCCACTTGCCAGACAGATGCCAGAGAGGAATAGGAACTAGTTCTGGGGATCCATGGAGCTCTTGGCGCTGCCCCCTCCCCTGTAGTCCATGGAGGGAGAGGGGCTGCAGTCTGGCAGGGACAGCAAGGGTCCCCCATTCGATGCAGAAGCTGAGGGTTCCCCAGCACAGTTTGCCCCACAAGCTTCATATCCCAGCCTCTAGGGTGGTTTCCCGGTTGAGTGGGACTAATATCACTATGGGCTTTGCTGCCTGGCCCATGCAGCTTGGACTCGGTAGAATTCTGTTAAAGTGGAAAGCCGCAGCTCAGCAGGGCTGAGCGCCTGTGAGTGGCTTCGGCCTGCAGCAGGGCTGGGTGGCAGGAGCTGAAGGGGAGGGGGTTGGAGGTCCAGGCTGGGCTCTGGGCTGGATTGGGCTGAGGCAGGGCTTCCCCTCACAGGCACTGCGGTTACAGCAAGGCCTTCCAGGACTCGGAGGAGGAGAAGATGCACTATCAGAATGGGGAAGGTGAGTGCCAGGGCGAAGGGGTGGGGCCCAAACCTGTTCGTGGTGGCAAGGAAGGTGAAGTCCGCAGAGAAGCAGCATCCCAGAGACAGTCAGACAGACAGACATCAGGGGACAGACATGGAGCTGCTCCTCCTTCCTGGGTTCCCTGACCCCTCTTCCCGGGGAGATGCACAGACGCAAACCCTCACATGTCTCCGTATGTAATTTCGGGGTTGTCACATGGAGCAGGCTCCAGAGAGCTTTTCCAGAATCCTGCAGAGGGCCTAGGAAGCAGGCGTATATGGGGCCCTGCTTTCGCCCCTGCTGTATGCCCACGGCAGGCACGATATACTGATGAATGACGGCACTGCGTCTCACCGAGCCGTCTGACTTCAGCTGCCAGCCACCACCCGACACAGGGCTGAGGATGTAGGGATCGCCAAAGTCCAGCAGTACTAAAAGATTTCTAACAGGCTACTCGCTATAAAAATCCACATATCCCGTGTTTGCCGGAAGCCCTGGCCAGAATTGCACTTCTCAGGGGGTGGGCGTGGGGGACGAGGGATCACAGGTGTGTAAGTTTAAGTGACTATTCTAGAGAGCCACTTCCAGCAATCTACGTTGGCACTTGTGACAAAACCTTTTTTGGTCACATGTTTGTCACCTCAGAGCAGTTCAGAAAGCTCTTTTGATTGGTCTTTGTTTGGGGCCATCTAGGTGATGCTCAGGCAATACTCAGGGGGGCCATATAGGATGGATCAAAGCCAGCATGTACCTTACCCACTGCACTCTCTCTCTGGCTCCTAGGAAGATCTTAAGGCCTCTAGAAATGACCCCAGGAAGGAAACTTGGAACTTACTGGAAACCCCTGAGCCCCCACTTTCTTGTCACAAACACTCAGTGCCTGCCTTCAGGAACCCAGACACAGCCCACACCCCACCCCGGTCACTCCCCAACTCCCCAGGCCTAGGGTTTTGGGAGAGAAACCTTGCTGCACCCCACTGGACGACACTCCTCTCTGGCCCCTCAGCACCTCCGCCTGTCTTCCTGCCCCCTGCACCACCCCCGGGGAAGATTCCTGAGCCCCCAGTTCTACGCGGAGCCCCACACCTATGAGGAGCCAGGTCGGGCTGGCGCAGTCAGACCCGGGAGATCGAAGCCTCCAGAATCCACATCGAGAAATCATTGGCTCTGGTGAGCCGGGAATGCGTGTGTGTGTGTGTGTGTGTGTGTGTGTGTGTGTGTGAGAGTGTGCATGCATGTCTGTGCATACTTGTGTGAATGTGCATGCATGTATGTGCGCATGTGAGCATGCGTATGTAGTATATTCTGTGTGTGCATACAGGAGCCTCAGCGGGCCCAGGGCAGTGGGTGCCAGGGCAGAGCAGGAGGGCCATAGCCAGCCCAAGGGGCTTGTTGCTGCATGAAACTGGGGGCTTGCAGGTTTCTGGGCAGAGGCTGAGGGTCTCAGCGCCCTCCCTCACCTTTCTCCCTGGCTGCAGGAGAGTCGGGAGAGGTCTGCTACGGCGGTTGCGGGTGCCTGGTCAGCGGGATGTGCCCGTGGCCATCAAGGCCCTGAAAGCTGGCTACACAGAGCGGCAGCGGCGTGACTTCCTGAGTGAGGCGTCCATCATGGGCCAGTTCGACCATCCCAATATCATCCGCCTCGAGGGCGTGGTCACGCGTGGTAGGTGCTGGGGGGCAGCCTCGTCCTCAGGGCCCCTCCAAGTCCCCTCATGTCATTTTCCCCAGGCCCCTGCCCTGCTGCTGGCTCCAGCCCCTGATGACTGTGCCCGGAGTTAGGGCCACATGGGGGCCCTGGGTTCCCAAGTCCCTGAGTGCTGCCCAGTGCTGGCAGTTCCTGGAGCAGGGGCGGCTCAACCACTTGAGTCTCCCCTCCCTGCCCCGCAGGCCGCCTGGCGATGATCGTGACAGAGTACATGGAGAACGGCTCCC
The DNA here is from genome assembly GCA_021461705.1 of Cryptotis parvus. Taxonomy (NCBI): domain Eukaryota; kingdom Metazoa; phylum Chordata; class Mammalia; order Eulipotyphla; family Soricidae; genus Cryptotis; species Cryptotis parvus. Next base: position 257,017 of record JAJIBD010030462.1, on the reverse strand, counting down.
TGGACGCCTTCCTGCGGGTGCGTGCACCTCCCCACCCCTAGCCCAGCCACTCTGGCGGTAGATGCCCTGGAGCGAAGCCTTCAGATAGGAGCTCAGACCCAGTGACTCCAGGATGGGGTCAGAAAGGGAGCCTGAGGTGGGGGCATTCGTGTGTCAGCCAGCCAAGCTGCTTCTTAAGCCCTGACATGAGAGTCCCTGCCCCAGGCTGGGGTGAACCTCCAGGGGTCCTGGAAATGGCTTCCTTCCTAGTACCCAGCCCCTGAGATGCGGCTCAACCTCTGGCCGCTGCCTCTCCCACAAAACAAACACACAAGGGCACAGCAGGGCTGGGGGGGGCTGAGTGTACGTACACAAGATCGGGTGGTGGGGTGCCCCGTAGGCCACTGTTTGCTCCCTAGACGTGGAGCACTCTGGGAAGGGCCAGGACCCCCCTGACGCGCGGCTTGTCCCCGGCAGACACACGACGGTCAGTTCACCATCATGCAGCTTGCCGGCATGCTGCGTGGCGTGGGGGCCGGCATGCGCTACCTCTCTGACCTGGGCTACATCCACCGCGACCTGGCTGCCCGCAATGTCCTGGTGGACGGCAACCTCGTGTGCAAGGTGTCAGACTTCGGGCTCTCACGGGTACTGGAGGATGACCCCGACGCCGCCTACACCACCACGGTGCGTGGGCCACACCCCCCACACCTAGTTCTGTAGAAGGAGCCACCCGGGGCTGGGGGCCAGGGCTGGTGGCAGGGCACGTACTCAGGCCCTGTGTAGACCACTATGCTCTGACTCCCACAGTCCTTTCTGGCAGAGCAGGGACAGTCGGAGGGGGGCCTACCGTTGGCAAAGCTGAAGTTTCAGGGTGCCTTCCACCAGGCACGCCCGGCTTCTCCCCCGCAGTTTCCCTCTCTGGGAACCACTTTGTCTGCCTTCCCCGCCACTAGGTGGCTCAGGGATACCCAGACTGGTCCCCACCCATCCACTTCCCATTCCTCCCTCATTGCGAGATTCTGGGAGTCACCGCTGACCCCGACATCTGTCTCCAAAGCTCAGCTGAAACCCAACTGCTCCCTGAATGTGGCGTCCTTCTCAGGGATGAACTCGGTGCCACCCACTGAGCCTTGAAATGTTCCCTTGGAGAAAGAAAGTGAGCAAACACCAAGAGGAGAATGAGGGAGAGAAGCCATGGGGGGTCCAGGCAAGGGGGACCCTGGGACACTCCCGGCATCTGGGTGCTCCTAGAGGCTAGGCGTGTCTCTATTCTTCCGGGCAAAATGAGGCAGTACTGGGGCTCAGCCCCACGGCCCCACGGGGACCTCAGTGTTGCATGTCCCTTGCAGGGGGAAAGATCCCCATCCGCTGGACAGCTCCTGAGGCCATCGCCTTCCGGACCTTCTCATCAGCCAGTGACGTGTGGAGTTTTGGGGTGGTCATGTGGGAGGTGCTGGCCTATGGGGGCGGCCCTACTGGAACATGACCAACCGGGACGTGAGTACAGCGCCTGGGGAGCCATGGGGGGGCATCAGAGGGGGGCAGACCTCCAGCCAGCCCTGTGTTCCCGCCCCCAGGTCATCAGTTCTGTGGAGGAGGGCTACCGCCTACCTGCCCCCATGGGCTGCCCCCGCCCTGCACCAGCTCATGCTCGACTGTTGGCACAAGGACCGTGCCCAACGGCCACGCTTCTCCCAGATTGTCAGCGCCCTCGACGCACTCATCCGCAGCCCGAGAGTCTCAGGGCTACGGCCACGGTCAGCAGGTGTCTGCACGCCTCCATCACCCTACTATCCCAGACAAGGCTAGACAGGCCAGCCTGGCCCCTGACCTCTGCCCCACCTGCCCCTTCCCCTGCCCAGCCTGAGCCCTGACCTCTGCCCAGCTTGACCCTGGACCTGCCCAGTTAGGCCATCCTTACACCTGTCCACGCAGGCCTGGGATCTGGCTCCTCAGACCCTCTTCACTGCTGAAACTGAAGGGAGGCTGAGGCTGGCTAGTGCGAGGTCCCCAAAGAATTCATGTTCTGGGCTCACTACAGTCCCCTGTATCTCAGGTGCCCACCCCTGCCTTTGCCCGGAGCTGCTTTGACCTCCGGGGGCGGAGGCGGCGGGGGGGTCTCACCGTGGGGACTGGCTGGACTCCATCCGCATGGGGCGCTACGGGACCACTTCGCCGCGGGCGGCTACTCTTCCCTGGGCATGGTGCTGCGGATGAATGCTCAGTGAGTGAGGGCCGGCCCGGGCCGGGAGGGCAGGGCTCCCGAAGAGGCTGGGCACTGGCCAGGTGTCGTGCCAGCATGCTTAGCACCACCTTCCCTGCTAGGGATGATGCGTGCCCTGGGCATCACGCTCATGGGCCACCAGAAGAAGATCCTGGGCAGCATCCAGACCATGAGGGCCCAGCTAACCAGCACCCAGGGGCCTGGCACCTCTGACCTCTGTGCCAGCCCCGCCCCAGTGAGGACCTGCAGGGCTGGCCAGCATCTGGGCACCCAGGTCCAAGGAACTCTGCTGGGGGCCTGGAATGATCAGGGTCAGGAAGCCCGGAAGAGTCAGTGGCCTGCCTGGAGCAGAGAGACTGCTCACCCCCTCAGTGCTGCTATGCCCAGCAGGAACACCGCGTCCAACTCTGTGTGCATGCCTGTGCCCGCACGTGTGCTGTGGGCGCTCATGAGGTCATGGGAGCCTGCAAGGTCACATGTGATCACGCACACTTGTGTGCACACATGTGTGTACGTGTATGTCTGTGTGTGTGAGCGTGTGTGTGCGTGTGTATGTGTGTGCATGTGTATGCGTGCATGTGTGCCTGGGTGTGTATGGGTGTGCCTGTGTGTGCGTGTATTCCTGTCGGGCCCGCATGAACAGCTGCGAGTCAGGGCGCCTGCCGCTCCCTGGAGGCGGAGCCCACGTATGGGAACGTGGATAGCCTGTCCCGAGTGCGGCTGCGCCCTAGCCTGGGAGCCGGGGCCTCTGTGGGCCACCCTGCAGTGCACCAGCACCAGGCACACCCTTGTTGCCTCCCAGGTGAGCCCAGCCCCGGCACTCTCTCAGGTCTGAGCCTTCCCTCTAGCTGGTGAGGGGCCACCGGCAGCTTCTACCTGGCTCCCATCACTGCTTCAACAGGAAAACAGGGTTCCCAGCCCACCCCTCAGGCCCCGTCTGCCTGGGCATCACTGCAAAGTACCCGACATGCCCTCAGCTGGACTCGCTGCCTGGCCTGGGGCCAGGGGCTGCCACGTCCCTCCACTCTCTGCAGTGCCCCCACCAGGTCCAGGGGCACCTCACAGGGTGTCCCAATGCCACCCTTTCACTGCCCAGCCCTGGCCTACCCTCCCCCAGTCCATGCCTCAGAATGGGGACAAGAAGGTCCCAGCTTCTCACTCCCAAGTCCCCTGGGGAGGTCATGACTGAGGTCAGGGGTGGGCCTTGTCCAAGGTCAAGCAAGGACCAAGTTTCAGTGCTCTGGGCTCCGCCTTCCGGCTCTAGGCTTTGCCCCTCACCCCTACATCTCATTGGGATGATGGGGACGAGGAGGAGGAATGCCCCATCCCCATTTCCCAGAGAATGATCTTCCCCCTTACGGCCCACCAGGGTATGTAAATATCTTTTTCTACCATGTCAGAATATTTTTTCCTCACTCCTGACAATGCAAAAATGGTCTTCAAAGCACATACAAAAGCACCCAGGATGAGAAAGCCCCATCCCAGGGGAGATCCGCCAGGCAGGGCCCCAGGAACTCCGCCGGGAGGGGCGTGCCCAGCTCCTGGCCCCCTGCCAGCCCTTCCCGTAGCCAGCACAGCTGTTCCGCGAGCCACCAGCACTGAGCCCCCTCTCCCCCTGCAATAATTCGGGGGAGTCTCAGCCCCGCCCAGGTGCCGCGGCCAGCTCTCTACACCTCTATATATTATATTACTATATAGCCGAGCTGTTCTTCCTTCCTATGGAAGTCGGAAACATGGTCAGCACATGGTCCGGGGAGGACCCTGTCTTCCCGCCCCTCCTCACCCCCTTCCTGGGCCCTGGAGCCTCCTGGGCAGGGGGCCATAGTGGGCCTGGCACTGGCAAAAGTGTAGCCCCTGCCCTCCCCGCATGAGGTGCCCCCCAGGGCCCCAGGGATCTGCCTCTCTGTGCTCTCCAGCCTGAGTCTTGAACTTGCCCATAATGAGAATAAATTCTGCCTCATCTTTGCTTGTGTCCCCGTTTTTTCCCCCCAGTTCCTTCATGTGCCCTGTGGGGAAGAAGCAGAGTCATGCTGGCGCCCACAGGATGCGTCACGCACCCATGTCTCTGGTTTCTCTGTCCCAGGAGGGGAGATTCCAGTGCCCATTTTGTACTGGGAATGGGTCTTAAGGATGTTGACTTGCCCCAGTGAGGTTGGGGTGTGTGTGGGAGGGGTGCTGAGTTGTGCTCCACCTTTGTCCAAGGTCAGTGGCTGTGCTTTGCTCAGACGTGCCTGCAGCTCTTCGTTCTCTCACCAGCCTTTGCTGCTGGATCCTGCCATGGCTCAGGTGCTCTGGGGGAACAGACACCTCCCCGAGGCAGAGTGCACATAGTTACCTGTTATGGGACCCACTGGCCAGCACTGGGTCAGGGAGTTCCTGGGGAGACGTGGGTGAGATGGGGAGGGAAAGGGAACCGGACTGAGAATCTCCAGCAGTCTCAGGAGTGGGATTCTGAGGCCAAACTCCTGCTCCAGGAGAGAGGGAGACAGCAGCGGGGCCAGAGTCCCGAAGAGGCAGAGCCCACCCTGAGTCAGTCTGCTCCAGGAGAGAGGAGACAGCGGCAGGAACAGGGACTGAACACCGAGGGGCAGAGCCCACCCAGGCCCATCTGCATCAGTGTCTCTGCATTTGCTCTGGACCACATCTGAGCAGGCCCTGAGCTGGAGGCAGGACCTTCTCAGGGCACACACTGTCTAGGTGCCGGCCTGTGTCCCCTGTAACCCAGACAGCCACACAGGCACTCACACTGCTTCTGCCTGCCAGAACCACCACAGAGCTCAGTGGGCTAATGTCAAGCTCTAGTTTTCCCTGAAACTGTCAGCTCCACTCCCTCTCTACCCTCCCTGACATGGGAAGTACTGTTTCCTCAGAGGAGCCTGTTATCCCGCACTTGCTTCCCTCTGGACCCATTATCAGAGCCTGTCATGGCTGCTACTGGGGACCCCAAGATGAAAGGGAATGCAGTCACTCCTCTGTAGAAGTGACTGTGGAGGCTCAAGCACACAGAGTGGCTCCTGCAATCACATCCGGTGTGCTAAGTGTTCAGGAAATGGGATACACAAACGTGCAGAGATCAGAGGAAAGGGCCAGCACCTAGAAGACCAGAGCTATCACCAAGGTCTTCCTGGAGAAGGAAGCACTCTTCTGGGCAGTAAAACATATAGAGGCTCATTTCTAGGTTCCCTCCCACCACATGAGGGTATAGAGCAGAGGAGAGAGAACAACCAGAGGAGAAACAAGTTCTATTCATGAGAGGATGCCTCACCAGCGTCTAGCGGCTAGTCCCCATCCCAATTTAATCTATACATTTATTGCAAAATAAATTTGCAACAGGGTTTTCTCTGCAACCTGACAAGGTCATCTCCAAATGTAGATGGAATAATAAAGATCCCAGAATAGCCAAGACAACTTTAAAGAAGGAGCTGGAAGAGAAAGGGAACTTCATTCTGCCCAATATCAGTGTTTATTAAAACACAGAAAATTAAAATAGTTTTATACAGTCCTAGGAATAGAAATACAGATATAAAAAAAATAGAATAAGGTCTAGGAACAGATCCAAATATATACGAGAGCATGACAAGCTTGTAAAGGATGATCTAGTTAATGGGTACTATGAGAACAATTAAATACCCCTTTGAGAAAAAAGATAAAATTAGATCCTTGTTCGGATCATTCACAAAATAAGTTTTTAGGTTGCCAGAGCCCTACATGCACAAATCAGACATTAAAATTTTACAGGACTACAGAGATGATTAACTCTGGGACATTAGAGTTTCTAGAAAAGAAGCACAAAATGTAATTGTTTGGGAAAACAACAAATCGTGGCTTCTTAAAAAAAAAAGAAAATAAAATCGATTTGTTAAAGCCATGACTGGAGGAAGATATTTGCAATCTGCAAACCCAATCAAGAGAGCGATTCCATTTCAAAAGTTAAAAAATTTGAATTTCACAAAACCAGCTTCCCAAATTCCTATTTCCAGGCAATAGGAGAATGGGCAAATGACAGAAGCTGACACATAACCAGGGAAGAAATGTGAACAACCGATGCGGATCTTAAAAAGGTCTGAGCACCTCACTAGTAAACATGGAAATGCAAATTAAAACTCAAGTGAGATGCATATTGCACCAATCTGATTTCAAAATTAGTCTTGAATACTAGTATTGATGAAATGCAGGGGAATAGCAATGTTTATACACTGCTGGTAGGAATGTCAGTTGGTGCAATGACTTTGGAGAGTAATTTGGAAACACAGAAAATATGTCCGTATCAGATGAGAAGGTCTAAGACCCAGCAGATCCACCATTCGGTGTGAAGCTGCCTTATGCCAGGTCCCCCGGTGAAGGATGGGGCTTCTTGTGCTGGGGTTTCACTCCAGGAAGAGCTGGGGGGGGGGAGGAGGAGAAGTGGGAGGATATGATGAGCTATGGTGTGTTCTCAATTGGAGGTTAGTTTTTGTCTATTCTCACGAGGCTCTCTGAAGCATTAGCGATATCACAAACTCGACAGAAGCAAGAGACTGAATGTCTTGCACCCCGTGTCAGTCAGTATGACTAGGGGCTAGTCCATGGGAGGGGGTCTGCGTGACTTCCTGGAGAGGAATAGGAAGGGTGAGAGCAGCTCTGAGCCCTCAGGGAGCAACGCTCAGAGCAGCAGGGACTGAGGACAGCTGCAGATCACAGGACTCTCAAGAGACACCCACAGCAGGGTTCTCCAGGCATCTCAGAGAAGCTTTTACTCCTGCAGGAGGGTGTTTGTCCAAGGATACTCATTGCATCTGTTAGAACAACAAGGAAAAGTATAACTGCCTCTCAGCAGGGGAGCACAATCTCAGCTCCTTTATTAGTACAATGAAATCATCTTTCAAGCTCAAATGAACCAATTAGGTCAATGTGTATCAATATGGATAAGTCTCCAGAATATAGTAGCCAGTGAAAAAATAAACAGCAAAGAAAAATGAATACATCATTACCACTTATGTAACCTTGATAAACATGGAACAAAATGACAGGGTTTGACATATGAGTAAATAAGGACAGTGTTAAACCGTGCCTGGGACCAATGGAGGCCAGCTTGCTCCGTGCAATCCCGGGAAGAAGAGGAGGAGGGAAGGCCACGGCTCTCTAGAGTCAGTTTTCTTTGTGAGAAGACGGTTCTGAGACAAACTTGGCAAAATGTTCACACCCATTTCACCTGGATGGCAAGTCCTCAAATGCTGCGGAAGTCCCTGATTTTTTACGTATACAGCATTATTTTATACGTAAAATACTTTATACATGAAACCAGTGTTTAAAGACCATGAGCAGGTGCCCTGGGGATTGTCCTTAGGAAGTTGCTTGTTACCTGTGAAATCCAAAAGGCTCCAAGGTCCTTCCTGCTGCTGCGTGAGTGTTGCGCTGTCCGCGGTCCTGAACACAAAGCTCGCCCCGCCCCCTACGGTGATCGGGGCGGGGCGTGGGCGGGGCTGCAAACAATCATCAGGTCCTGTGGACTCTAAACTCCGCCCACCTGCCCAAGGGGCCAGTACTGCCCCATGCCTGCCTGCAGGACCATGCTTCCCCAACCCTCGGCTTCCTCTCTCTTTCTCCCAGTGTGTTCTCCACAAGCAGTCAAAGATCTCATAGAAACAAACGGATCAAACCAGGACGGTAAGGTCAACCCTTCCCATTGAGGTGTTAGCTACATTTGGAGCCTCACCTAACACCCCACTCAAGCTGCTCCGGTCTCTCTCGGTCTTCCTGACTTCCTTCCAACCATTCCTGTCCCTTTTCTTTTCTCTTGAGCATTCCAGCCTTTGGCATTGGTCTTCACTCCACCGGGGTGCATTTTCCACATCTGCAAAATGTTCTGCCCAGGGGTGACCCCCTCAGAGAGAACACCTCCGCACTTCCACCAGCTCGAAGCCACTTTCTACTCTTCCAGGATGTGATTGTGTTTATATCTCTGAGGGCGAAGTGGCTGCATACATTATTTATTGACTTGGTGTTTTCTGACGCCGTCTTCAGTGTGTGTGCACCGTTCAGTGTGCTTCCGTCCTCGCCTGGCACAGAGACAGTCCTCATTTGTGCATGATACATATTTCTGGAATGAGTGAGTGTATTCATAGAGGGCCTCTTCTATAATAGGCTTTGTGCTGTGAATTCTGGAATAAATAAGGAAATCCTTGCCTTCAAGATGATCACAAGCGAGAGATAAAAGAGAACCCAAACCATAGCATCGTAGAGCATTGGGATAATCCCCTTGGCTCTAATTTTGGAATTAGAGGACTTTAAGGGAACCAGATTCTTCACTCTCCACCTCCGTGTTGTCTCTAAGATCATCCCAGCCTTCACATCCGGGGGTGGGGCCTCACCCCAAATGGTACAGCGTTAGACACACAGTCTGGGTTCTAACCTGGTCATACAACTCTTCGTAGTGTTCCTCTGAAGGAACTCAAGTCTGTCCTTCGTACCCACACTGCAGCTTTAGACCTCTTCCACTTCCTACTTCTTTAGTGTCCTTTCAGGCACCGTCCACAGAAGGAGAATGAATTCCCTAGAGGGTGGTTTGAGGCAGAAAAGGAAACCGTCCAGCAGAGGGAGCCCTACCCTTTCCTCAGACACAATACCCACATTCCACCACTAGGACCTCATCACGATCACGATCACGATCTTCCCGTTGATCATCTATTTGCTAGAGCGGGCACCAGTAATATCTCCATATGTCCTGTCTCATGCCAGTAGAGCCAGGGGCATCGGCTTGCTACAGGAACATAAAGAGCCTCAAACCATTATATTAGGTCATGGGAATGACCTAATATAATTGTTACTGGAATTTGGCATATCATATACAACATGAGAAGCTTGCCAGGCTTGCCGAGCGGGAGGCAAACTCTTTTAAACACCTCCAAATAAAGCACCACCAAGAGTAATTCCTGAGTGCAGAGCCAGGAGAAACCCCTGAGCATTGCTGGGTGTGACCCAAAAAAGCAAAAAAAAAAAAAGAAAGATTAAGAGCACTGAGCATTTTGTTGGTAGTAAGGTGTGGTAACTGGATATATCAAAATCATAAGTGTTAATGTGTGTCCTAAGCAACAGAAATTAAATTTCTAATAGTGTTAATATTTTAAAAGGATATTAGTCTGACAAGTATAAACATCTCATTTTATGACACATTCACCTCATCTCTTGGAATAATCTCTTTGGTATGAACCTTACCCTAATCAGATGCCCTTGAGCAAACACAGATCCCACACACACATACACACACAACACACACATACCTGCAGAAGGATAATTCTTTTCCCTCCTCCCCAGGACAGTTCATGCTGGCCAAACTCTTGATGAACCCCAGTGCAGGAACCCCATCTGAGGGAGGAGGAACAAAATAACTGGGGGGCTAGAGGAAGATGGACAGGGAAACCCAAGGAGCCTGGCCAACCTGCCCACTCTGGCTCTATCTTAGCTGTCCACTCAAACCCTGCCCTTTCTCCCCACAGAGAACCTTGGGCCACAAGAAACCCTCAGCCCGTTAATACTCCTCTCCCATCACTGTGCACTACCTGCTTCCCACGAGGAAATGCCCCTTCCTTTCCCCACTTGCAGCACCCCTCAACCCCTGCTACTCCTCATGCAATCAGGATCGAGGCCTCCACCTCACATCCCCTCTAAGAACTTGTGTTGTTTTCTGATAGATCCTTCATGTTCATGTGGAGGGGTTAAGGCCAGAACTGTCCTTCCCTTAGCTAGGAAACCCCGGAGCCTGGTCCAGGTCTGACTCATGGAATGGAGTCAGTGAATGGGGTTATCAAGATGGCCTAAAGCTGTGGGTCACATCCTTTGCAATCATGGGGCCCCAAGTCCAATAGCTGGCACTACATGAAATTCTCCCTACCTTCAGCTAGCTTGCACTGCTGGCCAGAGTTTTGCTGGGAGTGACTCACCCCTGCACATCTGAGGATGGCCCCCTCCATTCTCCTCACTGGTCACCTTTGGAGGAGGTTAAGGGCTCTGTGAATGACTCTCTCTCTAGGTTGCTGGATACCCACCCTGTCAAGAGTATATTTCTACTCCCTTCTCTTAGCCCACTGCTGTTCTTCAAGCCTCATTTCAATGCCTCTATCTTGGGGTCAATATTTGCACATTCCACAGAAGCTTCTCATTAGGATCAAAGGGAAATGTAAAGGAAAGGAAAAAGGACAATGGCTTATGTTGGTATAAAGGGGAGTAGCTGGGGATTTCTGAAGGTGGTAGAAGGGTCGGGCTGTTGTGGACTGGGGTGAGATTTTGGAAGCAGAAAGGGGAGTATCCCAACCAACCCAGAGTCCCGACCCCAGTGATCACTGTGGACATAATTGTTCCTCAGTCTCACACCTCCTGAGGAGACTAGTGCTCCTACCTTTAAACTTTATCCCCAGGCACATCACTCAGACCTTCCGTCTCCCTACCCTCGATGGCCAGGGAAGGGTCAGCTGCTGGTGTGAAATTCACAGTCCTTGGAGGGGTTTGCATTTCCACATCTCCTGTGTTGGGGCTTGTAGAAGGTGATGAATAAAAGATGGGAAGGGGGAGCTCCTGTGGCTTTAAGAGAAATGTGATGAGCATTTAGAGTGGGGAGATTAGCGCAAGAGCTTCTCTCTGAATACAAAAAATGAGGGACCAGCATCAAATATAAAACAAACCAAAATAAGCCAGGAGCCCAGCTGCCTGCTCTGCAGGGGCAGATGTCCAGGGAGGAGAAAGCGGGCCTGGAGGTGGGAGCTTGGCCCAGGTCAGGTGAAGGAAGCCAGGGGCCCGACAGAGACCAAGGTGACACAGAGCTAAGGCCATGGCTGCGAGGGGCAGGTGGAGTCGGGGGCAGCCCCCTCCTTCCCCATGATACCTCTGACACACACACACACACACACACCTCTCCATGGTCAGGCTGATGGCAGCTGAGGCACCATGTGGGTGACACTTTGTTACTAGTAATAATGAATCACTGTTTCTCCCCACCTTCAGCATGCTCCAGACACAGTGACAAGAACTTCCCTTGGGGCCTCACCCTCATGAAAGTGCTCTAAAGAAGGAAAATGGGGCCCTGGAGAGGGGCATATGGCCCACACTCAGGATGCTGACCCTGGTCAGCCTGACTATGGGGAGAGGCCAGGTGGGGTGCTGGGGCGAGCTTAGGGGTTGGGCCCTGTCTTTTTTTTTTTGCTTTTTGGGTCACACCGGCGATGCTCAGGGGTTACTCTGGCTCTTTGCTCAGGAATTTCTCCTGGCGGTGCTCGGGGAACCATATGGGATGCCAGGGATCGGACGGCGCCACAGGCCAGCCGAGAGCAAGGCAAACGCCCTACGATGGGCTTCGCTCCGCCCCTGGGCCTGTCTTAAGCTCAGGTCTACACCCAGCGCAGCAGCGTCCTTTCAGGGGGAGGCATTCTCTGCCCACTGGCCACAACAGGTAGATGAAGGCAGTGGTGGGCCATGGCCTCAGATGTGTATTCTGTGAGGGGACATGAGGGGTCATGTGGATGTGGTCACACCTGTGGTGGCACATGATGGTACAAGTTTCCATGGGCCATTGTCTCATGTGGTAAGCTTGAGTCTGTATGACTCAAGGGGGACTGAGGTAAGCAGATGCATCTTTGTAGAGTCCAACGACTGAGAATGATCCTCCGCACCCATATGGGTATGTGGTCTGTGCTGCTGCGTGGATAGATCCGTGGACTTCAGCACAGAGCTTGGAGATCAGCGGTCAGCTGCAGTGGCGTCACTGCTGCTGCGTGCAGCTACCCAGACAAGGGTTGGTCTGCAAGGGCAGAAGGGTTGAAGAATGAGGTTTATAAGATTGTATTTGTTTACTCATGTACCTGTGTATGTATTTTTTATTCATTTTTTTTTGTCACATTCAGTAATGCTCAGGCCTTACTCCCGGCTCTGTGCTCAGGGAACACTCATGGTGGTGCTCAGATGACCGTATGTAGTACCAGGGATTGAACTCCAGGTCAGCCACATGCAAGGGAAGTGACTTAATCCACTGCACTATTGCTCTGGCCCAAAAGGAATATATATGTCTATGACTGTGACTGGGGCTTGTATATGACTGACTATATGAGTGGTGTGGGTAGAGAGATCAAAAGTATGTGTGTGAGAGAGAGAGCACATGTGTTTGTATGTATGTGTGGGATCAAGTCTAGCTGACCACATCTGCTCTTCCCTTCTGCATTTCTCTCCCTAGTGAGGGGATCGGGGAGAGGACACAGACATCCTAACACAGGATGTCTAGACACTTAAACAGACATCCTAAGCAGGGAGGCTCAGCAGGGTCCCCAAATGATGCTAAGCACATGCGTTTGACCCTCCTCTGAAACCAACCCGTGTTTCTGCCAGTCAGGCACACACAGCTGGCTTCATCCTCCAGAACTGTCGAGTCTCAGAGTCAGAGATATCATATAGAGACAAAAGTGTTTATCCTGCACACAAGAATAAAAGGTGTTTACTCTGCATGCAGCCAACTCAAGTTTGATTCCTGACACCACCCAGTTCCCTGAGCATTTCCAGGAGAGACCCGCCCACCCAGTACTGCTGTATGTGGCCTCCAGACCCAAAGCAAACAAAAACATCTTAAATCTCAGAAAGAGCCTTTATATAATCCTTTATACAATCCATCTATCTATCCATCCCCCTCTCCAAGATTTTGCAGCTGGGGAAATCGAGGCTCAGACAAGCTAAGACTATTTTTCACACAAGTCCCTCTTCTGGGTTTTTTCTCTATAAATTTGCCTAATTTCTGCCCAGTTATCCGACTCTTGCGTACTGTAACCAGGAACCTGGCCTGTCAGCTGTAACCAACCCCACCAGCGCGGCAGAGCCCTCCAGCCAGACTTGTAGCTGTCCGTGGTGCTGAAACCGCATCTTCCGGGACTTGGGACATCAGGAGGAACTGAGGATGGAATCTGCAAAGCTAGGACTCACAGTCAGGGGATGGGAGCTCTGTCATATTACCTAATGGCAGGGAACATTTAAGAATCTTTCATCTCTTCTTCCTGAACCGTCCTTTTGGAGCATTTTGGAAGCTAGTGAGTCTCATGCAGCCTCAGTCCTGCAGTCTGTAATATTTTTGGACCCAGCTGGAGGAGAATAGATCTTTAGGTGTGTTCAGAGGAGGGTATACCAGGTTGGTGGTGGGGCTCTTGAGAGTGACAGAAAAACACTATTGAGACTTGTGAACTTCTCTAATCATAGTTGCTTTGCAGGGAAAACCACTCCAGAAACAGATGGTGGAAGCTTCTGGAAACACATTTCAACTCAACTTAAGAACCCCCTCCCTTTACAGCCAGAGTTCCCCCAGCAATGGGTCACTTTTCCTCAAGAAAATATGAAGCCTCTCAAAGAGAAAAACAAACATTTTATGTTTTAGGGTCTCAAGAAAACGACCAGCCCTGGGACTGGAGAGATAGCACAGAGGTTAAGACACTTGCCTTGCATCAGGACTAGAGGGATTCAATTCCCAGCACCCCATCAGGTGCACTGATGGGAGTGATCTCTGAGTACAGAGTCAGGAGGGATCCCTGAGAACTGCCACTGGATACAACCTCTCAACCTCCCAGGAAAAGAACAGACCAGAACTTGGGAAAAACAGCTACCAGCAATTGAATAGCTATTGTATCTTACCCAAACCCATGGGCATAGGTCTTACCAGTCCAGTCATGCAGGTGAGAAACTGAGGCTTGGAGAGGGAAGTGAACTCATAAAGGTTCTAAATATTGGACTGAAACCAGACCCAGGTATATGGCTCCAAATATGTGCTGTTAATACCTTTGTTACAGAGTCTTCTTGAGCAGAAAGTGCAGAATTCCTACCATACCCCACTCTGCCTTGGTCTTTTCCTGACTCCTCCCACCTCCTCCCCTATGGGTTGAGTTTTAAGGAAGAAATAAATTAAACATGGATGTGGAGGCCCAGCCCAGGATGAAGGGCTAAATCCTATTAGCACTGATGTTTCTTTCATGAAGGATGGGTCAGTGCTTCCCACCTGCAGCCCCCGGGTAGTGGAGGCACTGCCTCTAAGTCACTAAGGCCACCTGCCTCCCAGCTCGGAGGCTTTATGTCCCCTCCCCACCATCTGCCTGCACCTCTTCCCCCTCCGGTGTTCCCTAAGGCCCGACTTCAGCTTTGAAAAGCCCCACCAAGCTATGGCTGCATTTCCACTGCAGCCTGGGATAGCAAAGTGAGCCCAGACTTTATATCAGATCCGAGTCCCGCATCTTGGCTCTTCCTTTACTGTCAGACTTTGGAGAAATCACAGAAGCCTGATTCCCACCCCCAATCACCCCCACCCCAAACCCTCCAGGGAAAAGGCAAGGAAGCTGGTCTGGAAGTATCCCTATAAGAGCTGGGCTGAAATCAGAACCAAGTATGTAATTCCAAACCTATGCGGTTAGCTCCTGTGTTACAAAGTCTCCTTGAACCAACCGGGACATGGTGTAGAATTCCCACCGCAGCCTGTTCCTGGCTCCCTGCCTCTCCTCTTCCCCTGTGTAGTGGTGAGTTTTGTCTATCTGGGGCTCAGAGAGTGACCGATCTTCTCTGGCTTTGCACTCAATACATCTTAAGTGTCAGTAGGAGCCTTGCTCTGCTGTGACTGTCATTTTATCGATGGATGGATGCATTTCTCATCCAGAGCACTCATGACCAATACAAGAGAGGTAGATGAAAATCAGCATGGTGGGATCTGAGCCGACCTTTGCAGAGGATCAGAGAGAGCCTCAGTTTCTCCCCCATTGGGAGGATGCCCTTCCCTGGGGGTGGGGCTCAAGAGCAGGGAAGCTGCCCAGAGCCCTGATAATTAGGTTCCGTCTCACCCTAATTTCATCTGAGAGATGGGTGGGGGCCCTCAGTGGGGCAAAGCATCTTGATCACAGGGAAAACAGATCCTAGATCAAGTGACCTCTACTAAGGGCCTTTGGGTCTCCCATAGTGAACCCTGAGGTCAAACAGGCTTACTGCCCAGCCTCATGGGGGCACTGCACCTGGTATCTGTGTCCCAACTAGAGAGGCTGGGCACAGAGGACTTCCCAGGGGCATCCCATCTCCCTGGGGAAGAGCCCACCTCTTCATCTGAGAGCAGGTAGTCAGAGTAATTCCCTGAGTATCTTTGTTTCTTGGTAAATGAGGGGAATGACAGCTCCCAGAGTGAGGTTGGGCATAGAGGTTGGATGAAGTGGGGGCAGCATCCTGACGGTCCCTCCAGGGCTCTCAACCCTGACACCTTCCTAACATAGTCCTCTTTACCGACTTCCAGGTTCCCCCAGGCACCTAGATCCAGGTGACCCACAGAGCAGGCCAGAGGCTGCCCCAACCCCAGTCGGGCACAGATCCTGGGAGTTGCTCGGGCCTTCTTGCCTTGCGTGACAATCAATGCATACAGCCGTGAGGAGGAGAAGGCGGGGACGAGGGGATGAGTCTAGGAAGCCAGGGCCCAAGGGAGCACCGGCACACCAGTGCCCTCATGCATGCAAGGGGTTTGCACGCGATGTGAGGGCCTCACCAGGTCCTTCCTCCTGCTCGGAGTCCCTCTGAGAACATCCTGGAAGGAGGTCAGCATCCCAGCCTCTGCCTCCGCTGCTCTCCATCTGCCCGTCTGTCCTCTCAAGGGTAGACTGGTGACCTGTCTCACCCTGACCTGCGTCACTGGTGGCCACTCTGCCCAGTGTATAGGCACCTGTCATTCTGCCTTTCGCTTGTCAGGCACCCCATGGGTTAGACTGTCTGTCTGTGTGTCCATCTGTCAGTCTGTCTGTGATCTTCCTCTATGTTTTCCCAGGACATCTGTTTGTCTCTCCGGCCTCCCTGTGGTCTCACTGGCATCTCACATGTGGGTCTATGCATAGTCTGTAGTCAGTCACAATCCTCTGTCCACCCATTAACTCTCCCCTTTCTGCTCAGACTGACCATCTCTCTCTCTCTTTGTCATTTGTGTGCTTTCTTCTACTGCAGAGAAACCAGTCTGTTCTGACTGCCCGCTGGCCTGGCCACCCCTTTGCCTACTCTCTTTCCCCCCTTACAAATGCACCCCTCCCTTTCTCTCCATGTGCAGAGCTGGGTTTGTTCCCCAGCCAAACCTCCTCTGTGTAGCTCAGGCTGGCTACTGGGACTCACCCCACCCACCCCCAAAGAACAGCTGACCCACCACAAGCCCAGGAGCCCCCTCAAATCCCCATCCCAATTTCCCCCCTGACTAGCCTTCACAGTACCATCTCTCTCTCTCTCTCCACCCACCCGCCTCTCTCTCCAACCTCTGAGTATTAAAGAAAGATTTAGCTAAAGATATTTGGGGAACACTAGGCTGAAATTAATGGGGAAAATAAGGTTTTATTATTCCATTTCAGTTTTATTCTTCGACTGATTTTCTCCATTACCACTGAGCAGCGATTGAGAGGGCTGTTCTCTGCAGTATTTATGGTAATGTGGGTTAATGTCTGAGTTCCAGGAGCTCAATTAGCAAATTCATAGACAAGGGGGTCTGTTGGAGCTTCTCCTGTGAAGCCAATGATTCATTAGCCACAGGGAGACTCTGGGCTTCCTGTCCGCATACAAAATGTAGGCCTCCCTTCTCCCAGGCGTGTCCCCGGTGTTTGCCATAGTGCTGGGTACAGATCAGGGTCTCTATATGTCTGGAACTCAGCCCAGGGTCATGGCAGCTATCTCCAATCAGGGACAAAACCAAGGAGTCACTTAGTCCCTGAAAGGATAAGGAATAAAAGAATAGTATTTTGTCTCAGATTCCCCCCCCACCCCCCACCCCCACTAACAGAGATCAGTAAAGGGCCATCCCTTGACCCATCCTGGGTGTTGATGCTCTCTACCCAGGATAAGGTAAACAAAAGGAAGATGGCTGTGGAATGTGAGCAGGGCCAGGAAGTTGACCTGGTGCACCTGGTGCCAGGCCTGAATGGGGCTCATGGCGGGCATGCCCCACCTGGATGGACAGGTCAAGGGAGATGACCCTGTGTACGTGCAGGACGTGCCCTGCCTATTTGCTCATGTGACTGCACACCTATAGGCTAAGAAGCTAAATACCTTGAGTGGATAGGCTAGAGATAAGATATTACAAACTAATTGGTTGTGTACTTCGTGGACCCTGTTGTAATGGACAGGAGGAGCCTTCATAAGGGGCCTTTTGAGAAGGCTCAAGGTCCCTCCTGCCGGCTTGGACCTGAGAGTCTTTGTGGGAGCTGGACCCTGGGTAGCCAGCACAATAAACTCTGCTTTGTTCATTGCATTCCTGTGTGATTCTCTGTCTCTCAAAGGGGATAAGAGGGGTTGGAGAGAAAGTTCAGCTGGTAGGGTGTTTGCCTTGCACGTGGCTGGCCTGTGGCCGGCCCGGTTCAATCCCCGGCATCCCATATGGTCCCCCGAGCACCGCCAGGAGTAATTCCTGAGTGCAGAGCCAGGAGTGACCCCTGAGCATTGCCGGGTGTGACCCAAAAAGGGGGAAAAAGCGAAGGGGATAAGATTCCTGGACAGTAACAGCCCCCAGTGTCAGCAACACAGGCGGGGCCAGAAGGGATGTTTAAACTTGCTGAAAATACTGACGCCCACACAAGTTTCTGTATTTAACGTGGCATTGCTGGTTGGTAAATGAGTGTTCGGTGACTGGTAAACTGCTGGGTGAGGAATGAATGAATGGATGGAACCAATAGGTCACCAATGGGCAACCCAGTGGCAAGGCTTCCTATATCCCCAGAATCTTGTCTTGAGGAACTAAAGAATGGGCAGAGTTCTTTCCTCCTCCTCGGGGCCAATGTTCAGGTATGTGCTAGGCTGGGGGTCCAGGCTGAGAAGTGTTCCAGGTAGCACTGTTCAATCAGGTAGATGTCCTGCCCTGATTCTCAGGGCAACTGGGTAGAGAGAGTCACCTGTTCCTTTAGGGCCTTCCAAAGACTGCCCTCCCTGGAGGCTTATCACTTGATTAGACAAGACAGAGTGAATACTCCCATATTGCAAATGTGGAAACTAAAGCACAGAAAGGGAAAGTGCTCTGTCCAAGGTTGCTGGGCACTGAATAGCTAGTGTTGGGGCCTGACTTTTTCCCACCATAAGGCCCTAGGGGCGTGAGCCAGAAGTGGGCTGTTTTCAAGGTAATAAAACTTCCTAAAGTCCAAATGGTTACATCCACAAGAGAAGAACACCTGTGTTTACAGGACAGGATGTGCCTGACTTCTGAATACTTGGTTGGAATGGCTCAGGATACTATTTGTGCTTGGTATCCGCTCTACCCAGAAATGTGTAAAAGACCAAAGCTATGCTGAGTAAATGGGAACTGCTCTCCAGAACACCCCCTCCCCGCGTTGGTGTCTTTCTTTCTTTCCTTTCTTAGCAGCAGCAAGGCAGAAGCTTCTCCCAAGTCCATCCCTCTCCTTTTTCACAGGGATGGAGTCGGACAAGATCTAGGACTCCTCATTCGTGCTGGGGGCTGCTGGCCAGGCCCCCGACATCTGGCGCCCTCTGTGGGGGCAGCTTTGTCCTGACACCATACCAGGTAAGACCTCGATACTTGGCGCGAACCAAATCTTCCTTTTGATTGGGAATGCGTGGTTAGCAATTCCTCAGCTTGGGAAAGAGTCAGGCCCCAAGACTAGCTGCTTCTTGCCCAAAGGTCACACAGCAAATTTGTCATTAAGCCAGGATTTGCATGCACGTCTTTGATCGTCTTTCTTTCGCTCCCTGCTGCTGCCCAGTCCATCCTTTTTCTCTCTGATTCCCTATATTCAGGCTTCTTTCCCAGGGATCCCCCATCCCTTGCCCACTTGCAAGTCATCTCTGTGAGGGTGGGAACTTTTCCTGTGCTCACTGCTGTTCCCCAGTGCCTGGAATGGGGCAGAGTGCAGCAAAGCCTCAATAAATGTGGGTGAGTGAACCCCAGCTGACCTCACCATGAGAGCCAGAGCCTGAAGGTCACAGTACTCCTCTGCGTTCTCTTCTGCAGAGTGTGTGGAGGCTGGACTGTTTCACGACTTCCCTGCTGTGTGTGTGGGGAAAGATGACCAGTGTGAGCTAAAGATCTGACTTTGGAGCAGCAACATGGCCCAGGTGGATGGCTAGCAGTCAGGATTCCAATCCAGTTCACTCTGAACCCAAACTCAGGTCCACCTTCTCCTCCCCTCCCCAGGGGACCTGCCTTCTGCACACAGTGCTGGATATAGAGCCCATCCAGCTGCCCACTGGCCAGATCCATGGAGGGACAGCTGCCCTGCTCCAGGCAACCTTCGGGGTCACCTCCACGGCCTGAGCCACAGCTGTGACAGGGAGCCCAAGAAAGGCAAATCAGGGAGGGGGATTCAAGACCAGGCCTGGGGCTCCTCCCCCGCTTGCCCCACCCGCTGGGGACTCATCAGTGTCAGCAGAGGTTGGCATTTCCAGCAGGACCTGCCACGGGCTCCTCTCTCTCCCGAGAAGAGGCTCTGCTGGAAGGGGAGTGTGAGCGGCAGATGTGACAGCCAGGCCCGGGAGACAGGCCCTGCGTGCCCTCCTACATCCTGAAGAAGGAAACAGATGTGGCACCAACCCCACGCTGAAGGCTCGCGAGAGCAGCTGTGAGTATTTGGGCTGCGTGCCAGGCACTGCACCGAGCACTCCCCGGGCTTCCAGACTTTGCCGTCAGAGTTGTACAAGAGAAGGAATCCATTGTATAGTAGGGAAACCGAGGCTCAGAGATGGGATAGAAACTGTCTATGGTCACACAAACGGAGGTTGAGTGGAGGTAGGACCAATTTCTCTTTGACCGCAGAGCCCTCCTCCTGGAATTCCATTCTCAAGATTCTCAGGCGGAAAACTCGAGTCACATAAAGGCGCCCATGAGGCTTCCCCCTGCAGCTTAATGAGGAGGGAGGGCACAGTTCTGGGCTGGGGAGCTGGAAGTCACAGATTCAGTCAGCTTCTACCAGAGACGTCCCAGCAAGTCAAGACCCCTTTTACAACATCTGCAAAGAGGAGATGGTGGTTTGGGGCCACACTTAGTGGTGCTCAGGGGCTATTACTCCTGGATCAGTACCCTGAGGCCACGCACTCTGGTGCTCAGGATAGTGTGGTGCCGATAGGGAGCCCAAGCCTCCTGCACCCAGAGCACGTGCTCCAGACCATTAAGCTATCATTTTTTTTCCTTTTTTTTTTCTGGGTCACACCTGGCAATGCTCAGGGGTTACTCCTGGCATTCAGGAATCACTCCTGGAAGTGCTCGGGAGACCATATGGGATGCCGGAGATTGAATTCTGGTTGCCACATGGAAGGAACACACTCTATCTGCTGTATCACTGCTCTGGTCCCAGCCCACTGAGCTATCTTTCCGGGTTCATGCTTTGGTTTTGGTGTTTGGATTACACTGAGTGCTACTCCAAGCTCACTGCTCAGGGTCGCTCCTGACAATGCTCAGGGTCATCAGCTCAGAGCTGGAGATGGAATCTGGGGCTTCTACATGCAAAGTGTGCACTCAATGGCAGTGTCCCACTCCAATTTCCTGCGCGGAGAACTGCCCTGAGCGGGAGGAGAAAGCGACTTAAGGCAGTGATTCTCCAGGGAACAAGCAGTTCGTGAGGGCCCCAGAAGCAGAGAGGGGCAGAACCAGTCACCCCCTCCTCAAGGCTGTGCCACCCAGAGAGAAGTGACTTGCCCATGGTCACAAACACATTAGCATCCATGAAAGCTTCCCCCGCCTGCCCGCACAGCTGCAGCACTCAGAGAAATGGAAAGCTTTACCTTTGGCCTGTGCTTTTTTGAAATCTTTAGTTGCGTTTTCTTTGAAGAAAATAGCATATTAGGGTTCTTGAAACTTGTTTTTTCCCATCCCTTTCAAGAAAAAAAATAAACTGCGTCAACCTAGAAGACCCTGAAAACAGAAACAGCCTTTTGGCTTTCTCCCCACCTCCCTCTGAGACCTGGTGACTGTCTCCCCACGTCCCTGGTGGCTGGCACCATCGTTGTGGAAAGGCCCAGCGGGGACTTGCTGGACCAGCTGCTGCATAAACAGTGAGCAACTTCAGACGGACTGAAAAATCAGGCGCCACTTCAAAGGTGCAGTGACAGGAGGCACGGCTGGCAGGAGCGAGGAGGTGGCCTTCCCGGTGGGCCTCCACAGAGAGAGGAGGCTGGATGCTCTGCTCTCCCTGGAACCTGCCAGCAGGACACGCCGCGCCTGTCCCCACCCGGGAAGGGACTGTCACAATGTTTGCCAAACGCTGAGCTCCAGGGGATGAGTGAGCATGCTGGCGGGGTTCAGGGGAAGAGTGGGGGAGGACAGAGCACAGACTCAGGGGTGCCTGCAGAGGTTGACCCTCACCCACAGAGCCAGAGACCTTGGGCACTGGGCTGAGCACTTGGGAGCCCACGAGTCCTGCCTGGCTTAGACGGAGGAGGAAGGACAGGGCCCGCTGACCAAGTTCCCTCTGTGAGACACCCACATCTCTACCTCCAGGTCCTACCAACACACCACACACACACACACACACACACCACCACCACCACCACCACCACCACCACCACCACCACACACAGAGCCCTTTTACAGATGTGGGAAAGCTGGATTCAAAGTCCCAGAGAAGCAGTAGGGAGATACTCTAGAATGGTTGGAGCAGAGCAAAAGTACTGGGGTGTGTGTATATCCGTGTGTGCATGTCCGTGTATGCATATCATGTGTGCATGTCCGTGTGTGCATGTCCGTGTGTGTATGTCCGTGTGTGCATGTCATGTGCATGTCTGTGTGTGCATGTCCGTGTGTGCATGTCCATGTGTGTATGTCCGTGTGTGCATGTCATGTGTGTATGTCCGTGTGTGCATGTCTTTGTGTGTATCTGCCTGAATGTGCATGTCTGTGTGTGTATTTGTTTATCTGTATATGTATATTTGTATATGTCTGTGTGTGGGGTGTCTGTGTGTGTCTTAGTGTATCTATGTGTGCATGTCTGAGCATATCTGTGTGTACATATCTCTGTGTGTTTGTTCATGTTTGCGTGTAACTGCATGTCTGTGTGCATGTCTGTGTGTCTGTATCTGTGTACATATCTCTGTGTGTCTCTGTGCATGTCTGTGTGTATGTCTGTGTTTCTGTATCTGTGTGTACATATCTCTGTGTGTCTCTGTGCATGTCTATGTATGTCTGTGTGTCTGTATCTGTGTGTGCATATGTCTGTGTGTCTCTGTGCATGTCTGTGTGTCTGTATCTGTGTGTACATATCTCTGTGTGTCTCTGTGCATGTCTATGTATGTCTGTGTGTCTGTATCTGTGTACATATCTCTGTGTGTCTCTGTGCATGTCTGTGTGTATGTCTGTGTGTCTGTATCTGTGTACATATCTCTGTGTCTCTGTGCATGTCTATGTATGTCTGTGTCTGTATCTGTGTGCATATGTCTGTGTGTCTCTGTGCATGTCTGTGTGTATGTCTGTGTGTCTGTATCTGTGTGTACATATCTCTGTGTCTCTGTGCATGTCTATGTATGTCTGTGTGTCTGTATCTGTGTGTACATATCTCTGTGTCTCTGTGCATGTCTATGTATGTCTGTGTGTCTGTATCTGTGTACATATCTCTGTGTGTCTCTGTGCATGTCTGTGTGTCATGTCCGTGTGTGCATGTCCATGTGTGTATGTCCGTGTGTGCATGTCATGTGTATGTCCGTGTGTGCATGTCTTTGTGTGTATCTGCCTGAATGTGCATGTCTGTGTGTGTATTTGCTTATCTGTATATGTATATTTGTATATGTCTGTGTGTGGGTGTCTGTGTGTCTTAGTGTATCTATGTGTGCATGTCTGAGCATATCTGTGTGTACATATCTCTGTGTGTTTGTTCATGTTTTGCGTGTAACTGCATGTCTGTGTGCATGTCTGTGTGTCTGTATCTGTGTACATATCTCTGTGTGTCTCTGTGCATGTCTGTGTGTATGTCTGTGTGTCTGTATCTGTGTGTACATATCTCTGTGTGTCTCTGTGCATGTCTATGTATGTCTGTGTCTGTGTCTCTGTGTGCATATGTCTGTGTGTCTCTGTGCATGTCTGTGTGTCTGTATCTGTGTGTACATATCTCTGTGTGTCTCTGTGCATGTCTATGTATGTCTGTGTGTCTGTATCTGTGTACATATCTCTGTGTGTCTCTGTGCATGTCTGTGTGTATGTCTGTGTGTCTGTATCTGTGTACATATCTCTGTGTGTCTCTGTGCATGTCTATGTATGTCTGTGTGTCTGTATCTGTGTGTGCATATGTCTGTGTGTCTCTGTGCATGTCTGTGTATGTCTGTGTGTCTGTATCTGTGTGCACATATCTCTGTGTGTCTCTGTGCATGTCTATGTATGTCTGTGTCTGTATCTGTGTGTACATATCTCTGTGTCTCTGTGCATGTCTATGTATGTCTGTGTGTCTGTATCTGTGTACATATCTCTGTGTGTCTCTGTGCATGTCTGTGTGTATGTCTGTGTGTCTGTATCTGTGTATACATATCTCTGTGTGTCTCTGTGCATGTCTGTGTATGTCTGTGTGTCTGAGTGTATCTGTGTGCATATGTCTGAGTGTCTCTGTGTGCATGTCTGTGTGTATGTTTATATGTCTGAGTGTATCTGTGTGTGCATATGTCTGAGTGTCTCTGTGTGCATGTCTGTGTGTATGTTTATATGTCTGAGTGTATCTGTGTGTGCATATGTCTGAGTGTCTCTGTGTGCATGTCTGTGTGTATGTTTATATGTCTGAGTGTATCTGTGTGTGCATATCTTTTTGCGCCTCTGTGCATGTCTGTGTGTATGTGTGTCTGAGTGTATCTGTGTGTGCATATGTCTGTGTGTATGTGTGTGTGCATGACTGTATGCATATCTGTGCGTATCTGTGTGTACGTATTTCTGTGTGTGTCTGAGTGTGCATGTCTTTGTATCTGTGTGTCTGTATGTGCATAGCTGTGTGCCTGTCTGAGTGTGTCTGTGTGTGCATATCTCTGTGTCTGTGTATTTGTGCATGCCTGTATGTATCTGTGTGTACGCGCCTGTGTATGTCTGTGTGTAGATAGCGTTAGAGTGCATATTTTACCTGTGCGCATATCTGTTTTTGTGCTTATCCATGTTTATATAATTGTGTACTTCTGCATATGTCTGTATGTGTGTGCACATCTGTGCAGCTGTGCATGTGCCCACACATGTTCTTTAGCACCTCCCATTCTCTGCATCCCTTGCTAGTATTCCCATCTGCTCATCCCTACACCTCCGTCTTATACTCTTTTCTTTCTCTGCCCCTGCCCCTACCACACACACTCATCTTCCGTCTCCTGCCCTGAGACACTTTGGAAAAAACCAATCAGATTCTATACCTAGCCCATGACCCCCAGCTCAGGCTCTCTGAGCTTCAGTTTGTCTGTCTATGCAGTGGGGCATGTCACCACATTCCGTTGTTGGAGACCTGGTAGACACCAAGCTCATACCTGCTGCACAAGCCCTCATGGAAGGCAGGCCTTCCCTCCACACTCCACCCTCTCCTTCCTCCTAACCTTGCTTTCTTCCCAACTAGCTGTGCCTTTCACTCCCCCATCTATAAATAGGGCGCTGTTCCCCAGTTCAATGGGAAGATCAGGAAAGCTACCTAAGAACAGGCCCTGTGGGTCCATTGGTCTCTGCTCACACACTCCGCCACCCTAAGGCCTCTGCCTCACACAGAAACCACCAGTCATTATCACTTAACGTGGACGAGGCACTGAGCTCCCTGTGGGCTGAGTTCTTTGCGCTAACTGAAGCACACGAAGAAATCCCTTATCCCAAACACCCATGAAGCCACCGTTCAAATACAAATGTGCAGCTTCCTGGCACACCAGGATGTTCCCTGTCCTGCTGACACTGCCTTGTTCCCCAGTGCGGCCCTGATTGTGACCTCCAGTCCCCCACCCTCGGCCTTGAAGAGCTGTTGGTGAGATGCAGGAGGAGAAGGGGTTCTGCAGCCAGGAGCCAGGCAAGGGATCGTGCCCAGAGCCACCACTGCCTGGGCAGAGGGATGCCAAAACCGTACTCGGGTGGGGGAAGCAGCAAAAGGCTGAGCCTGGACTCGGGGACCCGTGCCCTGGAGCCCTCCACTGACGGGGAGGCAGGAAGCACTCACATCCCGTGGCTCTGGTCACGTGCACCTGGCGGCTCCAATCTGGGCCAGCCCAGCAGAGACAGAAACGTGGGCAGCTGCTGCCCCAGCTCTTTGATGTGACAGAGATGGAGACACACACACGCCTGACAATTAATTAATTGTGACTTTCACCATGCAGTGGCCGCTTCCTATTGATCTCCGCGCGTCTGGAGTGAGAGAGACAATTAGGAGGGAGCGCTGTGGCGGCAGCTAATTACCCGCAGGATGCAGACCGTGCCTTTCAGTGGATTAAACTTTTATCACAAAAATAACCCGGCTGGCCCCTCCTGCTGAGAAGCAAGGGGGAGCTCTAGAGAGGCATCCCCAGTTAGCCCTTCACAGGTGCCGGACGCCCTAGGAGGCCTCAGAGGAGCCCCCTGCCCATATGGGCCCCGATAGACAGCTGGAAGCACAAGGGACGCCCTTGTCACCCACAGCGGCAACCCCCTGCCAGGACCCAAGTGGTTTCCAAGTACTGCCAGGCAAAAGAGCAAATGAAATTGGGCAGACTTTCCCAGAATCTCAAGACTCCCAGAAAAGCCTGAGGGCACCCAAGGCTGAGACCACCCTTGGGTGGCAGAACCTGGAGTTCAAAAGAGCAACTCGGGGCCATGCAGCCCCCAAGAGCTCAGCTCAGTGCCCAGGAACCCTCAGCTGTCCACTCTGCACACCCGCACTGCAGTCCCTGCCTGACACCTGACAGAGGACACACCGCTGAGAGACACAAGGGTGCAGTGAGGGCCACCCAGCAGCCTTTGCCGCAGCCCCGCCAGGAGCTCCCCCTCTCCGCCCGAGCATGACCACAATGGGACACATACCCTCTCAAAGCCCCATTTTCTTTTTTTTTATTTTTTATTATACCACCATGATATATACAATTACAAAAGTGTTCATAATTGGTTCTCAGTCATAGTGTTCCAGCACTCATCCCTCCCCATTCCCACCACCAATGTCCCCACATTCCCTCCCACCCACCCCCCAGCCTACCTCTATAGCAGACACCTTTTATTCTCCTCTCTCCCTCTCTCTGTCTCTGTCTCTGTATCTCTCTCTTCTTTCACACATTGTGACTTGCCCTACAGACATTTAGGGTTTATCATGTAAGTCTCTTTGTGTATATTCAATGGTGACTTCTAGTCTGGTATTACCATTTCCCACACTTAGTAGAATCCTGGTATATATTTATATCCCATTAATAAATGCAGTCATTCTATATCTGTCCTTTTCCTTCTGACTAATTTCACTCAGCATGATAGTCTCCATGTCCATCCATTTTCAGGTAAATTTCATGATTTTGTCTTTTCTGACAGCTGCAAGTATTCCATGTGTAGATGTACCACAGTTTCTTTAGCCAGTCCTCTGTTCTCGGCACTTAGGTTGTTTCCAGATGCTGGCTATCGTGAATAGAGCTGCGATGAATAAAGAAGTACAGATAGTGTTTCTGCTATGTGTTTTTTGGGTTTTCAGGGTATATTCCCAAGAGTGGTATTGCTGGGTCAAATGGGAGCTCAATAATCTAGTTTTCGGAGGAATGTTCATATTGTTTTCCAAAAGGGCTGGACCAGTCAGCACTCCCACCAACAGTGGATGAGAGTCCCTTTCTCGCCGCATCTTGCCAGCATTGATTGTTCTTGCTGTTTTGGATGTGTGCCAGTCTCTGTGGTGTGAGATGGTACCTCATTGTTGTTTTGATTTGCATCTCCCTGATGATTAATGATGAAGAGCACTTTTTCATATGTCTTTTGGCCTTTCGAATTTCTTTTTTTCTTTTTCTTTTTTGAAGCTTCTGTTCATTTCTCCCCATTTTTTGATGGGGTTGGCTGTTTTTCTTGTAAAGTGCTACCAGTGCCTGGTATATCCTGGATATTAACCCCTTATCAGATGGGTATTGGGTAAATATTCTTTCCCACTCTGTGGATTGTCTTTGTATCTTGGTCACCATTTCTTTTGAGGCGCAGAAGCTTTTCACCTTTGTATAATCCCATTTGTTTATCATTGCTTCCATTTGCTTGGTCACTGGTGTTTCGTCTTTGAAGATGCCTTCAGTTTCTATGTCATAGAGCATTTTTCCTATGTTTTCTTCAATGTACCTTATAGATTCATGTCTGTCATTGAGATCTTTAATTCATTTTGATCTGACTTTTTGTGCATGGCATTAGAAGGAGGTCTAAGTTCATTTTTTTACATGTAGCTGCCCAGTTTTCCCAACAAAGCCCCATTTTCTTATCTGTAAGTGAGATGACCACTGTGCAGGGAACTGTAGACACTGAGGTATAATAATAAAGAAATATAATGAAGGGGGCATGTTGGGGTCATATTCTAGCAGGTACGGCACTATGGCACTGTCAGGCATGATCCCTGAGTTTGAGCCAGGAGTAACCCCAAGCACTGCTAGGTGTGGCCCAAAAAATAAAAAGAAAAAAAAAGAAAGAAAGAAAGAGAGAGAGAGAGAAAGAAAGAAAAGAAAGGGAAGGAAGGAAGGAAGGAAGGAAGGAAGGAAGGAAGGAAGGAAGGAAGGAAGGAAGGAAGGAAGGAAGGAAGGAAGGAAGGAAGGAAGGAAGGAAGGAAGGAAGGAAGGAAGGAAGGAAGGAAGGAAAGGCAAGGCAAGGCACTGCCTTTGCAGTGTGACTGCTATGCCACAATAGGGGAAACTGAGGCTCCGGGAAGGGGTAGCTGAGCCCCAAGGCAACCTCAGGAAATTCCCTTCCTGCCCCCTCCCACCCAATAAGCCTTTCTTGGCCCTGTCTTTCACTGGCAGAGTTTGGAGTCCTTACTTCCTGCCTGGTAGCTGGGCTGCTGCTTGTGGCTTAGCTGACCCCAGAGTCCCCTACAGCCCCCAAAGGGCAGGTGGCATGGAGCATGTGGGAGACAAAGACAGGCTCTCCAAACCCAATACGGAAGGGTGGAGGCAGCTTAAGCAGCCCAGCCTAGTGCCAGGGGCTCTGAGCCCCCAAGCCAGGATCCTCCCAAGGGCCTCCAAACCTGGCTCTAATGGCAGCTTAGAATCCACGCCCCCACCCCCAGGCCAGCTCCAGGGCCCAGACATGCATGAGCTTTTGCTTCCTCGCCTCCAAGCCAGGGCCAGCCTGCCTCTGTTTCCTGTAGGAGAGGATGGGCCGAGGGGGGAGGATACTTGTCCCACCATGCCCTACCTCATCGATCCCTTGTCCCCGACCTGCCTTTCCCAGCAACAGCCTGACTGTGAAGGTCCAGAGGCCAAAGAAATCTTGTGGGACCCAGGCAGGGATACTCAGAAATCCCTCTCTGCGGAGATAATTGAGCAAGCGCTGTGATGGGCTGCCCTGCCCCTTCAGCCTGAGCGCCCCCTTCAGGCGCATGACAGCCCTGCAGACGGGTGTCCTGCTCCAGGTGACTTCCCGAGGAACTCCCAAAGGCTCCATACAATCCCAGGCAACACTAGTTACCTCTGTGGGCTCATCCTTCCCATTAATTTAGCCACAACACCCTGAGAAAATGCTCTTTCTTTTTTTAAAACTTTATTTATTGGAGCAGGAAATGAGCCACACCCCAAGGGGCTCAGGGCCTGTTACTGGCCTTGTGCACAGGAGTGACTCCTGACTGCTCAGGGGATGTTGGTGGTGTCAGAAATCCACACCAGGGTCTTACATGGAGATCAGGGGCCACTTGGGGATAGGCAGAGCCCTGACTCTTATACTTCCCTACCCAAACTAAACTATTCTCTCTCTCTCTCTCTCTCTCTCTCTCTCTCTCCCTCTCTCTCTCTCTCTCCTCTCCCTCCCTCCCCCCCTCTCTCTCTCTCTCTCTCTCTCTCTCTCTCTCTCTCTCTCTCTCTCTCTCTCTCTCCCCACCCCCAGGGCTAACAGACTTTCTTATGTGGGACCTCACTTGTGTTTTGGCCTTTTTCAATTGTTAGCTCTCAGGAAGTCCCCAGGGCCAGGCAAGCCTCACCCCCACCCCTTCGCATCCATCCAATAACATGAGACCATGTGAGCGGGGTCTCCAGCAGTGAGCAATCCCCCACCCTCTCCCCATGTGCCCCTCACTCGGGCCTTCGGGGTCTCCTATCTGCCTCCCCAGTGCTTGTTCTATTCCTAGGCCTTCCCAGAAAAGGACACTCAGCTGGGGCTCCCCTGTGCATCCCCACTCAGAAAGTCAGAACAGAGTGTGAGTCCGGCCCCAGGGCGCCTCTGCTCCATCCCACTTGGGTGCTTACACATATTTGTCGCCTAGCAGCTCGTGCTCTGGGGCAAGGACTCTTCTGCTTCTCCTAATAGGGGATCATTCCACAGTGCAGAAGGAAGCCCCCTGGACCGGAAGTACAGATGAGACCAGACACAGGCTAGGGCTCAGGTCATCAGCGAGGGGTGGGAAAGGTGGGGTGCTGAGGGCAGGAGAGAACACTGAGGGGTAGAGAAGGCCTCCTGAAAGGGGCACATCAGCTAAGTCTGGAACATGGGTGGATCAAGGACATGGTGGGAGGGATGTGTCAGGCAGTAATGGTGCCATTGGGAAGAGCAGTCTGCCAGGCTGTTGGCTGGGGCAGGTGAGGACAGGTCACTGAAAAGTGTGGGGTGCTGTCCTCCTGTGTCTCCAAAGGGCCAGGAGCTCTTCCTGTCCCCACCACATGGGACCAACATTCCCATGACACGTTGTCCAACCTTCAAGACACTTCCTTAGCACATGTGTGCAAGTGAGAAGCCAAGCCTTGGTCAGATATGGGTTGAGTCCCCAGTTCTACCACCAGCAGGTGACGTGCTGGCTGTGTGACTATACGCGCCCTGTCCTGGGAGCCGCAAGCAGAAGCTGGTTGGCTGCTTTGGTCATCATCGTCACTGTTAATGTGTGATGGCTCCCAGGAGATGCCTATGTCTTGTTTTACTTTTTAAATTCTGTTTTATGGGTGTAAAGTTAATCCACAGCAAGTTTCCCATTATTGTACCATGAGTTCTGACAAATGTAAATACCGATGCAACTGACACCCTAAGATAAACTATTTTCATCGCTCCAAAAATGTTCTCTCCTCTATCCCCATTCCTGCACTTTATTTGGGTTTTTGGGCCTCACCCAGCACAACAGGGATTGGACCTGTGCCTCCTGCCTGCAAAGCCCTTTGAGCTGTCTCCTTGACTCCCCAGTCCTGCTCTTTAAGCAGCAAAGCTCTGGACTGGGGAGACAGTGTAAGAGTTAAGGCAGCGCGCCGGGGCCCTCACTCTCCCTTTCTCTAGTGCCAATGCTGAATTTCAGACCAGGCAGGAGAGAAAATTCTGCCCTCACAAGCCAATGGCTCCTGGGAAGGCAGATGGGCTGAGTGGAGTCTCTGAGTGGGCTAAGCCTTGACTGCATGGTGCCCAGCCCACCTGGTGGTTAGGGCACAGCCAAGGTCCTCATAACCGTCTCTGTTCCTGAGCGTCTCCGTAGCCGCCAGACTCTCGTGCTGTCTACACAGCACGAGTCAGAACAGTGTGTGTTATTACTGCCCGTTACCATTCCCATCTCCCAACAAGGAAAGGACATGCACTGCCCAGGTCACAGGCAGCTCCAACTCAGAGCCAGTTCTCTGAGCCAGCTTCTTCCCTCTCCTTCCCCAGTGCTCTCCACACGGGCCAGCATGTGGTCTGGGACCCCTGAGATAAGCTCCGCCCTCCACCCTACCTCTCCGGCACCTGAGGGCCCAGACTCCCTGCAGCCAGGCCCCCAATCCCAGAGGCATCCCCTGGAGCCGGGAGGCTGAAGTGCAGACTCCATGTCATTTGCATCTTCCTTAGAAAAGCCTGTGCTTCCCACCTGCAGCAAACTCCAGGCTGATTAGTTCTCCCCACACTGGAGAGTTAATTACTCTCCTGCGTAGACCGGGTGTTTATTTGTAATCAGCCAGCCCTGGGGAGGGGGAGGAAACATAGTTTCAGCAGCTGTCATTGGCCTGAATTCCTAAGCAGCCCCAGGGATGGAAAATGAGTGTGAGCTGGAGAGAGACCCATGGCCCAAACCCAATTTGTGCCCGACTCTGGGTCCATATGCTGTGCAACCCGGGCATGGCCCCACTTAGGGAAGAAGAGGGATAGGGGCTGAGGCGACGGCTCAAAGGGCTGAGCGTATATTTTGCATGTGGGAGGCTTGGGTTCGAGCCCCAGCACTGTTTATTCCTTTGAGCTCTGCCAGGAGCAACCCCTGAGAATACCTCCTGAGCACTATTGGGTATTGCACCACACACACACACACACACACACACACACACACACACACACACACACGCATGCACGCACACACACAAAAAATGAGATAAGAGACTGGATCAAAGGTAAGGGGGTGTGGGACTCAGATGCTGGGGATGGGGGGGTTGGTACCAACGGTCACAATAAAGAAACTCCAAAACTAGGAAGCTGGGAGGGGGAGCAAGCCATGTGAGGCCCTACACGCCCACCTCTGATGACCCCTAGGGCCACCCTGAGGCAGGGCTGAGGTGGGAGATGGCACTAGCTCTGCTGGCCCAACTCCTGACTCTGGGAGCCTCCATTTCCCATCTGTTAATTGGAGACAAGTGTGTTCTCTCTGGTTGCCCAGTGGGGAGTCACTGAGCCAGGAGGCAGGAACTGCAGGAAAAAAAAAAAAAAAAATCTCAGTTGAGATGGAAGAAACAATTGTGGATTCCCAGGGGAACAGGAGCCTGGCCTGTCTCGTGGGCTGGAAGAGCCCCCACCCCGGGAGAGTGAGCAGCCTTCCTTCTGCCGCCACACGGCAGGCCTGCACCACTTGCTCCCTGTCCTCTGCTGTCACAGGCTTCAGACCTCTCAGTCTACTTCCCGCTCATCAGATGCTGGAAGGTCACCCGAAGGCCCAGCCAACATGTCAGAGCTGGAAAGACTCTGAGTTGCTGTCAGGACACCAGAAAGGTGCAGCCTATAGAAATGAAGAGTGGAGCCAGTCCGGAGATTCAGGTATGCAGGAGGGCCCAGCCTGGAGATTCTGCCACGGTGGGTGGGGCACAGCTGGGCAATGGGGCAAATCAGCAGCTCCCGAAGCTGACTCCGGCCTGAAGAAACCAGCCACTCCCTTGTTTCAACTCCCTGCTTTGTCGGATGGGGAGGCTGAGACCCAGAACAGTGACTTCCCTAGACCACCCCGTCGAGCTGGAACTAGAACACCGTCTCCTGCCTCCATGCCACGCTGATCTCTTCTAGTGAAGTGCGGGGCAGGCAGCGATGCTGCAGAGGCACAGGGGTCCAAGTGGGGGTCCCAAAGGGGTCCGAGTGGGGGACCCTGTAGGGGTCAGCTGGAAGTCTTGGCTAGCCCATGAGAGCCATGATCTCAACTCTAGGTGGGGTTAGGGGATGCGTATTCCCCTGGGAGTCACACCCTCTTCATTTCCCCCTTCCAGTGAGCTAGAGAGAGAGACAGACAGACAGACAGACAGACAGACAGACAGACAGACAGAGACAGAGAGACAGAAGAGAGAGCCGGTGACCTGAATAAAATGGATTTAGGCAGGCCAATGCCTGGGGTCAAATCCAGAGCCTTACACATGCCAGACAAGGGCTCTGCCCACTGTGCTACCTCTCTGGTCCCTTGAATTACTTTCGTAATGCAAACATATCCCCCTGCCCAATCGGTGACCTGATACCAAGTTGCATTGCCACCCTAAGTACGATTCTGGGTCTTGGAGAATGAACCAATACTACCGTGCTAGGATGCTGTGTGGTGAAATAGATGAGGTCTATAAAATGCCAAGCGAGGGCGGCAGCACCAGGGAAGCGCTCAGATCTTGCCTCTGAGTTCCCACCCCCTCCTTAGACCTCCTCCCCTTCCCTTTCAGATTTCCTGTTCTGGACCCCTATCTTGGGGTCTTGATGGTCCCTCCCAAAGGTTCTGGGATAGAGCAAGAGTAGAGCAGGTAGGGCATTTGCCTTGTATGCAGCTGACCTGGGCTCTGTGCCTGGCATCCCATATGGTACCCTGAGCACCGCCAGGGAGTAAGTGCTGAGCACTGCTGGGTGTGGCCCAAACCACCTTCCAAAAAGAGCTCTGATAACCCCCCCACTGTTGCTGTCTGGCACTTAATGCAAGTCACTGCCCCTCGCTAAACCCTGGAGACCTCGTCCTGGCATCCTGGCACTTCCTCCCTGGCACTGCAATGCAGTAGGAAGCCTTGTGCTCAGTCACAAACACCCTGGAGGGAGCAAGGCTACCCACAGAAAGAACGGGCAGAGGTGGGGCTCCACGCCAGGCCCAGGGCAGAGTGTGGGAGCGTGGCACTCGTTCCCCAGCCTCTCTCCTGAGCTTCGGGAAAGCCGGCGTCATCCAAGCCCAGTGGGTGCCCACTTCACTGGCGGGGGTTACCAGCCCACGGGATCCAGGGTACAACCCACCAGGCAGAGGCACTGCTCCCTGCTGACTTCCACACCATCTCCTCATCCTCTTCATCTTACATCTCACCTGCCTGCCTGGTGGCTTTCATTAGTGCCCTCCATCTAGGTGAAATGGGACCCTTTCCCAGGGCAGCTGTTCGCAGGCTCACTACAGCCTTGTCGGCATGGGTGATGGGGAAGAGAGGTATGAGGGACTGGTTGTTTTCCTATTTAATTCACCTTTCTCCCAAGAAATCTCTTGCTCATCAGGTCGCTATGCTGGGGACAGGGGGCGCTGTGGAGAGCCAGGGACAAGCCGTTGGTCTGAAGCCTCCTCAGGACGAGGAGGTCAAAAGGCCTCCCAGACACAGGGCCTTGCTCATACCCGAGTGTACAACGGAAGGGAGGCAGGTGCCAGATTTGAACCCGCACTGCCTCCATCTCCTCCACAATTTGAGTAAGGCAGGGGATGGTATGCATAATTGATGATGCTCATGGCCTACTCCTGGTTCTGTGCGTCATTCCTGGCAGGCTGAGGGAGCCATATGGGGCGTGGGGATGGAACCCAGGCTGGCTATGTGCAAGGCAAGAGTCCAACAAGCTGTACTATCTCAGCTCTCTCTCTCTGACCCTCCACAACTACTTTGATCCTCTCCATTTCCCACAAAGCAATCCCAAACATACCTTTATCTTCCAAAAGGAGGCAAAGAACAGAGGCTGCCTTGAAGACACAAGATGCACCCTGCAGTTCCTCCCTGATGTCCAAACACCGCCCTGCAGTCAGCAAAAACCCTGATCTTGAGCCTGACATTCTCTGAGACTGGGTCCCGCAGACAGGCCTCAGGGGCAAGGACTTTCGAGCCTCGGATAGGGCTCGCCTCCCACCTCTGCGTCTCCTGTCTGTGCCCTCCCAGGGTCTGAGATCTGGGGACATGGAAGAAGGCGATCGTGGCCTCTGGCTGGAGGTCCCCTGTCTTTCAGAGCTGCCACTGACCCCTTTACATGAATGATCATTCACTACTATTGATGTCTTTGATTTTCCAGGAAGTGTGCAGACCCTTGCAACAGCCCGATAAGTACAATCATCCAAGCCTTAGAAATAAGGCAAACAGATAGCTGGTGTCCTTTCAAATTCAAATGAGAACATTGTCTCCTAAGCTCTTCTGAGGGTCAGCTGACCCTCTAGGGGAGAGTGACTTTGCTGGACTTATTACTTGCCATCGATTAGGGCCAGTTCTGTAAAGATAGCTGGGAGCTGGCAGAAAACTGGTAAGTCGAGAATTATTTTGACTGATAGAGATGCAAATGATTTCCTTCCAATATGCAGGATAATTCTGATTTTTTTTTGTCCTTTAGAACATCAGCTAGTTTTGTCTAATTTAGCAATTTTATGAAAATTTCAAAACTCATGTTAGATGCACTGTTAGGTTGGGCTTTTTTGTGGCCTCTCCCAGCCCTCCAAGTGAAGGTCTATAGAATTTCCTCCTTCTATTCTATGCTGACTGACCTTGATATCCCACTCTCTCCTCTAATGACAAACTACCAAACATGAAAGACTGATAGGGCTCAGGGATGACGGGGTGGCAAAGTGCCTGTCTTGCAGGCACGAGACTTTAAGTTGGATCCCCAGTGCCACCCACATCTGCGGAGTTGTCTGTTTGGCTCTGCCGCTCAGAACCCCCAGAATGGAAACAGGGTGTGAGATTCCTGCATGCTGCAGCCAGGAGAGCTGGGGGTTCAAGGGTGCAGCCCCTCCCCCCTGTGAGAACCACAACTGAAGATGTGTGGGAACTCTGGCGAGGTGTCTGACTCCTGCAAGCCGCATAAGACGTGCGTGCACGTGTGTGTGCATGTGTGATATCTCCAGTCAACGCAACAACAGTGCCAAAGGGAAGGGAAGGGGAATTGATTCATGACGACTATTTATTTCCCTGAGAAATGTGTACTGAGTATTTTGAAAAACTATGAGAAGCCTTTCACAATATTTGGCTTTTTCTCATGCCAACTCTGCCACTTTCTCTGGGGAGAGAGAGCTCAAAACAGCTGGAGCACATGCTTTGCCTGAGGGAGGCCTTCCGTGATTTACCCAGTCCCCGTGCTGCTGGGAGCAACCCCCAAGTGTAAGGTTGAATTCAGGGACACCACCAAGTATGGCCCCAAATTCAAAAAGAAAACTGGGTTTGATCCCCAGCATTACTTGTGGTTCACTGAGTACCTCCTGAAGTAAACCCTGAGTACCACTAGGTGTGACCCCCAAAACCAAAAATAAGCAAATTAAATTTTTTTTTTGCTTGTAGGTCACACCCAGAGGTGTTGGGGAGTTAGTCCTGGCTCTGCACCTAGGGATCACTACTGGAAGGCCTGGGGGACTAATATAGGTGCTGGGAATCAAACCTGGGTTAGCCCTATGCAAAGTAAGAGCCCTACCCATTGTACTATCTCTCTGGCCCCCAAATAAGTAAAACTTAAAAAAAAACACTCGGACACTTTCTGGTGGCCAGGGGCAAGTCTCCCTGGTCCAGGACTCTTCACAGAGGCATGATGGTGCCAACCATGCTGGCCAACAGCGAAATGTGGCATTTCGGTACCTCTTACAGAGATGGAAAAACCCCAGATGATCCCCAAAGGTGGGTGCTGGTGCTGGAAGGGCCACAGCAGACACCCTGGGGGCAACCTTCCTGCCTCTCCCCTACTCCTTCACTACTCTGGAGGAACCAGTGAGGCTCAGAGAGGTCAAGGAAGTTGCCGCAGGTCTCACAGCTTGCACGGGTGAGGAAGACCTATTTTAACGAGCTTTTTGATGACAGAAGCTTCTTCATACATTTCCATAATCCTTAGCAACCAGCCAGGAGGCTGCACCAGCCCCATTTTGTAAAGATACTAAAGAGGTTCTGAGTGATGGATTTTGCCTATGGTCATTGCGAGTTGGTCTGGGTAAACTGGAGAGATTCCAGCTCTCCTAATCCTCTGCTTCCAGGGGAGTCGGAGAGGGGCTGGCAGGGAAGCCCTGGCCCCCTTCAGTCTCCCCTGTGTGGGTCTGTTGGATGCCAGTCAGCGTGGCATCTGAAGGAGCCCCGAAAGGCTGAAATCCCTGCTCTCAGACCCTCTCTACCTGGCCCCTCTTTCTCCTTCTCCTTTGGCAGAAATTTCAGGAATAAAGTATAGGCCTGGGGAGAGGCTTACAGCTCATGTGTCATGACCCCAGAATTCAGCGGGCTGCAGTCAGGCAGAGGCAGATTCCTTAGGGACAATGGGCCAAGCTGACAGGTAATGAACTCCCTGTCAGTTAGGAGTGAGGCCAGTCGGTCCAACCAAATGGCAACTGCAGTTCTCTAGTGATGGATTTCATGGGGCTTGGCTGCTGTGTGTCTGTGTGCGGGGGTTGGGGGATGGTGCTGGAGATCAAACCCTGGGCTTCACACACGTAAGCAAGTGTTCCTTGGCCTTTTAAAAGTGACTGAAGGATCATTATTGGGGCTGGAGCAATGGCAGAGATAGGGCACTAGCCTTGCAAGCAGCCATGCCGGGTTCAATCCCTGGCATTACATATGGTCCCCTGAGCCTGCCAGGAGTAATCCCTGGGTGCAGAACCAGGAGGACCTCTGAGCATTGCCAGGTGAAGCCCAAAACACGACAAAATAGAAAGATCATTATTCATCTTTGGGCCAAATATTTTACTTGTCTATTGATTCACTGTCACTGTATCACTGTCTTCCCGTTCATCATCGATTTGCTCGACGGCCGGCACCAGTAACATCTCCATATGACCTGTCTCATGCAAGTAAAGCCCAAGGGTACCTGCTTGCTCCAGGAACATAAAGAGCCTCAAACCATTCCATCAGGTCATGGGAATGAGGTCTATAATTGTTACTGGTATCTGGCATATCAAATACGACACGGGTAGCTTGCCTGGCTCTGCCATGCAGGTAGCATACTCTTGTAGTCATCTCAAAATCCAGCATTTATTGATGAACTGCGGCCGCAAGCCGGGCTGTGATAGGCTGGTCTGCTGGGTGGAGTTCTGACGAGGGGGAAGTCCGGATGTGGAAAATGGAAGTCCTCATGGAGTGGAGGGTCGTCTGGCTTGTTGTGAGGCTCTGCTGGGGTGGCGGGCCAGGGCTAGAATCTGCCACCCCTCCCTGGCACCTCATGAGCGGCTGGGCACAGTGAGAGCCAGTAGCAGCTCTGCCCCATGTCTGTCTCTGGATCAGCATACCTGGGCCAGATTAAAAAAAGACTGCAGCAGGGTGCGGGCTGGGGTCGGGTTCGGGGGAAGTCGTGTGATGGAGTTTGGAGTGGAGGGTCGTGGCTGTTGGAGGCTCGCGGGGGGCGGGCCGGGTAGCCCCCCTCCCGGCATTCATGAGCGGCGGGCCAGTGGGAGTAGGCTCGCCCCAGTGTCCGGGCGCAGTTAAAAAGACTGCAGCAGGGTGGATCTCGGTGAGCCGGGCTGTGATAGGCTGGTCTGCTGGGTGGAGTTCTGACGAGGGGGGGAAGTCCGGATGTGGAAAATGGACGTCCTCATGGAGTGGAGGGTCGTCTGGCTTGTTGTGAGGGCTCTGCTGGGGTGGCAGGCCAGGGCTAGAATCTGCCACCCCTCCCCGGGCACTTCATGAGCGACTGGGCACAGTGGGAGCCAGTAGCAGCTCTGCCCTATGTCTATTGATTGTGTTATGAAATTTTCTCATAATCCATTGAGGAAGAAACTACTGTCTGAGTTTACCAAGAAGAAAATTGCGTCAAGAATGTGCTTCATGGGAAGACTCTTGCCTTGAATATCTGAGGTTCTGCATCTGATTCCTGGCAACACACACACACACACACACACACACACACACACACACAAAAATCTCTCTCATATGTTCTAATGAGAGCAGGGAGCTGAGGCCTCAGGAGCTGAGTCCCCTCCGCGGCCCACTTAACTTGGACACGGCCAGTCTAGAGTTCCTTATTCTCTAGGCATGCCAGCACTGGTCTCTCTGTGCTAGTCCTTGTTCCAAGCCCTGACTCCAGGCACGTTCATCATCAGGAACAGAGCTTGTGAGTTTCCGAAGACGCCTTCCACCCAGATCACCTTTGCTTCTCTCTCCTCACAGCCCTTCCCGGGGCCTGTCCACCCACCCCAGCTGTCCCTGCCCCCACCACCTGCCCTGGCTGGAAAGGAAAGCCAATGTCCTAGTCTTGCTGAGCTCTGCTCAAAATGTCCCTGGCAGGCTTGTGGCCACTCAGGGTCAGGCCAAGGGCCAGTCAGCAGAAGAGGAAGTGGGAAAGGATGTGAAACCTACCCCTGAGCCTATCCCACCCTGCCGACTGTCCGTTCGTCAGGGTCCCTGGGAAGAGGGCAGGCACAGCCAGTTGGGCTGGCCACCGGAGGTAGGTGAGGTGGCGTCTGCGGGGCCCGAGGGGAGGCTGTGGAGTGCAGTGACCAGGCAGCTGTTCTTGAAGCTTGGGTTTGGCCTCAGAGACAGACAGGGGAGGGCTCAGTGAGCTTCTGGCAGGAGAGGAAGGGGCGGAGGGAAGCCACATTGGTCTGGGACCCAGAATGGAGTGAGTAGGGACCATGGGTCATTGCTTGGAGGAGGTTGGAGGCCCTGGTGGTCCAGACCTCCAGCTCCTAACCTCTGGGCCCTCCTAGGACACACAAGAAGTGGGAGAAGAAGCCAGCCAGAGAGCCTGGGAGGGGACAAAGGATCTGAGAGGGGCGGGTGAGTGCCCACAGAGCAGAAGCGCAGTGCCGGGGGGCTTGCAAACCCCTGTCTGTCCAGCTCTGTGTCTGGGCGAGTGTCATCCAATGCCGAGCAGGTGTTTGACAAATATTTGCTTAATGGAATTGGTCGTCTACAGGAGCGTGTGAATGTGTGTGTGTGAGGCGAGCAGGGTCAGTGTACATGTACAGGGGTGGAGTGGGCTTTTGAGTCAGCTTGTTCTGTGGTGCAGCTGTGTGGAGGGGAGACTTGTGCGCGCCATAGTCTGTGTATATGTGTGTGTGTGCATTAGTGTGCGCACATTGCTGTATGTGTGTGTGCATTGTGTGTATTCAAGTGTGTGTGTGTGTGTGTGTGTGTGTGTAAAATTATGTTGTCCAGTTGCCTAGGGCCTTCCCCACTCTCTGCAGGGACACCATGGAGGCCGCCTGGGACTGGCTGCTGGTCGCTGTGCTGGCTACGGCGCTGAGCTCCACAGTGGCCCAGGAAGTGTGCCGAGCCGCAGATGGGAGAGATGGAGCTGCAGGAGCACCTGGCCGACCGGGGCGCCCTGGCCTCAAGGGGAGAGAGAGGGAGCCAGGTAAGTGGTCGCCTGCGCCCGGCCTCTGTCTGGCCTGGGCTCTATTGGTCTGGCCTGGGCTCCAGGCTGGAGACTCAGGGTGGCACTGAGAGGTACCTGGGCCCCTCACCAGGGGTCTAGCAGGTCCACTTGACCCCAGGGGTTGAAGGGGGCACTTGGCTTCTTCCTGCACCACGTCCTCAGTCCCCGGGGGCGCCCCACATCCCCTTCTTCCACCAGAGGAGAAACCACTGCCAGATTTCAGTGAATCTGAAAGTCCCTAGGGCAGCCCTACCATAGGCCAGTCTCTTA
This sequence comes from Cryptotis parvus, assembly GCA_021461705.1. Taxonomy (NCBI): domain Eukaryota; kingdom Metazoa; phylum Chordata; class Mammalia; order Eulipotyphla; family Soricidae; genus Cryptotis; species Cryptotis parvus. The sequence continues at coordinate 216,818 of JAJIBD010030462.1, read as the reverse complement.
CTGGAACCCTGGAAGGTCCTGTCTTGCTGTGTGATTTCAGACAAGTTGCTGAGCCTCTGTGCTTGCTGTCCAAGGGAGAATCACCTCTCTGAGCACAGAGATGGAGCATCAGTGCAATGGCCCACTGGCCTCTCCCAGGGATCTTTCATATTTCACAAACACCCACATTCTAGAGAAAAAGGCTGGGGGGGGGGTGGTAAGGGAGGAGAATGGGACAGAGTAAGGAAGGAAGATCTTATGCTGTGCCTCCCAATTCACAGCAAACCAGGAAGATCTGTAGGTATTTGCCAAATCATGCACTCAGGTACCCCACATATAGCCCCTGAGCCCGAGGAAGCTGTGCCTATGGCCCAAAAAGGAAGGGATGAGGCGGTTGGAGCAATAGCCCAGCGGGTAGGGCGTTTGCCTTGCATGTGGCTGGCCTATGCTGGCCTGGATTCGGTCCCCGGCATCCCATATGGTCCCCCGAGCACCGCCAGGAGTAATTCCTGAGTGCAGAGCCAGGACTAACCCCCTGAGCATTGCCGGGAGTGACCTCCTCCCCCAAAATAAGCAAAAAAAAAAAAAAAGGAAGAGTGCATGGAAAGAACAGAGGGGAGAGCAAGAAGGTTCTGCTTTCCCTGGAACCTGACACTTTCCTCTACGCACTTGTCCTCATTTTGTAAAGATGAGGCTCAGAGAGGTTGAGACACTTGTCCAAGGTGATCAGTCTGTCAGATTCCCTCTCTTAAAGAGCCAGGCACCCCTTGCCCTCTCATCCACACAGTTCTAGGTTCCCACCCTCTCCCCAAGGACTGGTGGGCACTAGACTCTTCCTAGTGACCTGGCCTTTCTCCCCTCCAGGGGCTGCTGCCATCCAGACAGGCATCCAAGGCCTGAAAGGAGACCAGGGGGGAGCCTGGCTCCCTTTGGGTTGCCCGGGCCAATGGGCTACCCAGGGGCCAGCGGCCCCCAGGACCCCCTGGGAACCCCGGAATGAAGGGCATCAAGGGAAACCCAGGCAACATCAAGGACCAGCCACGACCCGCCTTCTCAGCTGTACGCGAAACCCCCCTGCGGGCGGCAGCGTGGTCATCTTTGACACTGTCATCACTAACCAGGAAAGCCCCCTACCAGAACCACTCCGGCCTCTTTGTCTGTGCCGTGCCCGGCTACTACTACTTTAACTTCCAGGTGGTGTCCAAGTCGGACATCTGCCTGTCCATCGTGTCTTTGAGCCGGGGCCAGCGGCAGCGCTCCCTGGGCTTCTGCGACACCAACAGCCGAGGCATCTTCCAGGTGGTGTCCGGGGGACGGTGCTCCAGCTCCAGCACGGAGACAAGGTCTGGATCGAAAAAGACCCCTCGAAGGGGCGCATTTACCAGGGCTCTGATGCCGACAGCATCTTCAACGGCTTCCTCATCTTCCCGCTGGCAACCTGAGCTGGTGTGTAAGGCCGGGGGGTGGGGTGGGGGGGAGGACCCCAGTCTTCAGCTGTACCCTGCAGGGAACCCCCGCCTCCCACTCACGCCTCCACTCTGGTACCATGCTCAACTCTGTAAAAAGTCCAGCCACTGGGAGGGACCATTTCTTAGAACTTTTCCTGGAATAAATGCTGAGTCCCTTTCTGCTAAGCCTGTCATCCAGGGGCCACCCATGGACTGGGAGGGAAACGGGGGAGTCGTTGTGTGTTCACAGAAATACTGCATTTAGAATGTTCGCATATGCACTAAGCAAGTTCTGAGGGTTATAGCAAGTTGATTCGAATCCTGGGATCACCAATCAGCTTCAGTGCTAGGTCACTTCGGAGAATAGTGATCTGTAAAGTGGTGATAAGGATGGTCCCTCCTTGGAGAGAGAGCACAGTAGAAAGGGCCTTGCATGCGGTCAACCTCGGTCAATATCCCACATCCCATATGTTCTCCCAAGCCCAGCCAGGAGAAGAGTGATTCTTGAGTGCAGAACCAGGAGTAAACCCTGAATATTAAAAGGATGCAGGTCACATCCAGCAAAGCAAAAAAGTAAAGCAGACCAAAATGATGATCTCTCCAGGTTCGGGAGATGGTACGGTGGTTGGGGCCACGCCTGGCATGCACCGTACTGGGTTAGATTCCCAACACCCATCCTGGCTTTCTGAGAAAGATTGGGTATAGCCCCGGAGGCCCCTGAGCACTGCTGGGGTGACCTGGCTCTCCCCAACACCGCAGGGTCTAAGCAGCATCGCACCTTTGTAATGTTGGAGACCTGTCAGTGGGACCCCCAAACCTCCTGAGCACCCGGTTTTTTCACCAAAAGAGATTGGCCCAATTGTCAACAGGGTCCCAAGGGTTGACTGCATGCTAAGTATGTGCAAGGCCCTGAGTTCGATCTCAGAGCTGCCCCATTCTCCCCCGCCTGGAACCCACTGTGGGGTGTGAAGTCTATGGAAAAATCAATAGATTTGTTGGAAGGGTTCACTGACAGTCTGGACATGGGGACTTTGCAAAGAGCCTGGAGTATGGTAAGGACTGTGTCTGTTAGAGTTGCAGTGATACAGTTTCATTTTCATGGACAAACTCTCAGAAGGGCAATGACCCTATTTTATAGATAATGAAACTGAGACAGGGAATTTCCAGAAACCCAAGGTCAGTGTTTTAACAGGAGGAGTTAGGGTTTGCAGCCAAGTCTCAAAGATCCCCCAGCCTCAGGGCCAGGGTCCTGCCACCCACCACGTCACAGGCCTGATGAATAGAGCTTCCGACTCTTAAGCAGAAAAGCTGGGGAGGGGGGAGGCTCATGGCCCCCCGGGCTCCAGCTTTCTCCCCCTAAAGTCCCAGAATCAGCCTTGGGCTTCCAGTGCCTCGGGGCATCGTGTGGAGAGTGGGGGCTGAGGATCTAAAATGCCGCAGGCGTGGTGCGCCCAGAACCCACCTTTCGTCCTTCATTAGTGAAGAAAGGGAGACCAAGAGTTCAGACCTGAAAGTGTCTAATGCCTTGTATATTTTGCCAAAGGAGCCGGGTCCACCTCTGCAGAATCGTGCTCACATCCACCTTCCCCACCACACATACACACCAGTTACGCTCGCATGCTCTGACTGAAACACAGGCGCAGGGACCCCTTCCCAGATCACACCCCTGTTGCTCATTGCAGTCACCCCTTCCACCCACACCTTGATATCATCACAGCCCCTGCGGAGAGTTTCCCCCAAACCATCAGAAGCCCCCCCAACAAACACATCCCTCCATTCCCCCGTTATTCCCACCAGAAATGGACGCAGTGGCCTTGGATGCTCACATACACACAAGCCCCTGCCTCCAACTGTCACCTGAGATGCTTTCCTGGTGCATCCCCCAAAGGAGGGCTGGACCCCTCATTCCCCTTTTGTCTTCTTTGATTCTCGCTCTCTCAGACACATACTCCCGAAGTCAGGAAAAGGGCCTCTGTGCAGGATGAAGCATGGTCAGCATGGTCCCAGCAGGAGGAAAGGACATCACAGCTCAGAGAGGGGGACAAATGTTCAAGGTCACGCAGTTGGAAGGATCCTCGATGAAAGGAGCCTCTACCTGGGCTCAAGGGAAAAGCCTCTCTCTGCAGAGGGGCCAAAGCATCCGGGGCCAAGGTCCCACAGAGTGGAGGGTTCAGGCCAGAAATGGGGTGTGCTCCTGACCCTAGATGCCACCCTCACCCGTTGAACCCTTTGCCCAGGTCCCTTGCTGAGTGCTCTGGGGAGAGGACCCAGCCTGAGCTGAGCTGGTGGAGTGGGGTGGGGCAGGGGAGGGCTGAGCGCGGGCCGAGGCTGCCACCTGCTGGACAAGCAGGCACCTGCGTAAATGAGGTGCGGTGGAAGAGAAGCCGGTGCCCGTGCTCCTGAAGTTGTGCACTCCTCGCTGCTCTTCCCCGCCCTCCTTGAGCTGGAGAGCCCCCAAATTCCGCATATTCCTGTTCCCACCAGGTGCAGGCTCAGGAGAGGACAGAGACCTGAGTGTGGCTCAGAGCAGCCGCTGGGGCTCGAGGTTCACGGGCACTTGTTTGCATCAGGCCCGAGTCCTCACCTACACTCTGCCCTGGAGCTCTGAGGACCCCACTTACAGAGGGGTCCTTGCTCAGAGAGGAAAGACACCTGCACCCTGAAACACTGGTGTCAGTGTGGTTGAGTTTCTTCACTCTGTCCCCTACCGCCAACTGGCAACCCCTCTCCCACCCCAGTAGACAGCCAAGGCAGATTCCAAGGCCAGAGGCAGAAGCGCCAGGGTGCAGGGGTGGGAATGGGGTGAGAAGAGCCAGCACAGAAGGTGAGGTCATCAGCGGGAACCAGGGGGCCCAGTAAGGGCAGGACACCAGCGTGCACAGTGGGGGCTGCCCTTCCCGCAGCTCAGATAGAAGCCAGAGGCCTCGAGGCCTGACAGCTGAAGGCTTGGTGTGAGGGAGTGGCTGGGCCAAAAGCGGTTCAGAGCACTCTGCACCCCCATAGCAAGCTGCATGCTGCCTGGTGTCCACCCCTGGTGTCCATCCCTGGATAGAACATGGGAGCAGGACTAGGGAAGCTTCTAGAATAAGATTTACTCCCAAGAAACAACTTTCTGTGTCAGGGCTTCTTAAACCTTTTCTGCTCATTGGGGGCCAGAGTGATAGTGCAGTGGGCAGGGTTTGCCTTGCATGCATCAACCTGGTCTGTCCCCAGCACCCCTCATGGTCTCCCAAGCATTTAAACACTCACACTCATACACACTCACACTCACATATACTCTCACACACCTCATACTCACACCTCATGTTCACACACTCCACTCACACACCTCATGTTCACACACTCCACTCACACACACTCATGTTCACACACTCCACTCACACACACTCATGTTCACACATTCCACTCACACCTTATACAGTTCACACATCCACACTATGTCCACCATCATGTTCCACACTCCACTCACACACATCATGTTACACACTCCACTACACACTCATGTTCACACACTCCACTCACACACAACTCATGTTCACACACTCCACTCCACACACACTCATGTTCACACACTCCACTCACACACTCATGTTCACACACTCCACCACACTCATGTTCACACACTCCACTCACACACACTCATACTCACATTCACACACTTACACTCATGTTCACACTCATGTTCACACTCACTCATACTCACATTCACACACTTACACACACTCATGTTCACACACTCCACTCACACACACTCATGTTCACACACTCCACTCACACACTCATACACACTTGTGTTCATACACTCACACACACACAATCTCACCAGATCGGGGAGGTGGACGTTTCCTCAACCCAGACTCTCATGACCTGGGGTGGGGCCCAGAGGGTGTTACTGGGGTCATTCTGGCTCAGCACCCAAGAGAAAGTGTTGACTCAGGAGAATCAGGGGAAAGGGGATGTGGGACCATGGGGGAGGAGGGGGTGGTCCGAGGCGGGAAGGGGCCGCCACCCGCTCTGGGCCTCCTCGCTGTTTCCGGTCTGCCAAGCGGGAGAGGGAAGCTGCTATGCAGGCGTCTCTGCGAGTGGACCAGCGGCTGCCACCCAGGTGAGGCCGGGCCGCGGCCCCTGCACCTTCCTGAAACATAGCCTGGGAGAGGGCCAGGGTCCTGCCCCTCTGCACTGGGCCTGCAGAGGGACAAGAGGCCCAGGTGCTGTGATGGAGCCGAGGCCGGGGAAGGGAGGCTGCAGGGTTGGGAGGGCTGGGCCGGACACCTACTCTCCCCACAGCGCCATCCCCAGGATGGACTTGAGCTCTGCCTCCCGGGGCCACCTGTGTCTGAAGCTGTTGCTGCTCCTGCTGGCACTGCCACTTGGAGGCCAGGCTGGCACAAGCTGCTACGGGGTCCCTGGAATGCCAGGGCTGCCGGGGCGCCAGGGAAGGACGGGCATGATGGACTCCAGGGGCCCAAGGGTGAACCAGGTGAGTGTGCTGGGCTGGGGGTGGGGGGCACGGGCAGGGCTGGCAGGAGCCAGGGCAGGCCAGGGTGGGCTGTGCACAGGGGGCAAGGCGGGAAGTGTCTGTGAGGACACTTACTCTGTTGAGAGCAGCAGAAACTAAGGGCCTTGAAGGGGTTGAGCTAGACACTGGCTCATGGTACCTGATGCTTAAGTCCTGCGCATTTCCCGTGAAGTTTGCATACATCCAGTCTTTCACATTTTGTCAAGTGAAACTGAAAGCCTAGACTCCATGTCAGATCCAAATCAGTTCAGATTTGGGGGCTCTAAAGAGAAAGGTGACACCATGGGAGACAAAGGCCATGTGTGGGCCATGGACTGGCAATTGTGACTTCTGACCTCTTTCTGAGACCCCTCGCAGCCCCACCCCCTCTTTTGGTTGGTCCTATCTTCTCCAGCACAAATGGAGAAACTGAGGCCGAGACAGGCTTATGCCTCAGCTGGGGTGAGAGGACAGGCAGAGTGTGAGTTAGGATCTGCCCCCTTGGATAGCTTATATTGAAGTTTCTCCTCCAGATGTGGGGAGACCATCAGTGCCCAGGGGGTCCCCTTTCCCAGCCCCCCCAACTCATCACATCTGGCCTGCTTTCTCCCTAGGAATTCCTGCTATTTCTGGGACCCGAGGACCCAAGGGGCAGAAGGGAGAACCTGGCATGCCTGGCTTTCCTGGGAAACACGGCCCCATGGGGCCCACAGGAAGCCCAGGGGATCCTGGCCTCCCAGGCATCCCGGGACAGTCCGGCGAGGAGGGCAGATACAAGCAGAAACACCAGTCAGTGTTCACCGTCATTCGGGAGACTGGCCAGTACCCAGACGCCAACAGCCCGGTCAGGTTCAACACGGTGATCACCAACCCGCAGGGCGACTATGATACCGGCACGGGCAAGTTCACCTGCAAGGTCCCTGGCCTCTACTACTTTGTCCACCACACGTCACAGACGGCCAACCTGTGCGTGCAGCTGTTCCGCAATGACGTGCGGGTGACCAGCTTCTGCGACCACATGTCCAACAGCAAGCAGGTCAGCTCAGGTGGCGTGCTGCTGAGGCTGCAACGGGGTGATGAGGTGTGGCTGGCGGTGAATGACTACAACGGCATGGTGGGCACCGCCGGCTCTGACAGCGTCTTCTCCGGCTTCCTGCTCTTCCCTGACTAGGGCGGCTAGGCCTCGCGCCCGGCCCCTGGGCTACCCCACCTCCTTTCCTTCCCCTGCACCAACCTGCCTGTCTCTGCCCCACTTGATGCCCACCTCTGCCCAGACTCCTCACCCCCACGTGTTCTCTCCTGCCTTCCTGGCTGTCTCTGTTCTGACACATCACCAGCATCTTCTGGTGCTGCATTGGTTTCTGCCCAGCCTCAGATGAGGCCAGGAGATGTATAAATAAAGAGTTAAATCGATGAACCGGTCCTGCCCAGAGTCCTCACTGCCATTTCCTTTAGCAGCTGCTTTGTCGGCACCTGGCATGGTCGAGCACTGTGATCTGAATTCTGACGGGCCATCGAGTTAGTGCTCAGGAAAAGTGGGTGTCAGTGGGGAGCATGAAGAGCCCTTTGGGCATTAGGAAAAAAAGCTGTGTGATTGTGGGGGAGGCTGTGAGTCGCCCCCAGAGGCACCGGTTTCAGCACCGGCCATCACAGGTAGGAGGGAGCAGGTTCCTGCTTCGACGCCCTTGTGTTCAGTCTCGGAAGCACCCGTCTCCCGAGGGAGGGATTCACTGCAGGTGAGCCCCAGCACAGAGACAGCTGTGCCATGAATTTGTGTCCAGTTAATGAGGAGATTTGGGGTGAGTTAATGAATAAATAAGTGGGCAAATGAATGACTAGAATTGGAGTAAATGAATAAGTGAATAAAAATGTCATCCTAGTGAGCATTTATTGAGCACTTACAATGAATGCGTCAGGCATTATGATAGCCCATTTATGAATCATTTAATATTCATAAGCATGCACTGAGATGGGCACGAGAGTGTGTGTATGTGTGTGTATGAGAGAGAGAGAGAGGGATGAGAAGAGAGAGAATCTACCCAGATGTCCATCCTGAGTACCTCACACCTCTGGGAGGCTCCAGAAAATCATCTAAAGCTATTGCTGTCCATGAGCTGCCAGGACCCTGTGAGGTTGTGGGCATCTGGCCTGAATCCCATCCTGGCTGCTGGAGTGCCATAAGTAAGGGTGGACATACATGAAGGCTGAAGGGCTGGGGTTGACCTCTGCAGGCTTCAGACCCGAGAGGTGGAGCCAGGAGTGCCGGGAAGCATCAGACGGGAGAAGCTGCCCCCACCAGGCAGGGGACCTCAGCGGGTCTCAGGGCCCCTGCCCTGGCCCACCAAGGCTCAGTGAGGGCAATGCCCAAACGAAGCTCTGAGACCCCCTCCCCCGTCCACCTCAGCTCCTTGGTCCCACATGTCCACGCTTTCACTGATGGTGTTCCTCGTCCTAGCCTCCCCACCTTCACCCCCCCACACAGGCCATCCTTCCACCTGAACTATGCACCTTGGGCAGGCAGGACTTAGCACCAGCATCTCCAGAGCCTTCCACTGTGCATCAGTGTCCTCCGCAAAGGAGCCACAGACACGGACTCGCATCCAGGTTCCTACGTGTGGGCAACAAGTGACCTGCAGGTGCCTGATAGAACAAACCTGTAGACATGCTGAAAACATTCAAGGAGCGCAGGTCAGGGGGTGAGTGGGCAGCTGGTGGGGTAGTGGATGCACGTGGCCTCACACTGACCAGCTCCTTAACCCGCCTGCCCAGCACCTCTGTGGCCTGGGCCTCTTTGGCACGTGCTGGCACATAGTAGGGCAGGCAGATGTGTGTGGTGTCAAGGAAGGAAGTGATAAAGACGTGGAGAAAGGGAGGACAGCCCAAGGCGCGGAGCCCACGGGGGTGCTGGTCCCACTCACCCCCCCTTCCCTGCACTCTCCCTCCAACCACTTAAAAACCCTCCTGGCAGTACCGCGAGTGGTGCTTCTTATCATTTCTCTTTTGTTTAAAAAAATCAATGCCTTGTGTATGTAGGCCATGGTGGCAGATCAGAAACTCAGACTTGTGGAAGCAACACTCTGCTGCCGTTTTTATTTCCTGTAATTGTTTGCTTGTTGTTCTCTTTGTCAGGAGAGATGTCTTTGAAAATGCCAGCATGTCTGTGGGACTGAGGGGAGGCTGGAAAGGGTTTCTGAGGGCAGGGGAGCAGCAGGGGTGGGCATGAGACAGGAACCAGAGCAAGAGACAACCCCTTCCCCCAGCTTCTGGAATCTCCTAGACGGCGCATGATTTGGGGGTGGGATGGGGTAACTTTTCTACCCTGCACAGGAGTGGCAGTTCTATGGCACTCTAGCAGGGCTATAAGTCCTCACATTTCATGGCAATGGAGACCAATTGACTGCCAACCTGGGCCTCTTTGGCACGTGCTGGCACATAGTAGGGCAGGCAGATGTGTGTGGTGGCATGATTTGGGGGTGGGGTGGGGTAACTTTTCTACCCTGCACAGGAGTGGCAGTCGATCTTATAGCCCTGCTAGAATGCCTTGTTGGCACGTGCTGGTACACGTTCCTGATCGACTCAGGAGCGATCCAGAACCCCCAGCTTCTGATCTCTACTGTGTGGCTCCCCTCATCCACTAGGTCCACCACACCTCGTATCCATGAATCCTCTGCACAGAAATAGCACCGCTGTTAGTGTCGCACATAAAGTGTTGGCCTTACAAATGACTGGCACCCCATGTGGTCCCCTGAGTCTTTCTAGAAGTGATCCCTGAGAGCAGAGGCAAAATTAAGCTCCGAGGACAGCCGGGTGTGGCCCCCAAACAAAACAAACAAAAAGAAAATAGTACCATCCCCAGAGCTCCCTGGATGTCCCCCGACACCTGGGCCTGCCCAGACAGGTGGGCCGCCTCTCTTAACACCCAACGCAGCGGTATGTATACCCCAAAAGGGCATGTGGCACAAGGTCCATAAAGTTCTCAAGGCCACATAGCGAAGAGAGCTGGGGTTCAGACTTGGGAGGGACAGATTCCAAGTCCTGCCCCCCACTTCCCGCTCTCCCCCTGGACTTTAGTCTGCTGCTACCACCTCATATTCAAGTCCATCGGCCACCAAAGCATCAGAGACTCAGGCCCAAGAGAGCTTTGCAGTCCTCACCCCTCAAATCATTCCCTGAACCAATAACCTACCGGCCCTCCTCTGGCCCACCCCTGACGTCCCCCACCTTCCAAGCCTGAGTCTCTTTGGCTCCATAGCTGGCAGAGCCCAGGCGCTTTTGTTTATGAGACAGTCTCTCCCATTGCAATTACCGCCCCAGGCAGTGTCCACTCCCAGATTTCCCGCTCCAAATCCAGATGTCTAGTAGACCCTGCCCCTGTGACAACTCGGTGCTTGCTGGGAGCTGATCCTGACTGGAGCATTGCAGCGTCTTCCTGGCCCCCCAGTGTCTCATCTGCCACTTGCAGGAAGTGTGGGCTCCAGCAGTCACTTTTCTGCAACATTCATCCAAATGAAGCTACTTGGATGGTTCACACCCCTGGGGGAATCACACTTTGGAGAGGCAGAACTGCCCGCACCTCTGTCTCCAGGGCTCGGCCCCTCGAGGCTCCTCACAATTATGGCTGAGTGATGACCCACTGGCCTCTGGGCCTCAGTGTCTCTCTCTCTAAAATGACCAGGATGGGCTGGTGCCCTCCCAGGCCCTGTCCAGTGCTTACCTGGTGTGATTCCAGGATTAACCAGCAACAGGCCCCTGCCTGCCCCTATTATCGTCATCAGCTCCAAACCCCGCTGGAGGCAGAGGAAGGAGCATAAATAAGTAATGATCACATTTAAAATTCATTATTAGATTATCTCTGAGAACAGGGACGGAGCAGGGGGTGCAGAATGGGCAGAAAGGAGAAAAGAGGAGACCAGAAGGAGGAATCGTGGGATAGGGGCGACACAGACGAGGAACAGGTGCAGGGCACTTCGCAGCTTACTATCACCCCCTCCCCACCCAGTAGGAAGGACCACTGCATCATGGTGTACAAATTGGGGTTCTCTCAGGGTTCCTTGCCTAAGAGCATTTAATGCTGTTGGCAGAGTTGGAATGTGAGTCGTGGCTTTTCCCCTGCAAATCTGAGCTCAGGCCTGCACAGTTCACGTTGCCGTGTCATGGAGGAGCCCTGTCTCCACCGGTCACGAGCTCAGGGCCTTGTGAGACAAATCTCCAGCGGTGTCCCTTCACCCCAATAGCTGAGTACCCCCACAACTGCTGAACCAGCGAAACTAACCCACAGCTTGCCCACTGCATTTACGGTCAGCCCGTTTGGATTGCAGAAACGGGACCTGAAACTGCATGCAGGCAGCAACCTGGGTGAGAGGGGGTGATGGGGAGGGATTGGAGGGCAGCGGCTGGGAAAGGCCCTTCCGGCCCTGGAACTGAACTTCTGCTTGGGACTTTATGCAGCGGCTCCTGGCTCCTGCCCTGCTCGGCCGCTCAGTCCCAGTCCCTAGCTTCAAGGACCTCAGCTTCCCAGGTAAGAAGGGGACTCAGAGCCTGAGGGTGCTGGCCAGCGAGACAAATGTGGTGGAGGTGGTGATTCCAGTGGGTCCCGGTGCTAAATCTCTCCAACTCTATGGGGGCTAGATGGGAAGGGGGAGCAACTTGAAACGGAGTCTAAGGACTTAAGGTTCCCTGAGACAGGTGACCGAGTCCCTGAGAACGATTGATGTGGGGTGAGCCACCTAATCTCAGCTTAGACCCTCTCCAGGTCCTCTGAGGGTGTTGGAGCCCAAAGAACTATCTTCTTAAACTGTGCTTTGTGACCTCAAGTGGGGTCACCTAACTTTTAAGCACCTTGTTTTAAAATAAATTTCTTGACTGTGACTATCAGTAAATGTATCTTGTACATATCTATTTTATTTATTTTTATTTGGAAGCCACACCCAACAGTGCTCAGAGCTTACTCCTGGCTCTGTGCTCAGAGATCACTCCTGGCCGTGCTTGGGGACCATATGGGATGCCGGCAATCGAACAAGGGTAGGCTGTGTGCAAAACAAGCCCTGCCCACTATATCATCTCTCCAGCCCCCTATTTTATAGACCTATAGGTCCAGAATCATATGACCATTTCTTGGAGGAAAGGGATGACGAGTGGAAGAAGCCTGAGAGGGCAGCCCTACAGGACACCACGCTGACCCTGGGTTCAGGTCCAGTGAGCCAGTTAGACCCTGATAAGACCTGGTTACTCTGGGATCCCCCACCCCTCTGCCTTTCCCCAGCACCTGCTTCTCCTGAAAAACTAACTAACTAACTAACTAACTAACTAACTAACTAACTAACTAACTAACTAACTAGCAAAACCCCCCAGCACCTGCTTCTCTTTCTGAAAAACAAACAAATAAACAAACTAACAAAAGACCCCAGCGTGACCTCTCCAGGGAACAAACAGCCTTACAGGTGGAATTGGGATCCAGGATCCAGGACCTCAGGACTGTTTGTCAGGGTGCGAGCAGGGGTATGGGTGTTGGTGGGAGATGACCACCTGGCCACCCTCTCAGGAAGATTCACTTTGCCACAGAGACACTTGCCCCGGTCATGTCGGAAGGCGCAGCAGAGAGTTCACGGGGCAAGTTCTTGTCTTCTCCTCGGTACAAGACAGCTTCTGGGCAACAAATTAATTAGACCCGACTGAGAGACTAGAGATGATTTTCTAAGAAATTAAAGCCAAAACCAGCAGGATTTTCTGGTTCCAGGAACGAAGTTTCAGCAGAGAGAGAGCAGGGTCTGACCGAGGCTGGCTGAGGCCACCCACTCACCCACTCCATGGCTGCTTTCAAATGGGATCACCTCCATCACCTCACCTGCAGGGTGGAGAGCCACACCCACAACTCTCAGTGCTCTGTGAGGATTCAAGTCTGGGCAGGGACCAGGAACACCATGATGCCTAGCTAGTCTCCCCTGGTTCTCCCACATTACCCTGGTAGGTAGGGACCACTCTGCCGCCCCCTACCCAGTTTAGCAGCAAAAAGTAGCCTTTGTGGGCTGTGAGGGAGTGAGGGAAGACTGCCTGGAGGAGAAGGCCTCTGAAATGAACCTTAGGACAGGGAAAACTGGCATGTGGGCAAAAGCAAAACGACTTGGTAATGACATCCCTGTGATGTCACGAGTCGTGGATGAAGGTCCCTGAGCAGAGATGAATGGATGAAAAGGTTGAGAGTACCTCAGGAAAGTTAAAGTCAGTGTGGGGAGATGGCTCAGAGAGGGGCTTGGGGAACAGACTTTGTACTTAAGAGCATTGGGTTTGGTCCCTGCCAGCTAAAACTCCCCAAGTACCACCAGCAGTGAGCCCTTGAGCACTGCCAGGTGTGGCCTAAAACAAATAAATACTTTAAACATAGATTAGCATTAAATTGAGTATTCTGCTCTGAAGCATAAACCCCAAATAATTAAAAGCAGATCTGCAAACAGGCCCTGATATATGGGTGTTTATGTCATTCTAACAGTCCTATGGTGCAAACTTCCCACACGCCCATTAGTGATGTATAAGCAACCAGTGTTGTCTCCATACCATGAATATTCCGTCATTATTCTGGCTTCCAGCCCTGGCCACAGCCCTTGAGTGCGTGCCCTGATCAAGTATCACGGCCACCTTGAGCGCCAGTGCCCCTGGAGTGTCAGGACAACATTTTCTTCAGAGACCCAGTGGGCTGCAGGGGGAGCAGATCACAGCAGAGCCCACCTCCTCAGCAACCACCCACTGCAGCCCCGAGGCCTCACCAGCCTCAGCTCCTGGGCTTCCTGCAGGTCACTCTGCAGGCTCTCTGCTGCCTCTGCGCCTTTGTCCCGGGCTCTTCTTTTCTTCCTCCTCTGACCTTCTTTTATTATTTAGGGGTTGTAAGGGAGGCGATGAAGGGGGAAGCGTTTCATTAACAAGATTGGTTCTTCAGATTAAAAAGCGCCAAGATACCCCCATAAGGGAAAAATAAAGGGGGACAGGAGTGATAGTACAATAGGTAGAGTTATTGCCTTGCACACACCAACCTGGGCTTGGCCCCCGCACCACATATGGTTCCTCAGACCCTGCTAAGAGTGTTCACTGAGCACAGAGCCAGGAGGAAGCCCTGCGCACTGCCAGGTGTGGCCCCCAAATAAAGCAAAACACCAAACAAACAACAACAAAAACTCAAGGAGAAGAAAGGAATTTTCTTTAAAAAAATGAGAGGCCAAAGTGATAGTCCAGTGGGTAGGGCATTTGCCTTCCACTTGGCTGACCCGAGCTCTATCCCCATTATCCCATATGATCCCCAGAACACCATCAGGACTAATTTCTGAGCCAGGAGTAATCCCTGAGCATGGTCGGGTATGGTTCAACAACAGCAACAACAAAAATGGGTGAGGGATGGGGCGGGAAGGGAAAAAATAAAGATTTATACAGCCTCAGCTGAGGCACAGGCATGCCAGGATATGGATGCATGCTGCTCCCTCAGGACATTCCTGCCTGGGCCCTTCCTGCACCTTCCCTTCTCGGCATCACAGAGCCATGACCCCATCTAGAAAACCTTGCTGACGGAGAGCCTCACTCACCCTCTACCTCCACCCCCGCAGCGGGTCCCCTCCCTCCCACCTTTCATCTGTGCTAGCCCAGCCCTGGCCTTGAGTGTTGACCTGGCTGCCTTCCCAGGCATCTTCCCTGTCCATCTTCCCTGTCTATCTTCCCAGGATGCAGGCCAGGTCCTGCTGTGCTCACCCTGTGTTCCCATCCTCCTCACACCTCCCTCCCTGCCCCCCACCCCCGTGGCCCAGGTAAGTCAGACATTCACTTGACACAGGAGCAAACAAATGGGCGCACACATGAGTCTGGAGTCCGGGCCATAGGGAGCTGATACCTCTTCTCGCCTTCCCCAGGAAACAGCTGAGACGGTGATGAAGACCCCAGGGGGCCGTATTCCGGCACTGCTGCTGCTGCTGCTGCTGCTGCTTGGTGCCTGCCAGGCTCAGAGCACCTGCACTGGGCCCCCGGCCATCCCTGGCATCCCAGGCATCCCTGGCACACCTGGCACCAATGGCAAACCTGGAACCCCAGGGATAAAGGGAGATCCAGGTACTTTGGGGACTCACAAACCGAGGCCTCAGCCTCTGCCTCCCAAATGACAGCTTAGAGATGACAAAGCTGGCGGCTCCTGCTGCTTGCTAAGTCCTGCTAATTACTCAGCAAGGTGGGAATTCTGCTTCCATCATACAGGTAGGAAAACTGGTAGCCAGAGAGGCTGCTGGCTTGCCCATTGCAGTTGAGACGAAGGTCAGACCAAGTGCCACTGGTCTCCGATAGAAAGCACAGCCCCATGTGTCACCTGCCCAGCCGGCTCTGGGTCCCCCTGCTGAGAATGGGCCTCCACCCCACTAAATTCCTTTCTTCTCCAGTGAAATGTGGGCATCAATGCATTGGTAAGCTGGTGGCAGATGACACTTCCTAACTTTATTCCACACTCCCTGGCCCCCATAATCATAGTTAATTCATTCATTGATCCTGTGGTTCTAGCCAAGCATTCCCCTTACATACCTCATTTCATCCTCACAATCGCACAGAATATCACCAGCCTCAGTATAGACAAGAAGGCTGAGCTTCAGAAAGTGGACTCGGTCTGGGACACAACCAAGAAAACATGACATGAGGGTGTCACAGAGAAAGTATAGCGCTTGCCTCGCACACACCAACCTGGCTTCTATCCTCAGCATCCCATAAGGTCCCCAAGCACAGAAGTAATCCCTGAACGTCCCTGGGTATGGCCCCAAAACAAACAAAAAAATATCCGACATGATATGTCTAAAACTTCATCATGAATAATTTCATAACTTTATGATTCGTCATGATTTAATTTTTAAAAGCTGAACAATTTATCAAAAGAAAATATGGCATGAGAAACACAGCTGTCTCTCCCTGAGCCCTCCATCTCCCCACTGTCCTCTGCCAGGCTGTTGGAATGAATCTTTACTGGAATGGAGTGTTGGGCCAGGCCAAGGGGCAGGAGACACCTGAGGCGTGGGATGAAAAGGACCCTGTGGTCAGCCTCCAGGCCCAGCAGACAGGCTGTGCTGACCTTTAAGACGTCTACTGGGCAGGAGGGCTGCAGGGGCAGCCCTCACGCCTGCTCTGTTAGAACGTGCCCATCTGGCCAAGCAGGGGGCAAAAGGGAGACTTGGGGACCTGGATGATGAACCCCCACCAGCCCTGATCTTTCTCACAGATGGAAAGCTGACGCCAGAGAGGGTCAGGCACTGAGCCCAGGTCCCACACGGGGCCCACAGGCCCCATGATATTGGCTCTCAGAAATCTCTGGTTCCCCATTTTTCTCCTCTTTGCTTTTTTATTTAGGGCTGCCAGGAATAGCTGGAGACCACGGAGAGTTTGGAGAGAAGGGGGACCCAGGGATTCCCGGGAATCCAGGAAAAGTTGGCCCTAAGGGCCCCGTTGGCCCAAAGGTTCCCCGGGGCCCCATTGGAGCTCAGGGTGCCAAGGGTGAATCGGGAGACTACAGGGCCACTCAGAAAATCGCCTTCTCGGCCACGCGGACCATCAATGCCTTGCTGCGGCGGGACCAGGTCATCCGCTTCGATCACGTGATCACCAATGAGAACCGCAACTCACGAGGCCCGCGGTGGCAAATTCACCTGCAGTGTTCCGGGCCTCTACTACTTCACCTACCACGCCAGCTCACGGGGAACCTGTGTGTGAACCTCATTCATGGCAACAACCCCGTGAAGAAGGTGGTCACCTTCTGTGACTACGTCCAAAACACCTTCCAGGTGACCACCGGAGCGTGGTCCTCAAGCTGGGCCTCCAGGAGCAGGTGTATCTGCAAGCCACCGACAAGAACTCCCTGGTGGGTGTAGAAGGGGCCAACAGTATCTTTTCTGGCTTCCTGCTCTTCCCTGATCCAGAGTCATGACCTGTGGGGCCCATTCAACCTGCAGTGCCCAAAAATACCCCCCCATTGCCTCCCCAAAGCCTACAGTGGGGCTCCAGGTGTGTAACTGAATAAAAAAGGAAATAAAGTCTTAAAGGGCAGAGAGCGAGGGTCTATCTCAACTCTGTCTCCCAAATGGCATATAGCAGATGCTCAGATACACAATGTGAGTGATGATGAATGAATGAAAGTGGGGAGGAATGAAATGATCACAGGAGGCTCCAGCTGGCGGCAGGTGACTGGGAGGCCAGTGGCTGTCCCTGATCCTTGTACACAGGGAGAAGGGGAGGGAGCACTCTCCTTTGAGTACCTACCATGCTCTAAGTGCTGGGCTGATCCTGCCCTCATTCTCTCATTCACTTCCCACTTGCCTTGGAGATAGGATCCAATGTGCCCAATTTACAGACAAGAAGAGTGGGCCATGGGGCCGGAGTGATAATAGAGCAGGTAGAGCATTTGCCTTGCATGCATCTGACCCAGGTTTGATCCCTGGTATCCTATATGGTACCTCAAGCACCACCAGAAGTAATTCCTGAGTGCAGAGCCAGGAGTAACCCCTGAGCACTGCTGGCTGTGACCCAAAACGCCAAAAATAATAGGAAGGAAGGAAAGAGGGCCAGTGGGATCAAGGGACTGTCCTGATGCCGTCCTGATGCAATGGCAGGGCCCATCTGTGCCCTGGCAAGCAAAGACTTCTTTCAGTGCAGCATAACTAGGTCAACCCCTGCAGCGCTTTTCTTATGATACCACACACCCTCCACCCCAGGGATCAAGGGGTCCTCCAAAGGCTTAATTGGCCCAGAACTCAAACCCTTCCCCTTCCAGATGACCCCACATGTTCCTACTATCCTCCAGCCCCGCACAAATTCATTCATTTAGAATGCACACTAGTCTAGCCAAGAACCTTCCCTGACTGCCCAGTACCAGGTGGCTGCCTTCTCTCCCCATGAGCTCCTGGCCATACAGACTCTCTCCTTTCTCTCCTGCATGGAGAAAACCCTTGCTCCAGCCCAGCATATCACCGTCTTCTCAACAGGTTCACCCCTTCCTGCCTTATTGTAGTCATCGTTCTTTCCACCATCCTTGAAAGCCTCACTCAGGCCATCTCTCCCAGAGGCCCGACCAGCCCAGTCAGAAGAGCTCTTGCTCCTCTGACCTGCGGATTCCAGTCTCCCTCATTCAGTTCTCTACAGCCAGACCCTGCTTGGGGTTTACGCTCATGCCCAACTCTCAGCACCCTCTGGTCTCCTCCGCTGGCTGGCAGAGCTCTAGCAGCATGGTGCCACTCAGTACAGGTGCTCTCTGGTTGGTGAGATCAGACTTAGAGCAGTTCCACACCCAGTCCTGCCCTGCTCTCTACGGATCTGCCCGTGACTTCACCCAATCCCAGGCTGAGTTAGGAGGTTCAGTACTCCGGCTGATCACACAGGGTCATGTGTTGGAGGACAGGTTTAGCTAATCTGGGAGTTTTGTTGTTTTGCCCACTCCCAGCTTAATCTACTTAAGTCAAGGTTCATTCTAATGAGACTTCTCTTCTATGTAAACACTGCTAGAGGGTGTGAAATTACAGAAGTCACCTTGATTGAATAACTTCTGACTTATACATGTACTAAGACTTCTATGTTTTCTAGACTGGGCACAGCTCCTCTTTATACCCACTGCACCCAGCGTGGGACAGTTAGGAATTTACCAGGAGACTACCACCCTGGCTACGTTGAGACTATAGGAAGACCATAGGAAGGATCATACTAGTTTGCTCTAAGCAGGCGAGTGTGACCCTTTCAGTACACGAGAACAAGATACTCAGAATCACTGGTGCAGATAATAATAAGAAGGACCTTGTGGGTACCATCTAGATTACATAAAGCTCATGAAGTTAAGATGTATTACTTTATATCAGCCCTCTCTCTCTCCAGTGTTTTACATAAGAGATAATCTCCTTAGTCCTTGGCATAACCTTTGTTTATACTTGCAATAGGGTGTGGCACTACACTCTGTTTAGGGTTCTTTGTTGACATGACCCTCCCGGTTGGATTACTTGGGTGTATATAAGGGGGCTGACTTGAGGCCCCTTCACACTTTTACCTTTTACCTTTTGGGCCTTTTGGCTTTTGGCTTTTTGCTCTTTGGCCTTTTGCTCCTTCTTCTAGGTAAGACTCAGCTTGGGTGAGATCCTCTCTCTTTTGGTGGGAGACTTGGGCTCTCTTGTATGGTCTAAGTTCGGACCAGAGCTAGAATTTGTTCATTATATTGGAGTGCTGTGGAAGAGCTTTTGTATTATTAAAAGCCTTTTGGAACTGCACCGGACTCGTGAGTTTTCATCTGCTCTCCCGGCATCCTCGGAGGTAGAAGACAACCTCTGTCCTGACACTGTCGGGGACCGGCGGCGTTCCCTGACAGTCATGATGTTAGGTGGTGCCAATCTAACCTCCTTTCTAGTTGCTTTGATTTTTGCTTTTTCTGTAGATTTTTGCTTTTTTTTGCTTTTTCTATTTAATGGACACAGCTTCTGCCCCTCTCCTGAACTTCAGGCCCAACCTTCTTGACCTGCCCCAACCTCAATATCTCCAAAGAGATTTGATGCCTCTTCTCCAGGCATTGGGACTTCTTTGTGGAGTAAAAGGGTACATATCAGGTGGTACTCAGGGCTGTTCCTGACTCTGTGCTGAGGCCACTCCTGCTGGTGCTGGGGTGAGAGTTGGGAGGTCCCTGTGGTGCTGGGGACCAATTGGGGAATCAGCTATAAGAACTTTTTTGGCTTTTTGGGTCACACCCAGCAATGCTCAGGGGTTACTCCTGGCTCTGCACTCAGGAATTACTCCTGGTGGTGCTTAGGGGACGATATGGTCCGCTGCGTGTAAGGCAAATGATCAACCCAGTCTACTATTGCCCCAGCTCAGCTATAAGAACTTAACTTCTTTACTGTCTCTCTGCCCCTTGAGCCTTCTTTCTACTGCTCATCCCTGACAGTGCAAACTATCTGTCTAATTTTTGAGTTTAGTAAAAAGGGTTGTTAATAATAATAATAATAACAACAATGACACTGTAATCAGTTACTATGCACCTATTACTCTAAGCAAACCCCACCTCGAATCCTAGGAAGTAGCTATAATCCCTGTTTACACAGAAGATCTCAAGGCACAGACAGGTAAACAACTTCCCTGGGGCACATGACAGGTGCACAGCCACGATCAGAACATGCTTCTGATCCTGTCGAAGCTCTTGCTAACTCACAGGCATGCTTCACCCTTGCCACCTACTCCTGTTGGGAGCCCCTTTCCCAGGTCCTCTGCAGACTCCGGGTCTCTCACTAGAACCCGTCAGACTTGGGGTCCACATTCCCGAGGCTCTGCCCCTGGGTCTGTCTATGAAGGACTAGGCCACGCCCCCATGGGCAGGGGTTGAGCACTAGTGGACAGACCCAAGTTCAAATCCTGCCTGAGCTTCTCAAAACCTGCTCTGTGGACACAGCAAGTGACTGACCAGTCTCCTACTTTTATAACCTAACAGGCCGTCGGTGAGCCAATGAGCATCCTGATCTGTATGCCGGGTTTTCTCTTAAATTTCTAGACTTGGACTCCTTTTGGGGAAAAGAAAAAACTTGGAGTTTGGAATTTTTCCCCAACTTCTTAACTTTCTCTGTCTCTGTCTCTGTCTCTGTCTCTGTCTCTCTCTCTCTCTCTCTCTCTCTCTCTCTCTCCTCTCTCCTCTCTCTCTCCATTCTTTCTTTCTCCTCTTCCTTTATTTTCCTTCTTTGTTTCTTCCCTCCCTCCTTCCTCTTTCTTCCTTCCTTTCTCCTTCCTTCCTTTCTCCTTCCTTCCTTCCTTCCTTCCTCCTCTTCCTCCCTCCCTCCCTTCCTTCCTTCCTTCCTCCTCCTCCCTCCCCTCCCTCCCCCTCCTCCCTCCCCCCCTCCCCTCCCCCTCCCTCCCTTCCTTCCTTCCTTCCTTCCTTCCTTCCTTCCTTCCCTTCCTTCCTTCCTTCCTTCCTTCCTTCCTTCCTTCCTGTTTAACCCCAGGGACTCACATGTTCAAGGTCAAGGCTCTAAGGTGACCCACACCCCAAACTGAACCTTCTTTCTGAACTGAATGAGTCTTCAGGCTAACAGGCCAGGCCAGCTCCAGGCTTGCTGCCACCAGGGAGGCAGACACCAGAAGCCATCAGCCTGACCAGGGGTGGGACCCGCAGGAATCCCAGGCAGGACCTCAGCCCTCCTGCTCTGTCCCTCAAACCCATTCTACTCCCTGGAATTCCAGAGTGGGGCTGAGGATCAGCCATGAAGACCACAGGTGCTCAAGGTGTGTTTTCAGCATCTGTTTCATTTGGGACTTAGAAAGCAGATCTTGGGCTCCTGCTGGACTGAGTCAGACACTTTGGGATGGGAAGCACAGCCCATAAGCCCTAGGTTAGTGCTTGACAACCACAGATTACAAAAGCCTCCCAGGAACTACCGTCAGCTCTACAGAATGACTGGGCCTGCCGTCTCAGCTCAGCCCTGCATCTGCGGCCAGCCACAGAGAGAACACGGCGCAGCTGAGACCTGGGATGTCATTGTCACCGTCGACATAACCTGATTTTCAAATGCCACAAAACATATTTCCTTCCATTTCGACCATTTAGAAATTGCACAGACCATGCCGGGAAGCCAGCCACACGCAGTCTGTGTTCTGGATTGGTGCTTCTGCTCTAGGCCCATGTGGGGCTTCAGGCTTGGAAGGAAGCCACAGGAATGGCTTCTGTTGCTGCCCGACTCCCAGGCCAGTGCACCTGTCCTTTGGTTAGTCCTTCAGCACCCACACCGCCGTGAGGGACAGCACAGAAACCTCTGCTCTCATCCTTGACTATGAAGTGGGCCCGACCACTCAGGTTTAGGGCCTGCCCTAAACCTACTGTGGGACAATGGAGGAAGGCACCAGTTCAGTGGCCACAGAATTCTCTAGAAACTTGCTGTCCCTACAGCTCCGATTCTTCAGACTGGACCCTTTCCTCCAACACCCAGGTCAGGGAGAAACCTGAGCTCATGGACTGTGACAGCAGTGGCCCAGCACAGGTCCTGGAAGTGGGGAAGGGTGGACGCACTGTGTGCAGGGTGGAAGAGCGCAGGAGACAACTTCTGTCACGAAACCTAACCAAGATGAAAAAATGCAGCATGATGGGCAAGGCTGGGGACCCAGGAGCTAGAAAGACAGGCTGGATATGTCAGGCCAACTGCTAACCTCTCTGGGACATATTCCTCATGGTAACAAAGAGGGAAGGGTCTGGGGAGTTGGTGCAAGAGTCAGGGCCACATGCTGTCACTGCACCGGACCTGGCTCAATTTTCAGCATTGTCTGACTTCTTCAAGCATTACTGGGGGGCAGCCGCAGAGGACACTCACCCCAGAATCACTGGGGTGACCATGTATTCCCCAGCATGGTAGGATTCCATCAGCACCACATTCTTGTGTTAATTCCTCAGACCCAGATGATCAAGTATTACTAAGAATGACCCCAGGGTCCCCAACACTACTTGGGAGGCCCCCAAAACAAAGAAGCAAAATACACAGAGGTGATAACCGTATTTACTCGTGAAAGCTGGTGAGGGTTAAATGGATTCTGAGTACAAAGCCTACCCTGTCCCCTTATCCACAGACTGTGTTTCCACATCTTTCAATTGTGGTTACCAACAAAGGACTGCCACAGGATCGGGGTGTGGGGATGCCACAACGGGCAGAGAGCACAAACCCTTATGGGGCTTGGCAAGACGCACAATGTCTTTAAATACATCCTTTAATTCTGTGGGATGGTCTGGGGGTGGGGAATGGTCTATTTTGAAACACTCCCAGGTATCTTGGTGTGGCTGAGCGGGGTCCACACTTTAAGGACTCAGGGTGAGGAGCCTAGGTAGCCAAGTTCTACTTTTTGTGAGCTGGGAATCTCCAGCATGAGCGGGAGCCCAGAGCCTGATAGCCAGCAGCCAAGGAGGTGGACCTTACTGCTGCCATGGTGGGCATCCCGATGGTGATAAAGAAGGGGTTCGGGGGCAGGCTGAGGGAAGGGTGAGAAGTTCATTTTGCCATACTGTGGCACCCCTTGCTCTGAACACTGAGATCTCACTCCCCTTTCTCCTCATATCCTCTCTTTATGGTCTCCCTCTAGCAAGGGAGGCGCCAGGTGCCCTGACTTAACCCCACACACAAAGAGAGAGAGAGAGAGAGAGAGAGAGAGAGAGAGAGAGAAAAGAAAAGCAAGCTATAAGCTTCTTCTTCCCCCAGCAGGAGACATTCTTTTAGACAATGCTGTTGGCTAGATGCAGAAGAAAGGGGGTGTTTGTTCAAGAAATTCAGAAGGGCCCACCCAGAGAAGGACACCCACAGTGCGAGATCCTGGCAGAGCAGAAGGCGCACTGGAGGCGCACTGCTGGTTCTAACCTCGTCTTTGAGCCTAACTTCCTCTGTGACCACTGCTGAGTTTGTGGCCCCTCTTGGGACCAGAAAGAGGGGGCTTAAACTAGATCCACAGCAGGAGACTTACTCTGACGGAAACAGATTCTCAGGCCTGCCCTAAGCCTACTGATTAGGAAGCTGGTAGGCATCCAGGACTACCATTTAGGAGTTGGCTGCCTGGGGTGGCCCACAGGAAAAGGGAGAGGGCTCAGACCATGTGACTGAGAGGCAGGGAGTGCTGTCCTGTCCCCACACACCTCACTTATTCAGTGTCCTCTCTCAGGAACACAGCCAGGACCCAGAAGGAAACCAAGGAGACTGGAAATGGGCATTCCTCAGGCCAGGGAACCCAGAAGGATGCTTGGTTATCAGAAGAATGAAGCATGGGGAGTTTGTTAATTAACAGGGTGAGAATCTTTCTTACTCCAGGGAGTATAGGGCCTGGGAAAGATACACATCATAGCTGCTCAGTAAGTAGCTGTTGACTCGAAGGAAGAAAGGCAAGAGGGAAGGAATGTCAACACGATGTCCTGTCCAGAGAGCGGCTGTGATAATGATTCACAGGCCTTGGGACAATGGCCATGGGACGACTCAGCACTTTCAGGGGAGACAAAGGCAGGCAGGCCAGAGGATCTAGCCGGCCCCCAACCAATCCAGTCCTTCCGCAACCTCCCACATGGACATGCTCACTCTGTTCAGAACAAGGCCCCCAGGAACAAATCAGGGAAGTGAGGCCTAAGAATCTTTATTCCCTTCCCTTACCTGGAAACCCCCAGCAGGAGGTTCCTGCGGGGAACCTCTGGGCAGGGTGGTGCTGGAGATTAAGTTCAGGGCCTCGCTTGTAAATCTTAAGCCAAGGAGCCATGCCCAGAGCCCCTTATCCTCATCTGAGAATCTTGGGGATTCTCCCCCATCCTCAGCAGTGACCATGAAGCTCTGTGTTGAACATTTGCTTGGTAGTCTTGGTCCTGACTTCTGGGGTGCACAGTGCGTACACAACCCGGAATCAGGGAATCACACCTAACCCAAATGTTAGAATCCCCATGTGAAAATGAGCTCTTGGGTGTCATACAGTCTAATGACAGGAAGATAAACATAAATAAAGGCTTTGCAGGATTGGGAGAGATAGTACTGTGGGTAGGGTGCTTGCCTGGCTTGTGGCCAACCCAGGTTCATCTCTGGCACCCAATATAATTCCCTGAGACCTGCCAGGAGGAATCCCTGAGTTCAGAGCTGGGAGTAAGCCCTGAAAACTGCCAGATGTGGTCCAAAAAATAAAAAAAAAATAAAATGCGGTTTCTGCAAATGGAAGATTCCAGCCCACCTTAGGATAATTTCCCAACCTAGGTTTATGGCTGGGGTGCATGAATGCCACAGGCCAGAACTGTCTGAGTGTCTCTGGGGCAGCTGTCCCCCGGCACAGACACCAGGGGAGAGACAGCAGGAATCTCGCTTAAAGGTGTCTGCCTGCCTTGCTTAGAATGCCAGCTGATGTGATTAAGGAGCACAGAAATGTCAGCCTTGCTGGGACCATCCAGCTGGTTTTCAGGCAGACAGACCTCCCAGGTGCGCCTTCTGTCTAAGGCTTAGGCCCTGGACACTTGTGGCCTGTTGGACACCTGTGCAGGGGCTGAGCAGGGCTGAGGAGAAACTCCAGGAGGAGCACTGGTACCAGAGACCCACATGGGACCTGTTGCTTACCCTGGTCAATGGGGATCAGTGATATAAGCTACAAAGATGGAGATAATGTGTGCTTGTTCCCAGGATGTGGGAGAGAGGGCCCCCTGCAGGCAGGGAGAGAAACACCTCCCTGGGGATACGTTGCTTTCTGATCCAGGGACATCCCTCAGGGAGGCTCCATATTACAAATCGGAGACAGGGGGCAGGGCCAGTCCTTGCTTGCAGTGAAAACTCAGGGGCCTTGGCGCCGGAGCCATAGTACAGTGGGTAGGGCATTTGCCTTGTACACGGCCAACCTGGGTTTGATTCCCTGGCATCCCACATGGTCCCTGAGCAAGTAAAAAAAAAAAAAAGGAAAAAGAAAACTCAGGGGCTGACTCTAGAATTTGGTTTCCTCGCCCAGAGAAAGGGGATCAGGGATTATACTGGCCTTCCTGTTGGAGCACCGTGACAAGGCTAGCCTCCTAGTGCCCATTGGTATAGGGAAATTGGTACAAAGACTGCTCAGATGCTGAGATTCCCCAAGCCTTCCATGAAGCCCACTATCCCTCAGGTCCACCCAGCCCCACCAGTGAGGGTAAATTTGTAGGCTAGGCCCCATATCTCCTGTGCTCTACTAGCTCAAAGGATTGGCTTGAGTTCCTGGGACCAGTCCTGGGTGCCAGGCCCCCAGAGGTTACAGGTGGAGAAAGCACAGGGTGAAGTTTGAATTCCAGCCTGAACACCTCCAAAGATGCAAACCACCCTTATGAAAAACACCTTTCCTCTCCCAAGGCAAGGCCAGATCATCTCTGGGGCACATGAGCTCAGATATAGTTATTAACTTATTGCTTCATTTTATTTGGGGTCTATAATAGACCTCCAAATAAAATTATAGACCTCATTCCCATGACCTAAAGGAATGGTTTGAGGCTCTTCATGTTCCTGGAGCAAGCAGATGCCCTTGGGCTACACTAGCATGTGACAGGACGTATGGAGACGTTACTAGTGCCCGGCTTGAGCAAATCGATGAACAACAGGAAGACAAGTGATACAAATGATTTATTTGGGGGTTTGAGAGCCACACTCTGTGGTGTATAGGGCTTCTCCTGGTTCTGTACTCAGGGATTACTCCCTGGCTACACTAGGAGATCATACGCAGTGCCAGGGATTGATCTTGGGGTGGGGAGTCGTCAGTCACAGACAAGGCAAGATAACCCCTGTCCTATCTCCAGCCCCCTCAGGCACATTGACTTTCTTCCAAGAAGTGAGGAGTGGCAGAGACTGGGTGTGGGGGAAAGCCAGTGCAGTAGCTGGCAAAGGGGCAGGATGGAATGGTGGGATAACCCCTGGGTGCCTGGAAGAGGCCCCAGCCAAGGCTACAGACAGATGCGGAGCAGGAAGAGCGACTCCAGATCCCTGATGCAAGGGCAGAGAGGGACCTGCCAGAAGACCCCAGAATGGTGGGGGAGGGCAAGGAGAGGAGTCCAGGGTCCTCTGCTCCTGTCCAGCCTGTTCTAAGGCCTTTCGTCTATCCTCAAGAGCTGAGGAAAAACAAAACAAAATTATAAAGATAAAGTATCAGTACCCGCATGGCGGAGCCTGGCAAGCTACCCGTGTTGTATTTGATATGCCAGATACCAGTAACAATTACAGACCTCATTCCCATGACCTGATGGAATGGTTTGAGGCTCTTTATGTTCCTGGAGCAAGCAGGTGTCCTTGGGCTCTACTTGCATGAGACAGGTCATATGGAGATGTTACTGGTGCCCGCTCGAGCCAATTGATGATGAACGGGAAGACAGTGACACAGTGAAAGTATCAGTTGGAACACAAAGGAGCTGGCAAGTTACGCAGAGTGGCTAAGGTCTCAGAGCTAGAATAGCAGAGCAGAGAAATGAGCCACGTGGGCGTGACTCTGGAGCCGCTCTTGGCAAAGTTAGAGCAGGATGAGCTCCGACTGTGCACAGGCGACTCTAAGTCCCACAATCCTCACTCACCGTCATGGCCTGCATGGGAGCATGACGTTTCACTGACCCTCGTTCACAGAGGAGACAGTGAAGGCTGAGCGGATGAGACATCTGCTCCAGGGAGAGAGGCTGGAAGGGGGCTGGGCTGGTATCTGGACCCGGCTCAGGCTGCACTCAGAGCCAGAGTCCCTATACGGCAGCAGCTCAGTAAGACCCTCCTGGAAATTCCAAGGGGCAGAGCAGGTGTCAGGAGAAGGGATACCACCATGACTTCTAAGAGTGTGACAAAACCCTTCGGGTCCCACTGCAGGGCGGGAGAGGAGGGTCAGGTCCCAGCTGCGTGCGGAGACACCCCCATGAAGGATGCTTGGAGACCCTGAGAGCCTCCAGGTGTTCCGTGTCAGAGGCAGGAGAAGCCGGAGCAACACTCCCGGGGGCTCTGTCTGAGTGGAGGCTTTGCTGGAGAAGGCCTGGGCGCAATCCTCAGCAGCACCCGGCCCTGCCAGCACCACCGCGACTGACCCTCAAGCACTGAGCCGGAGTGACTCCCAAACAACTATGAATCCCAAGTCAGGGAAGCCTTCCCTTGAGCATGTGCTGTGTCATGAACACACCTTCATTTTTACATTTCTTGGCCCGGAAGCTTCCTCTTTCACTTTTAGCAGTGCTGGACTTGCAGCCCGGGCCTCACACACAGTAGGCATGTCTTCCTGGCTGCTTCGCCATCCTGTTCCTGTTTCTTACCTGCGGTGTGGACAGCTTCCCCACACTTCCCTTCTTCCCTTCTTCCACTTATTCCCTTTCTTCCTTTCTAGGCTTTTTCTTTCTCTTTTTTATTTTTTATTGGGGCGCTACCAGAAAGTGCTCAGGACTTCCTCCTGGCTCTGTGCTCAGGGACCACTCCTGGTGGTGCTCAGGGGACCACAGTGGCATTGGGGATGGTACTGGGGTTGGCTGTGGGAAAGGCCCCACCCCTTCCTGCCTCTGTGGCTGCATTTGTCGTTCTTTTCCCTCCCAGCTCATAGATGAGGAACTGAGGCTCATTCAGTTGAAGGCACCACTCCAGGGTCCCACCTTGGCATGAGACAAACTCAGGTGTCAAAGCCGGTACCTTCCCCCTGGCCTGGCCCCTCCCTTCTGGACAGAGCCCTGGAGGGGCACAACAGAACCCTCCCTCCCGCCACTACCACCGTGGGGGCCTTCCAGGCGCTCCTCAAAGGGTTAAGTGGCCCAGGCCTCTGTGGTCTGGCTGCCCCTCGGCCTCTCCCTGCAGCAGGCTGGCTCGCTGCTCAGTGATTCACGCTCCAGATATTAAATTACTCAGAAAATATTTGGCCTGTCCCCAAAGCTTCTGCAGTCACCCTTCAACCCCACGCCTCCCTCCCATCTCCCACCGCTAGGTCAGACTCCTCCAGGAGGTGGGGTGCTCAGAGTATAGACGGAACTTTACCTGCAATGTGCCTACGTGGGGCCCGGGGACAGGAAGGAGGAGTGCCCAGGGGTTAGGATCTTCCGCGGGGAGAGGATTCTTTCTGTGAACTCCATTCTGGGGTTCCCCATGCCTAACCTGAGCACCAAACCTTCCCCTAATCCTAACATGAGTAGGTAGGAAACACCCCAATCTCCTGGCCACCCCAGGCTATTCTGAACAAGGCCAAGGTTCCAGTTTTCCCAGGGGCAACTAGTCTCTGCTCCTCCTCCCTCCCATGCAGTTGCCATGGCAACCACGGTGGGGGTGGGAGGCTGGACCACTCCTGGCCAGGCTTCCCAACATGCTCTACTTTCACCCACTGTCCCTTCTCCCTGCCCTTCTGCAGGTGGGGGGTCGAGGGTGGTGGGCTCAAGCTGAGGTCACCACCTCGGCCCTCTGCCCTCAGACAGGAGGTTTTTCCAGCACGGCCCTCTGGAATGGGACTTTTATGAGTGTGGTTTGGCAGAGAATGATTTGGGGGGAGGGGAGGTCTCTCTCAAGCCCCCTGGAGTTAATGAAGTCAGTTAAGCCCTGGGATTAGAGGGTCGGGGTCATGGGTACAGTCCATGTTTGCAGAGCAATACCCTCGCCCCACCCCTAACTCCCCCGGCCCCAGCTGTTCCAGAAATGCCTAATGCTGGTCGTCTAGGGAACTCGTGAAGGTCTGTGGGTGGGGCCTCGCAACCATCCTGGGGACCTACCATCCACAGACCCTCCATGCACAGAGCCCGAAGACCGGACTTGGAGAGCCTGGCCTCCTTCTTGCTGTCCAACAGGAAACACACTTCCCAACAATAGTGCCTGGATTCATAAGTGCTCATCACCCAGGCCCCAACCTCTACACGTTCAAAACTCAGATCTGAGCGTGGCCTCATCATGGTCCTGCCTTTCGGGGTACACTGCCACCAGGTGGCGGTCATCCCTGCTAAGGGACCTTGTCTCCCTGAGATTCCAGCGAGGGATTTCCCAACTTCCATTCCTGCGTCGCGACCTGCAAAACCATGCCATTGCTGCTCTTTCACTTTTATATTGAGGTTATGAGGCTTCATCAATAGCTGAAGCTAATCAGGTTTTAAACAGACTCAACATTCTGTCAGCCCAACAACAGTTTGCGCGGGGCACATCGCCCTTCAAATCCTGGCCAAACACTTGCTGTTGTCTAACCTGGGGCAAGTTGCTCACGGGCTCTGGGGCCCAGTTTCTTTCTCTGCAAAATGGAGGTGATAAAAAACTAAGTGTCTCCCTCACTGGGTTCCTGGGAGGACTTAACGAGTCAATGCGCATGAAGTTCTGAGAATAGTGTCTGGCATAGAATTAAGCGCTTAAAATCGTCAGTGATTAATATTTAAAGATGATGCATGAGAGCGAAGTTTTCAGCATAATTTGTATTCTGAGATTCACAGGAGCGTCTCTCTCTCCTTGGTCTGTTGGCTCAGGTCGTTTCCAGGCTGCACTACCAGGAGCACATAATCTGCGTAAGTGCCACCTCTAAACCCTGCACCCCCACATTATTTTGTCTGGGGCTACACCAGGCAGTATTCAGGGATTACTCCTGGTTCTGTGTTCTGGGATTACTCGTGAAAGGGCTCAGGGGACCAGTTGGGTGTGTTGGGAATTGAATTCAGGTTGGCCACCTGCAAGGCAAAAGTCTCCCATCAGTCTCCCAAAGCCTCTGCAGGGTCACTGCCACCATGATCTCACCTGAAGCCCCTGCAGCTGTCCCCTGGCCCTCGACCTGTCCCCTTCAGACTTCGCTAGCTCAAGTGCCCTCCCAGGGCTCCTGGATAAAATTCAGGAGCGCTTGAAGTGAGTTTCCTCCACAGGGGCCAGCAAGATCATGCAGAAAGCCAGGACCTTGCTTTGCATGTAGCTGTTCCTGTTCAATTCCTGGTGCCCCAGATAGTCCCAGGACCCCTGTCAGGAGATCCCTGAGCACAGAACCAGGAGAAAGCTCTGGCCATAGCCGAGTATGGCTCCCCCACAACTAACTAAAGAAGTCCCCTCTGCATCAGAATTCCCATGTTGTTGGCCTTGCAGCCTCTTTGCAGCCCACCCCCCCCACCCCAAGCTGTCCACTCTCGGGTTTTGGATCCAGGGTGGGGGCTGCTCCTCTGCCCCGTCTCCTTCATTGGCCTGCCTAGCTTCTTCCACTCAGCCCCAATAGTTGGCTCTTGTCTCCCCTGCTCTGGACAGTGCTCCCCAGACCCCAGAAAGCCTCCAGCCAGGGCAGAGACCCTTCTTTGCAGGCATGACTTGCTGGAAGGGCCTATCTTTGTCCCCAGAGATGCCGTGTAGACTGCAGTGAGACCCCGGGCTCACCATAACTCCCCTGGCCATTCCATTCCATTCTGCCCGAATGTTCCCTTCCCTTTCTGTCCCAGTTGCTCCTTCTCATCCTTTGAGGCCCGGTTAAATGTCACCTTCTCCAAGATCCTTTCAGTAAGTCCAGTTCCTCACTCACCCCTGCAGGAGTGAATGGGACACTCACCCTCCTCTCTCCCTTCAGGAGGCAAATGCACAGAGCAAGAATGGAGCACTTGTGGCCTCAAGACTGGACGCCCCCAGGGGACTGGAGTCATAGCACAGCCGGTAGGGCGTTTGCCTTGCATGTGGTTGACCCAGGTTCGACCTCCAGCATCCCATTTGGTCCCTCTGAGCACTGCCAGGAGTAATTCCTGAGTGCAGAGCCAGGGAGTAACCCCTGAGCATCACTGGGTGTGATTCAGAAAAGCAGGGGGCGGGGGAGGGGGAAGACTGGGCCTCCAGGCCTCAGACCAGGGTGCAGTTCATAGGCCGTTCCAGAAAGATTGAGGGGCTAGGGAGCTAGTTCAAGGGTCAAGGGCACATGCCTTGCCAGGCACAAGAACCCCAAGTTTTGATCTCTGGCACCTCAGGGTATAATCCTGGAGGCCCCCAGGCAGCCCTGGAGTGGCTCTTGAAGCAGCACATGGCTGCATCCTGGCACTGAACTCTCCAACCTGGTTGGCCATATTGCCAGGGAGTGGCCCCGTCCACCCCAGCATTGCTTGGGAGAAATGCCCACTCCCCAGGAAATAGGAAGAGCTGTGCAGTGACTGAGCAGCAAGAGGCCTCAGGTTCATATGCTCTACCTGATTAGCTCAGCTTTTCCCAACCAGAGCCCTCTTCCGTGCTTGCTCTACCCTCCTGGTCCCATGCCATTGCTGCCTCACTTGCACTTAGTCCACAGTGGCCCAATGAATTATCCTGGAGACCACAGGGTACCACTTGGCCCAGATGGAGAAGCATCTCTCTCAGCCCCAACTCCCTCCAGGGAGGGTTCCCTCCTGTAGGTGTTGGTGTCTGAGAGCTTTGTTGGTCACTGCCGTGATGGCCACTTCACAGGGAGAGAAGGGTGCTCCACACCCTTCAAGGTAGCCTCTGCCAGGAGTCACTTGGCCCAATGAGGATCATGCAGGCATTGAGGAGCCCTGACCTGGAGCTTGGTACCCAGCAGCCAGTGTCCCCAGGTCCCTGAGCTCCCTCCAGGGGCCCCAGAATAACTTTTGCATCTGAAACATCCACCCAAGGTAGATGCTCAGTCAACAATCTCTGAATTCAGCTCATGGCCTCAAACAATGGACTCCAGGTGACTCCTGGGACCTAAGGCTCCCATCAGCTTACCAAGTCCCTGCACTTTCTGCTTTTCCCTGCCCCCACCACATTTGCATCGCTTGCTTAGAACCCCTAAGCCCAGATCAGAGGGAATCACCTGATTGGAACCTCCCAAGACCACTCAGAGCTTTGCAGCATGGGACCCAGGATGTTGGACCCAGGCCCCAGAATCCAGTCCTGGCTGGCACAGGCTGGCTCTGTGATGCAGCTGAGGCCCTCCCTCATATTCTTTGTGAGGAAACAGAGCATGATGTGAGGCTTCAGGCCAAGGCTGTGCTGTACCCCTGACAGACCCCCTAGACATCCCCAGGCCCACCCTGCCACTCCCTGAGCTGGGCTCCTACAGACGAAGTGCCTCCTGCAAACCCCCATGTCAGGCCCTCCCAGGGCCTGGGTGCTCAGCTCCTGTTGCACGGGTGCCACCGTCTCCAAGGGCGCTGCTGTCAGCTGTGACCCCTGCGCCCCAGAGGCGGCCCAACAAGCGGCCTTTGTGGTCTGGGCACAGGCTGAGCAGCACAAAGGGTGGGAAGAAAGGCTCCAATCCTCTTAGGGCCGCCGCGCTTCCCACTGCGGCCCATCTGCTCGGGAGCCGGGCACAACCAAGGAGGAAAGCAAGCAAAGGCTATCTCAGAATGAAAGCCAGCCGGCCAGCCCAGATCCTCACGGCAAACACAGGCCTGACTGGGGTCCTGGGAGGGGGCAGGGCTGATCCCAGGGGAGAATATGGTTAAAAAGTGCCGCCCCAGGAGGGGGACCGGGGCTAATCCCCATCCACCCTGGTGCCTCCCTTCCCACACCCCCTGCACCGGGCTGGGGGAGGGGTGCAATTCACTGTCCTTTTCCCAGAGCCCCGTCCTCCTCAGAGGACTTTTACCTGTGTCCCTTAAGTGATCTTGCAGCCTCTCATTCTACAAATGGGCTCAGCAAGAAGGAGCTAATCTCATCATCTAAGACTCATTCATCCGGGATACTGAGGCTTGCAGAACCAGGGCTCCACAGCTCTCTCTGTTTCTCACTACCACCTTTTGGCAGATGTGGAAACTGAGAGCCAGAAGCAGCTGATCTGCCCCAGGTCACGGAGGGTCCAAGTTCTGGCTCTGCCGGGTGCACTGCTCCCAGGCCAGAAAGCTGACATCCGGGAACCTCAGAGGGCTCTTCTGTAACATGTAAAAAGACAGGGTAAGATGAATAGCCTCAGGGCTTGAGAGATTGTTCAGCTCACTGGAACACCCACTTTGCCTGCAGGAAGCCAGACTCCATCCTGGGCAGCAGGTGGTCCCTGAGCACCTCCAGGTAAACCCTAAATAAAGCCAGGAGTAGCCCCTAAGCATTGCTAGGTGTGGCCCCAAACATCCCTGCCACAGAAAGAATCCCAGCATTGACTGGCATTAACCCATGCCTTGCCCCCCACTGAAACACACAGGAGGGAGCTGGCAGTGCTTTGGTGCTCTTCTCAAATCTGGTGGGGGCCCCGGCCCTGGGTTCCCAGTTCCCAAATGAGTGAAGGGCTTTGCTAAGAACGTGGGCAGAAAGTGTACCCATCCTCCTGCCCTCCGTCTCCCCACTATTTGCTCTGCTCTCCTTTCCTGTAAGGGGGACTTACAGGGTCCCTCTCTCCCAGGCCAAGCACTCCCCAGGGGGCCAGGCTGGGCACCTCTGCGGGTGCCAGGGGCTATCTGGGTGCTTCCCCCTCTGCCTCTGGTCTGCTCTGGGGTGTGGCGGTGCAATCAGTGCAAGTGCATGGAGACCTACCGCTTGGCCCAGGCAGCAGTCCTATGCAAGATCCCTAGGGGGCCAGAGTGATAGCACAGCAGGTAGGGCGTCTTCCTGCGCACACCAACTTGGGTTCGATCCCCACCATCCTATATGGCTCCCTGAGCAAGCACTGCCAGGAGTAACCTCTGAGCATAGCATCACTGGGTATGACCCCAAAAGCCCCCCCAAAATAGCTCTATTTGCTTTTGTTGCTCCTCTCACTCCTAGGGCCCTCCCCTACCTAAAATCTCCTATTCCCTGGGCTTACAGCCACCCCCCCCCTTTCAGTGAGTTCCCCTGATTTCCTGGTCTGCCTCCGATACTGCCCCTCCCAGAGCAGAGTGGGCTTGTGGGGCCTCATCGTGACTCCCCAAGGGGTTTCAACTAACCAGGGCACCCACCGTTCCTCACGGCTTGGGAAATGTCAGCAATGAGCCCCACCAGGATCCTGGCAGCCTGGGTCTCAATCCTGCCTGGCGCCCTGGGTCTCAATGCCCGTGTGCCCTGCCTGGCATCTTGGGTCTCAATGCCCCATGTGCCCTGCCTGGTGCCCTGGGTCTCAATGCCCCGTGTGCCCCACTGTGCTCTCGTGCTATGCTTCCTAGTCAGCGTCTTCTTAACCCTGAGACTCCTGACCAAACAGTGGGGTGGAGTGGCATGTTTCTGTATCTCAGGTGGGTAACTTACACACAACAGAATGCCTGCTCTGCCCGGCCTTTTCTGCCTTTGGGGAAACTGAGGCTGGGAGCGGCGAGGCTACCTGCCAAGGTCTGGTGAAGAGACAGCAGCAGTGCCAAGACTTGAATTCGGCCTGACTCCCAGCAGTTGCTCTGCTCAGACTATCAAAGACTGCCAATCCCAGAAGGGAGATCAAAGACCTGCTTCGTGATTCACAAAGAGAATCCTCATTAAAACATGGCTGAGGGCTGAGGCAGCCAGGGAGACTGGCCATGGAGGCACAAAAAGTATTTTGATGATCCCAGGAAGACTGTGCCGGATGGTAAGGGAGCAATGGGAGAGCAGTATTGGGACAGCAGGGGCAGGGAGAGGGGTGGTCAGGGAGGGCTTCCTGTAAGAGGAAGACTGGTCAGCTTCAAGAGGAAGACAGGTTGCCCAAGGAGAGTGATTTAGAGATACCATTTAGTGAGCAACCACTGCATGATGGGGCCAAGACAACAGGACTCCGGGCAGAAAACAGAGACTCTATGCATCAGGTCATAGGACAGACCAAGACCAGAATTGAACGAGGGTCCCTATGCCTCCATGCTAGTCTCAGCAGGCTGTGCCAGAGGGTGAGTCAGAGACGAGGACCTGCTGTTTCAGTGTGTGTGGTTTCGGAAGTGGATGGAGAGTTTGGACCGGGCAGTCTGGGAGCAGGGGGAGAGAGGGCTGGGAGAAGGTTCAAGCGCCCGTCCCTGGACCCACCAGCTGTTTCATGATCATCTATGATGAACAGAGACTGGGGGACACAGAGAAACAAAAGCCAGATGCTCTCTGGTCTCTTGGAGCTGATAGCTTGGGAAGGAGGCAGGAGAACAAACACCTCAACTAAAGACCATCTCCAAGAGTGCTCAGCCTCCAGGGGCCATGGCAGAGTCCCAGAGACTCACAGCAACAGAACGGCTGACCCATCCCTAGACCAGAAATTGGGAATCCCGGGGGTGGCCACCGCCCTCTGGGATTGCCTGGGGGTAGCCAGGGAATTGGCCAGCAATTGGAGAACTGAGGGAGAGTCTTCCTGCCTCTCAGAGCTCAGGGGCACTGTGCTGTTCTGGACTCTGAGCTCACAGGCCTCTTCCCAGCCTTTCTCTGCTTAGAAGGCGTTGTGCCTTCTGATAAGTGGAAACTGGCCCAGAGCAGAAAACGACAAATCCAGGACACTCAATGGGATGGGGGGGGGCAAAACAGGACACCAAACCCAGCTGACCCCCAAGTGCACTGTGGGTCTCCTGGCCTCTGCCTGTCAGGGTACCAGGGCTCACAGCAGCAGGGGCAGCTTCGAGCAACTCCGTAGTAGGGGCTAGAACCCACCTGATGTCCAGCCCTTACGGCAACATTTGACTGTCCTCTGAGGACTCCTGTACCACTGTCCTCATGTCTAGGCAGTTTGAGAGGGCATGGCATGCCAGCCCATGCCCACTCAAGCCTCCAATGTGGGCAGACATTCCTGGCCAAGTTGCATAGTCCCTTCCCTGATGACCACAGCTCAGCAACGGACACAGACTCACACCAAACCCAAAAATTTGTCCAGGTGCTGGTGTGCTGGGGTTGTTGAGAAGAGAGCCCCCACCCCTGCCAGACTCTGACTGGGCTCTCTGTAGGAAGCCGAGGTTTCACTGTGAGGGGAGGGGGAAGGGGGCAAGGCCTGGAGAGAGGTAAAGAGGAATGTCTGCAAGGTTGAGACTCAGCTGCTGGCTGCGGGCACCTGCCCTGCCTGAACGTGGCCCGGGAAGCCTGGACCTGCCTCCACATTTCCCAGCCCCCAAACCAGCCACTGGACACTCCGAAACCAAACGTCAGAGCAGTGATTATGAGGGCCTGAGGTTCTCAGAACCCAGCAGAGGCTCAGGATGAGAAGCAGCTTCCGAGATTCCCACAAAGAGCCCACTCCCCCACTGAACCCCGCCCTCACTGAGCACTGCGGCCCCGCACCCCCCTAGAGAGCCCACATAGAACCCACTCTCCCACTGAACCCCGTCCCCACTGAGCTCTGCCACCCCGTACCCTCCCAGCAAGCCCCCATTCTGCTCCCCACTGAATTCTGCCTTGGCGAAGCCTCTCCCTGGGAGCTCCTTTTGGGGCTCTCCTGGGCCACACTGCTGAGACTAGATTGGTTGTGCCCCCCAAAAAAGCCCCCAAAATGCATTTGTTCAGTGAGGCTGGGTAGGGGGATCCTAGGGATCCCTGACCCGTACTCCCACCCTATAGCTTCCTCACTGCTGAGCAAACCCCGATCTGTGCCCTTTTCCCTCCCCCACAGAGGTCTCACAGCAGCAGCAAGAACTCCATGCTTGGGGTCTCTCTCCTGCAGAGCGCACCCCCTCTCTGGCGTGGGTGTGGGCTACACTGCCTGTGGAGCTTCAAAGAGTACAGACGCACTGAATGGAGAGTATTTGCCACCTCCTCAAATGCACACTTTTAGCATCCAGCACCCCAGGGGCAGCCAGCCTCCATGCAGGGCCCCAGCCCGCTCATAGCCCTCAGTCGAGGCCTGCACCTGACCCTGCACCCCGGCCCCACCACAGGCCTCGCCCCTGCCCCCTCCCTGGGCATCCGTCTCCCCCTCTGCCTCAGCTCTGGTATGGATACACACGCCTCCTCCGCCACAGGAATGGAGCACATTCCTGGCTTGTGGAAGCCCTGAGTTCCATCCCCAGGACACTGCAGTTCTGAGCACCAGCTGGGTGTGACCCCCAAAACAAAGGCAAAACTCACAGAACCCACTCCCCACTGAACAGAGTTTCCTCTTTGTTGGCCCTCAGCACGCAGGCTCCTCTCTTCAACTCACCACCCTCTGAGTCAGCTGGGAGCCGGCCCCCTCAGCTTTCTGGGACAATCGGTCAGGCAGAGAGGTGCTACAGTGGGTCCTCAGAGTGCAGGGCACAGGTGTGACACCCTGAGTGCTGTGCGGTGCTGGCCCTGGGCCCCTGTCCAGCACTGCCAGGGACCCTGAGCAGTTACTGCACCCGAATCCTGGTGGGAAATATGGTTCTTTCTTGAGCAGTGTGGGTTTGTTTTTGGCATGCAGTGGGTTGGGTCATTATTATTACTTTGTAGGAGTTTATAAATATATTTACATTTTCTCTGTCTAATGCATTGATGCCATACCCAGTAGCCCTTTTTCCTTCCTTCCTTCCTTCCTTCCTTCCTTCCTTCCTTCCTTCCTTCCTTCCTTCCTTCCTTCCTTCTTCTTCCTTCCTTCCTTCCTTCCTTCCTTCCTTCCTTCCTTCCTTCCTTCCTTCCTTCCTTCCTTCCTTCCTTCCTTCCTTCCTTCCTTCCTTCCCTTCCTTCCTTCCTTCCTTCCTTCCTTCCTTCCTTCCTTCCTTCCTTCCTTCCTTCCTTCCTTTCGTTTTGGGTCACACACAGCAGAGCTCAGGATTTGCTCCCTGGCTCTGTGCTCAGGGATTGATTGCAATCCAATCAGAATTAGCCATATGCAAGTCAAGCACCTTAATCCCCTGTATCATCTACCTCCCCCATGCAAACTTTTTAAAACCCTCCTGAAGGTGCTGTTCCCGCTCTGGTCTCCAGATTTGTCCCAAACACCCTCATCCCCCTTCACTTCGCTCTCACCTACTCTCTCCTGCAAGGTAACAGTCAGGCATCAGCTCGTCCACGAAGTCTGCCCCGATGTCTCCCTTTGACTCAGACTCCCCACTCTCGTGCCTACTGCATTCACTAGTGAGATCTCATTCACTAGTGCGATGCTCTCTATAGGGGTCCCCCCGTGAGAGCCCCTTGCACATGGCACCTTCCCCTGAGCCGGCAGGGGTATCAGATACTCTGTGAATGAATCACCTGTGTCCGTGGATGGATTCGTATGGATGCAGCATCTTCGTATACATGGAGCTATGAGGAAGCATTCTTCTTAGAAGGTATTTTGGAAGGACAAGGGATTTGCCCAAGTGGTAATAGCTCTTACAGGTTAAACCATTTGAACTGTCTGAGCCTCCGTTTGCTTTCCCTGTAAGATGGTGTACAAGATGCCCAGGAATGTCCTCCACCATAAGGACTGTGCACATGCAAGATTCCATCAGGCCTGGGAAGCGTCTGGAGAGAGAGGAAAGCCTCTCTTAGAGCTGACACAGCCCTGGGCGAAGGACAGTCTTCGCTTCTACAGGAAGCTGAAGTCAGGCAGGAGTTATGCAGCTAATGTCACACAGCAGTGCTTGACACACTTTTTTTATTTTCCGTGCTTGATCCATAACCTTTTCTCCCCCTCTGCCAATTCCAGGATTCCCAGAGTTATGGGAATTGTTGGCATCAAAATCCCTGCTTTCAGCCACCTCTTCAAGCTCATGATCTCCCTGAAACATCTATCTCTCTTGCTGGTCTCTAGGTCTCATTGCTTGTTTTCTCCACTCTTGAGAAGTCTGTGTTCTCTCCTGAACATGTATTTCCTCACTTTCTATTCCCTCACATATTTCTGAATAAGTTTCATTCAATGTAAATTACCTTGCTTCACAAGAAAGAAAGAAAGAAAGAAAGAGAGAGAGAGAGAAAGAAAGAAAGAAAGAAAGAAAGAAAGAAAGAAAGAAAGAAAGAAAGAAAGAAAGAAAGAAAGAAAGAAAGAAAGAAGGAAGGAAGGGAAGGAAGGGAAGGAAGGGAGGAAGAGAAGGAAAGAAGGGAAGGAAGGGAAGGGAAGGAAGAAAGAAAGAAAGAAAGAAAGAAAGAAAGAAAGAAAGAAAGAAAGAAAGAAAGAAAGAAAGAAAGAAAGAAAGAAAGAGAGAGAGAGAGAGAAAGAGAGAAAGAAAGAAAGAAAGAAAAGAAAGAAAGAAAGAAAGAAAGAAAGAAAGAAAGAAAGAAAGAAAGAAAGAAAGAAAGAAAGAAAAAGAAAGAAAGAAAGAAAGAAAGAAAGAAAGAAAGAAGAAAGGGGTGGAGATTTAGCAATATTTAGTCCCTTTTATATCTGAATTCTAGAACCTGTGGCCCCACCATGGCTGTGCCCCCTATGTGCCTCCTTTCCAGCCCCAAGATGAATCATGGAAACAGGAGTGGCCTGGGAGGAACATGGTTGGTGAGAGTCCCTGGCCTCTGGTTTGAGGGAGTGTGTCCCGCACAAGAGGCCTTACTGTGACCTCAGAGGCAGGAAACCAGGTATCTGCAGAGACTAAGGATCCTCAGTGCCTGAAGGGGACTTGGAGCAGAGTCCAGCAGGGGGGACCGTCGCGGGGTCCCTGTGCATGCCTCCTGTGCATGAAGCCCACCCTCAGTCTGCCGAGGCTCTCCCACTCCCCTCACCCCTTCACACCCAGGGAAACTGAAGACTCACGGGCGAATCAGCAATGCCTTTCCACTCGCCTGTGGCGCTTTCCTCCTGCCCTTGATGAGTGCAGGGCTTCCCAAATAATTCCAAAGGACATTTCACTTTTTTTAAAAGGTTCAATCAATGGCAGTCTGATACTTTATAAGATAGCAATTCAAACTAATTTCTTGCAAGGTCTAGAGATTCGTTAAATTCAGGCACGAAGCTAAGAATTTAATCCTCAAGCACCACCCCATGTGCCGAGACAAGCCTTGCAGCTCTGCCATTTGTGAGCACCAGCAGTACAGTGTGCAGTGCAGTGGCAAGAACGATAGTACAGCAGGTGAGGAGTTTGCCTGGCAAGCAGACAACCAGGGTTTGTTCCTGGACACCTCACACGGTCTCCCGAGAGCCACCCAGAGTGATCTCTGGGAGCAGAGCCAGGAGTTCATAAACCCTGAGCAGAGCTGGGTGTGGCCTCAACACAAAACCAACAAGTAATATGAAATTGAAATTAAAGCAGAGTATGCAGCACAGATCATCACAATGACAACCAAGGGAAGAGAAGGACGAAAAATAAATTAGTCGACTTCATAGAAACAGAGCGGAGCGGCAGTTTCTGGGCCTCGGGAGAGGGAATGGTTGTTGGGAGCGGGTTAGTTTCCATCTACAAGATGAAAAGTTTGGGAGCTCCTTTCACAGCACTGTGCATATACTCACGTTGCTGAACCAAACACTTAGCCATGGCGACAGTGGCAAATACCAGGTTATGTGGTTTTGACCGCAATTAAAAAAAAAAGAAGTTTTATAACTTGTAATGATACAGCTGCCAATATACAAAGTGCTATTTGGAAATGACATTTAAGATTTCATAAAGCAACAGTACTAAAATTGCTCAGGAAATGAGAGAACATATTTGTCTCGGGACATTTTATAAAATAATTCTAAAATGATGAAGTACTAAGAAAAATGGCCCAGAATTACACCACATTGCTACGAAAGTTGTCAGTCGCTCCAGGTTTCTGCCTAGCTTGGGTCCTGCCGTGCAACCCTTTAGACCACACACAAGCAGCTCAGAGACCGCAAACAAACCTGGCCAGGGAGGAGCAGGCTCAGCCTAGCAACATCTGCTTCTCAGACCAGCGCTGTCCAGGCTCGAGGTGCAGAGGGAATGCTTGCTCCCCGTGCCCCCAACCCAAAGGAACCCTGCATCCCAATGCACCAGTGTGTGAGTTGTAAGGTAGTGCTGACTTTTGCAGAGCACTGAGGTGCTGGGAATTGGGAAGCTGCTCCTAGGGAAGAGGACCAAGGCTGTTCCCATTGGGAAGCCTGCATCCCAGTGCCACCCGTGTGTGAGTTGTAAGGTTCCTGACTTTGCAGAGGACCGAGGTGTGGAGCAGTGTAGCCTTTGATAAGGGAGAGACTGAACTTGTTCAGTCCTTTATCACTAATAGCATCGGTGCAGCAAAGTCCCAATAATGTCAAGTGTGTTTCCCTGGTTTTCTTTTCATGCTCCATTGCATAGTTCCAGAGGTGTTCACAAAAGGGCAGAGGTGGGCACAGGCATTCAACAGAAAGGGTTGGAGCACCTGTTTCCAAGGCAGGAGTCCTGGGTTTACACCCTAGCACTGTATGGTCCCCTGGGCACCGCTGGAGTCACTCTATCGCCCCCGGGGGAGTAGCTCTCAGACACTGCTAGGTGTACCCCTGTTCTCTACCCCAATAAAGATGATTGGACTGGGAGAAAGTTCAAAGGGTAGAGGTCAAGTCTTTGTATCACACTACTCTTCCCAACACCCCTGAGAGAGGCCCCAGTGACCCCCCAAGCAGCACTGGGTGGGACCGATACAAAAATAAAAGTTGGGGAAAAAGCATGAATGCACAGGGTCACCAAGGAGCATTTTGCAATATTAAATGATTCATAAAACTCTTTAATTTTCACAGATCGGTAGGTCTGTATGTAATATATAGAAAACATGATATCACTTGCTTACATGAGTATTGGGTCTAGCTAGTGCTTTGAGATGCTAAAAAGAGTAAAAACCGAGATAATACATGATCCAGTTTATATGAAGAATTCAAATAGCTTGTAATATTTCCGCGTAATGATTATAATTTATCACAGGCAGCCCCATTACATTTAGCTTGCTATGTAGAATTCATGGCTCATTTCCTAAACTAAATATTGCTTTAAGAATATTATTGACAATTGGTTGCTACATTCTCAACAGAGAAAGCATTTCCCAATTGAAATTAACTAAAAACTATCTGAGAAATACAATCACTCGAGAAAGGTTTTCTAATTTCACCCTACGATCAACAGAACAGAAATGATGTGAAAATCTTGGTAACAACGCAATTACTGATTTTGCTAAAATTATGGCAGGACCAACAAAATTGATGGAATACACATATAATAATTTATAAGCCATGTTTTTTTTATCCCTCACTCAAACACTATCTGCCTCTCAAGAGACAACTGAGACAGAGACAGTCATGGTTGGGTCCTCTGGTCTTTGTGTTCGGTAGGTATTCAGTCATATAACAAGCTCAGCTTTGTATATGTCTTATACATAGCTGCTCAGTTCACTTTCCCCCAAAGGAGACATTCAAGGAAGAAGAGAAAGTAAAAAATGCCTCATCATCTTGTCTCTAATGTTGGTCATCATGTCTGTTTTGTTTCCTTACTTAGAAGCCAAGTCCTAAATCCCCACCACCTAGAGGAGAAAGAAATTGGGGCTCCACCTCTTGGAGAAAAGAGAACAGAAGAACAGGATGCAGACTTTCAAATCCCAGTCGTGTGAAAATGCATAGCAAGACTCAGAGGAATTGCTGGTCCCAAGGGCCGATTATGCTTGCGTTTCATTTTACAGGGAACTGGCAGCTCTGTGTCTCTCTTGCCACACAAATCATTCCTAACACCCCACCCAAATAATGGCATTATTTCCATTTCAGAGATGAGGAGGCAGACTCAGAGAAAAGGGACTTTCTCCAGGGTCCTACCAACATTGGTGACAGCTTGAGGTTGGAAACCAGTACCGTGGGAGCCCAGGGAATGGTAGGTAGTCACCCCTACAGATTCTGGTATGATTCCCACAAGAGACAGCCAGAGTCTTGCTCTTTTTAAAAAAATTTTTATTATACCACTTTAGATATACAATTACAAGATGGTCATGTTTGAGTTTTGGTTTTACAGTGTTCCAACACCCATCCCTCCACTCCTGCCCATCTCCCATCACCAATGTCCCCATCGCTCTCCCCCACCAGCCTGCCTCCATGGTGGTTTCTGTATCTTCTTTTTCTCTTTCTCTCTCTCTCTCCTTCTTGCTTCCCTTTCTTACACATTGTGGATTGTAGTATATTCTAGGACATGATTGGTTCACTAGTTTGATGGACCGTGCAGTACAAGCAATCCCACGACTTGGGGAGAGCTGGATGTCAGCTCTCCCCGTTGTGTCTGAGTCTCTGCATGAGATGGCTAAGTTGCCCTGGGGCAGTTCGTGGGCATCGCCACTGGGCCTCCAGGATGAATTGGAGGGGAAGAGGTGGCCCCATCTCCATCTCATGAATGCCCAGTGCAGAGCCCTGCTCTTTACAGAACAAGGTGTCCAACAGGTCACGGCCCAGCGGCTTTTGAGGAGCAGAGGGTCAGTTGGAAGAGCCTGGAGCCGTTAATGAGATAAAGTGGGGCTGAGGGCAGGGAAGGGGCACAAGAGATGGGTGGTACCTAAGGACAGACAGGGCAGAGAGCACACCTGGGGGGTTTGCAGTG
Organism: Cryptotis parvus; assembly: GCA_021461705.1. Lineage (NCBI taxonomy): Eukaryota > Metazoa > Chordata > Mammalia > Eulipotyphla > Soricidae > Cryptotis > Cryptotis parvus. The sequence continues at coordinate 173,299 of JAJIBD010030462.1, read as the reverse complement.
AGGGAAGGGAGGTAAGTAAAGCTCTGGGGTGGGTTATAGGTAGGGATTCCTTGGGAGGTATCCTCTGGAGACAGGCAGAGGAAGTAGGAAACCTTGAAGACAAGTGAGGGGTTTGGAGTGAGGCTTCCTTGGTGTTCAGTCCTGACTGCCGCCTCTGACTGTGCGGCCTCAGGGAAGAGCTCTCCCGTTGTCGGTCTCTGCTGAGATGGCCGTTGCCCTGGGGCAGGGCAACTGAGTCTCTCTCTGAGTCTCCTCCCACTCAGCTATGGTGCAGAAAGTAGTGCACCTGTGTGGGGCCCAGCATACCTGCCAGCACAAGGTGCCAGATATAACTGGGTGGTCACAGGCAGGGACAGCTAAGTGCCTGGAGTCACACCAGAGTCACACCATCCAACACAGCAGCCACGGACACATGGGCCACATACATTCAGACACAGTTTATTGACATTCAATAAAAGTGAACATTTGCAGTTCAGTCACAGTGGCCATGTTTCCACGGTCTCAACAGTCAACTGCAACTGCTGGCCACTGCGTGGGACCCCGGAGGGACCATTTTCATCATAGCAGAAACCGCTTTTGACAGTTGCTTTTGACTCTCAAAGCGTGAGTCAACTTTTCAGGTAGGAGCATTAAAATAAAGTTTTTAAAAGGCAAAATTTATGATAATAGCATATTTAATTTAATTGGTATCTTTTTTGTTTGGCTTTGGGGTGCACCCAGGGATTTGTTTGGTTTTGGGGTGCACCCAGTAATCCCAGGTCAGGGATTACTCCTGGCTTTGCTCTCAGGAATCATCCTGGCAGTGCTAGGGATTAAATCCGAGTTAGTTGTCTGCAAGCAACTACACCCCACTGTACTATCTTCCTGGCTCTGAATGATTTCACCAGGTCGCCATAGCTTTTTCAAAGTATATATGAGCTGCTTTGCATTTCACATTGGCAGCCCCTTTCAGTGTATCCTATGACAGCCCAAATGCTCGGGAGTGACCCGAAGCCATTGGCCACTGTCCTGGCAGGAGTAGCAGGAGAACACAGACCCGAGGACCAGACGGGGTGAGTCTGGGTTTCTCTGCCCGGGGCAGTGCTGCGGGGGTAAGCCGGGGTAAGCTGAGACAGGTTCTCCCACCTCCCTCAGCCCTGATGGCCCTGTGGCTAACAGCAGCAACACTCTCCCTTTGACACTCTTACACTCTGACAGCACCCACTCACTCAGCATTACGGCGTCACCAGTGATTGAGATGGACATGGGGACGGAGCACAGAGCCTGCAGCACTCTGCAGGCGACAGGCGCACATCCGCTCCAGACACAATGTGCCAAAGGTCCAGTTGCCCTTATTTGGGTTTTGGCTACCCCTCGCTCAGACTGTGATTTCCTGGAACACAGAGACCATGGTTCTAATCATCCTGGCTACTGTTCCTGTATAGCCAATGCCCCCTGTCTGGGCCTCTCTGTGGGCATAACAGCTGTGCAGTCAGCCTGGGCGCCTGCCCTGCATGCCGAGGCCAGCACCAGACTCACTCAAATGTTCTCAGCTTCTGTCCAAGGCTGTGGTGGTGCAAATGTCAATCCTCAGGGCCAGGTGGGTGGTTCAGTGGTAGAGCACATGCTTTGCTTGCAATACATCCAGGATTCGATCCCAGATAACACACACACACACACACACACACACACACACACACCTCCTCCCTGGGAGCAAGGAGGGAAAGTAGCTGCTAACACCCCAATTCCACCTGCTGTCTTGGGCATGTGTCTTTCCCTCTCTGGGCTCATTTCCCCCACCTTGAAATGGGCAGGTCAAACCTGACAAATGTCAGGGTTCTTCTACTGCATGACGGTGTCACCAGTTCCCTCAGAACAGTTGGCGTGAGTGAGGAATGAGGTGAATTCTTAAATGTTTTGAACCCAACTCAGTAGCACCCACTGTCTGTTCTACCTGCTTCATGTGGCACCAGTAGCATTAAGCACTAATGAATGTTGGCGTCTTCCAGAATAACAGCATGAATGACAGCACCCACCATAACATAACCACCAGTATGAACATTGAGCAGAAGCATGTAGGGATGTTGGGACCATGAATGCTCATGAACATTGAGCATGAAGCATGTAGGGACCATGAATGAGCATTGAGCAGAAGCATGTAGGGATGTTGTAGCTATAAAACGAGGCACTGTAAGCACCCCCACTGCAGAGCGCCACCCCTGAGCACTGTGACTGTCTGTATGACCCCATCAGATCACCATAGCCAAGTGTGTGACACCATCACCAAGCGATATGTCCCACGTGGTGGAGATCCCGCCTGGCATGTATGAGGTCCTGAGTTTGGCCCCTGTCACCACATGGCCCCGTAAGCACCACCAAGCAAAACATCACTGGGAGTAGTCCTGACTCCTGACCCCCATGGCATGGGGCTTGTATGGAAAATTAATAAATACAGTTCACAAGAAAGCATGGGTGTCACTCCTGGTCATTGCAGCAACAAAAAATAAACAAAGGGAAGGAAGAATGGAATGATGTCAAAGTGAGCACTTGAATAAACAGTTCAAGTCTGTTCTGGGCTCCTTTAGGGTTTCTGACATTTTTTGTGAGTACTGATGTACCCCACTTTATAGACGAGGAGAGGAAGGTAAGACAAACTCACCATGACTGGAACGATAGCACAGCGAGTATGAAAGGCACTTGCCTTGCAAGCGGCTGATTAGGGTTCGATCCCTGGCACTTCATATGGTCCCCTGAGCCCCGCAGGAGTGATCCCCTGAACACAGAGCCAGGAGTAAGCCTTGAGCACCTCGGGTGTGGCTGAAAAGGCATAAATAGAGAAAGAGGGGGTTCACTAACATCACATGGCTGGCAGATGTCTAAGTGGGTGCAGGGGGTGCCAGTGCGTTCAGCTGGCCCCTGGGCGTGGGCCATGCATACGTCACATTTTTGTTGCTCTCCTCAGCAGAGTCAGGGAGTGGCAGGAGATTTGGACTCCGCACCAGACTTTCTGTAGGGCTCAGAGCCAAGCACTCGCCTCCTGACACCCTCAGGTGCCTACATGCTATCAGCTGTGGGCTGAGAGGTAAGACAACCCCAGCTGCCCCCGCCAACAGGGAGCAGAGCAGGGATTCAAATCCACTTTAAACTCCTCAGCTTCTTGTTAGAGAAGACAGGAGCCCTGGGCCCATGACCAAGTCCTAACAAGGATGTACACACAGGCATCTCTTGACCAGCAGAGCCAACTCAGACTCCCTGTAGTTCTGTCTTCAGGTTAGGCCCTGGGAAGTCAGGGTTCCTTTAGTGACCTCTCCTAGCACCCTAATTCCAGCGGAAGTTTGGAGGAGTTTGTTAGAAACCCTTTTCTGCAGACAGAGCTCAAGAATCTCCATATCCATGGCCTCATTTGCATAATCCCCATAATCCAGTGCAGACCAGCTTCCCTTTGTGACATTCATTAATGGAGTAAAACACCCTGGGCAAGGAGAACTGGTTCTGATTTTTATTCATTGTCCCTACATTCCACCTCACTGTTTATCTTTCCCAAATCCATCCTGGGTAGGAGGCAGAATCCTGACTTGGAAGAAGAGTTGAACCCCACTCCTCTGTGTCCCCATTCCTGTGGCTGTCTAGATAAACCCAAGTCCCTCAACTGTCTATAGGAAGAAAGGCTGGCCTTGCTCAAAGAAGAGCAACTGGTGAATAGCAAACCTTCAAACATGTGGCCACATGGACGCTGGAGTTGAAAGTGGATCCTAGGGCGGAATGACAGCACATAGGTAGGGCATTCGCCTTATACAGAGCTGACTGGGACTCGATCCCGGTACTTTCAGGAGAGACCCCTGAATATAGAATCAGAAGCACAACCAAAAGAAAAATGAATCCTAGAGAGTCAGAGGAAAGTTTGACAATTTGGAGCACCTGAGTTTGACCCAGACACTGCAAGGCCACTGAGCACCTATGGTTGTGGTCCTGGTGGTCGCCAGTTCACTGCTGGCCTTGGCACAGAACCGTCAGTCCTGCACACTCAGAGTGAATATTGCCGGGTTGTATTCTTCATCGATGTCGTCAATGATGGTATCTTCCCATGTTGCTGCAATGGTACTGTCGTCCCCAAATTCCAAACAGGATTGGACCACCGTCTCCTTCGTGCAAAAATTCTACTTCACGCAACGGGGAGAAAAGGCTGCAAAGTTTAAGAAGAGAACTCCCAGAACAACCACCAACTGGGAACTCTTTGGCACCATTGCAGCAACATGGGAAGATACCATCATTGACAACATCGATGAAGAATACAACCGACTGGTTCAGCACCTCCATGATTGTGCGAAGAATGCAGAGAGAGAGAAGACACAAAAAGGACGCCTGTCTTCAGAAACTCTCAAGCTCATTCGCCAATGTGGCAAGGCGTGAGCCTCAGGCGACCAAATGCTAACATCCAAGCTTGCAAAGCGGTGCAGAGAAGCGATAGAAGAAGATCTCAAAGACAGAAGAGCAGAAATACTGGAAGGTGCAACAGAAGCTGGGAAAAGCATTTGCACCACCCGCCTGTCCTTCGCCAACTATAAGACCAAGATGACTGCCCTCCGATGCCCTGATGGATCTATCACATCTTCCAGAAAGGCAATGGAGAAGATTATCCATAACTTCTACTCAGATCTCTTTGATAGCCACGTCCACCTGCCCACATACCAAATTCCACAGCATGAATATGTCATTCAACGTTCTCCCTTCTGAAATCCGGCATGCCATTTCATCGGTAAAGAAGGGAACAGCACCAGGCCCAGACAAAGTCAGACCCGAACACCTGAAGAATCTGCCTTAGTTACTCATCAATACACTAACTCGGCTCTTCACACACTACCTGTCCGAATGCAAGGTGCCCTCCAATGGAAAACAAGCAGGACAGTTCTACTGTTCAAGAAGGGAGACATTCACGACATCGGCAACTATCGCCCCATCTGCCTGTTGTCCGTCATCTACAAGCTGTTTACACGAGTCATCTTGAACAGGGTTGGCAGAACACTAGATGAAGGACAACCATGCGAGCAAGCTGGCTTCTGGAAAGGATTCAGCACAATCGACCATATCCACACAGTAACGAAGCTCATTGAGGTTTGTAGGGAGTACAAGATGCCACTCTGTCTCACATTCACTGATTTAAAAAAAAGCCTTTGATTCTGTGGAGGCGAAGCCCTAGCCAAACAGGGCGTTCAAACCCAATACATCAAGATCCTTCATGAGCTGTATTATGGATTCACCACCAGGATCTCACCATTCTACAAGGGAAGTGATCATTGATGTTAAAAGAGGGGTTCGACACGGTGATACCATTTCACCAAAACTCTCAGCGCCAGCCCTCGAGAACATCATGCGACAATTAGAATGGGAAGGAATGGGAGTGAAGATAGATGGTCGGCAACTACACCACCTCCGCTTCGCTGATGACATCGTTCTAATAACACCAAACATTAGCCAAGCAGCACAAATGCTGGCTGACTTCAACCGAGAATGTGGAAAGATAGGTCTACAGCTGAATCTAAAGAAAACTATGTTTATGAAAAAATGAACTAGTTCCAGAGGCCCCAATTCACCCTCAATGGAACTGACATCTCTGAATGCAGCAGTTATGTGTACCTAGGTCGAGAAGTCAACATGATGAACGACCTAAAACCTGAGCTGCGCAGGAGGAAGAGAGTGGCATGGAATACCTTCAAAGGCATCGAAGAAATAGCTAAAAGGACAAAGAACCTCTGGCTCCGGGCACATCTCTTTGACTCCACCGTTCTCCCTGCATTAACATACACCTCAGAGGCCTGGACCCTACGAAAGCAGGATGAGAATGCTATTCGGGTCTCCCAGAGAGGGATCGAAAGAGCTATGCATGGAATATCATGCCTCACTCAAGTGAGAGAAAGGAATCTGGAGTTCCGACATCCGTTGCTATTCCAGAATCAGGGATGCTGTCTCATTTGCCAAGGCTTCGAAAATCAGATGGGCTGGACATGTAATGCGATTTGGAGACGACCGCTGTACTAAAGCCGTTACCGACTGGATCCCACGGGATGTCAAAAGATCACGTGGCCGCCCACCTACAAGATGGTCAGACTTCCTTGTAAAGACCCTGAAGGAACGGTTTGAGGCTCTTCATATTCCTGAATCAACCAGATGCCATTGGGCTACATTGGCATGTGATAGGGTCCAATGGAAATGTTACTGGTGCCCGCTAGAGCAAATCAATGAATAACGGGATTCAAGTGATCAAGTGATTAAGTGACTCCTTGAGCAACACAAGCACTGCCTGGGATGTCCCCCAACCCCTCCAAAAAAATTAATCTTTAGAGAAAAATAAGAGACTTTTGGTTAATAGGTGAATAGGTAAGTTGGCTATTTTCTAATGGCTTTCCTGGGCAACTCTGAAACCCAGAGCATTCCCTGCCTTCGAGATGGTCCTAGAAAGACAAAAATCACTTTCTTCCCTGTTTCCTTGAAATCCTAGATCTGGAGATAGAATCAGGAACATGCCAATTCTGCTCCATTGGCCGGAGATGGTCTCACCACCGTCACCCACTGACTTGCTGTGTGGCCTTGAGTCAGTCCCTTTTCTTCTCTGAGACTTAGCTTATTCAGCGTTGAAATGAGAGGAGTGAAGACACTGAACTGAAAACTCTTGGGATTCTTCCACCTCCATCATCAAACACACGAATGGAGGCCAACTGCAGGAGAGGGCGCCATGGAAGGCGAGTCTGAGAGGGTGGGAAGCTGGTGGCACAGCCTCAAAGGCTTCCCTCCTGTCCTACTCTCAGGCATCCCCATGCGTTACACCAGGAACACAGAGGCAGTCACATGTTACGAGGTGGAACTTCTAGTTTTGACAATACCCCAGCCCACCCTGAGATCCTGGACAAGGTGCTTCCCTGTCCCTAAGGCCCATAGCCACTGAACTTTGAACTGTTGAGCATGTACATGGTACCAATCTATCTCTCCCTAGAGACACAGAGTTAGACCACGTGGACGAGAGGGGACAACCACACAAAGAAAGCAGGGAAGATGGAAGGAGTGTGAGTGTCCTGAGGCATTTTGCGAAGGGAGTATGTAAAGTCTCAGAGGATGCGCTTGGAGACGCTTGTAACTACTGTTACAAGAGGTGAGAGATGCCTTGGACTCTAAACACTCACAAATCATCTTCAGTACCCAGGAGTCAGGTTTCTGCTGGGCTCCAAAGATCTGACCACAGAGTAGTGTCCTGTTCTTTGACTACCACATGTGTCCTAAGAATTAAGTCAACTTCTTACCTTCCAGAAGAGAATCACAGGTGATATATTGCAGCTTTCTGAAAGCCTCTCTGCTTGCCATCTTCCTTTCTCTCCACCGATACATCCATATACTCAAGTATCCGCTCATCCTTCCCTCCTTTCCTTCTTTCCTTCTTTCCTTCCATTTACCCGCCCACCCATCCATCAATCTATTGACTCACCCCTCCAATTGCTCATCCACTTACTTACTCACCATCCACCCTACCACTCTACCATCCATCCATCTACCAATCACTCATCCATCCGATCCATCCATTCAATCACTCATCCAGTCAGTCAGCCAATAATTTACCCATTGGGCAAATAATTAGAGAATCCTTCCTTGTGCCAATCCTGTTTTGATGTGGACCAGTTATAAATGTTGCTTTACTAGATCTTATCCTCGAATCTTTGCAGACCTCTCAGATACACCTGTATTTCCAAGTACAACTGTCTTTAGAGAATTCCTGCCTCCCTGCATTTCCCCAGCGCTGATGTAGGTCTATTTTTCTGGTAGTGCCTGTTTTCTTGGCCATTGGGCCCTCCACAGCCAGGGAGCCAGCTCTGCGAGCCAGCTCTACCATGCCACAATTGTCAGGTACCCATCAAACTAGGCTAGAGGCACATTGGGAAACAGCTAGGCAGGTGATCAGCCATAAAATCCCTGTGTCTGGTGTCAAAACAAAGTGAGCAGCTGAGCAGCCTTTCACCTGGCAAGACCACCCTACAATTTTACAGAGAATTTTCTCAACACCTGGACCCTTTCATCTCTCATCCAGGTCCCCAATCACAGGGAAACTGAGGCACAATGACCAGAAAACTTGAGAAAAGGTAACAGTGGCCTTGGGATTTGAGCCTGAGACTCCTACTATTTAATCTAGACCCTTTTCAACTTTACCTTAATGATGAACTTCAAAAGGGTGTTCTTAGTCTAAGGCTCCAGAGCCTGAGCTCCTAGCCCTGCACTCTAAAGCTCATGGAGTGACCTTAGCTAAGTCACTTCCTTTTCTGGCAGTTTCTTCCACTGTCATGTGGAGGGGCTGCTGGGCTCCTGAGTGTGTGGAGAAAATGGGAGCAGATGGTGCTGGGACCGGGGTTGTGGGTAGGCTGCCCACCTCACGCCCTCATCATCTGCTTGCCTCTCCCAGGGTCCTGAGTGCAGGCTGGAAGAACCAAGCTCTCCAGATGCTCCAGGCCATCCCAGCTGGAGGATGGGAGGAGTAAGGAGGTGATACCTGGAACCTCCATAGTAACTCTCTTAGCTCATCTATCCTGGTGACATCTTATCTCATGTTTCCAGTGCAAGAAGGGGCTTTCCATTAGCTGGATAGTTTCACTTCACCATGGTAAACAATTACTCAGCACCCCCCCATGCCTTTGGTACTCCACAGTGAACAGGACACAACTTTTCCCTCCCCATGGGCCATGAACTAGCAGGGAAAGGAGACAGTCTGCATTCTTTCATGCATGTCCCCCTCACTGCAGCCCTGTGTACATTAGGCCCATTCTACAAATATGGAGAATTCTACAAATAAGTCCCACAAGCACCAAGTATTTTCCCTATTGCAGCTTATTCTCCCTTAGTTTCAAATCTTTCCACTTTGTGGGGTTGCTTTGAAAAAATACATGATGAGGGAAATTGGGGTGGTGTTCTCAGCAATCTGGGGAACTTTAAAAACAAAAAAGTTGGTCTCTAACTGGCTTCCTGGAGGAGGTAGCACATGATGAGGTCTTTGGAGGATGGAAGACAGGAGGGGAGAACAAAAGTCCAAAGAGAAGCAGAGGATAAAAAAGGAGCCACAGGTGGGGGGACAATAGAAGCATTTAACCACTGAAGACAAGTCTGGCTGGTGCAGAGGGTACTGGAAACTATGTATGAGAGAGTAGAAACCAGCTATGGGAAGGTGGTTTGGACCCTTCCAGAAGGGTCCAGTGAGGGAGTTTGCTTGTGTCCAGGGGCAATGGGGAACCGTTGAAGATTTATGAGCAGAAAGGTTGCCCAACTGGAGATTTCTATGTCAGGGGAAACAAGCCCTCCAGGGGCCAATACTTAAAGAGAGACAAGACTAGCCCTGCCCCTTATTTGCATCTCGTGTCCCTCGGAGGTCCAGTGCTTTCTTATGCGGAACATAACCTGTCCTTTGGGCCTCCCCGCTCTAGGGGTAGACACTGTTACTAGCTCATGGTGCCCGTGAGGAGGCTGACACACAGAGAGGGGTGGCTCTATGAGCTCTCCTGTTCCAGGGTTAATATAGGCTCATAGAGAAAGAACGAAATTGGAACCTAGGTTTTCCCTCGCCGCAAACTACAAACCCTTGGAATGAGATCAGAGGGAAGCTGTACTAAAGAACGGAAACTCAGTTCACCTGCAGTGAAAGGTGGCGGCTATGGAACTTGGGCCTTGGGCCACCTAAACTCTGCTGGTGTTCTTGAGGAGAGTGAGGAGAGTGTTTACTGTCAGGGCCACTAGGTGGCAGTAGGGACACTTGCTGCCTAGAGCCCCAGCCCAGCCCAGCCTCCAGCTCCAACTCACAAAGACCTGGCTGGCTGTAAGGACTTAGCCCAGTGCGGTCCCCAGGGCACTCTCCCCCACAGGATGCTCCTCTTCTTCCCCCAGCAGCTCTGCACTCAAAGGGGCATCAAAGACAGCTGGATCCGTAGATATCTTCAGTTGAAGCAGAAAACACAAGAGTTGGCAGCTTCCTGGGTATTCTTCCCTGGACAAGCAGTGATGACAATGGTATTGCATGTGAGCATTCGACAATCCAGGGAAATGCTCAGTCCACTGTGCTAGGTGAGGGTGAGAAAACAATGGGACTTGGCACTCTACCTGAGCAAGTTATGTGCCCAAGAAAATGTCTAGAAGAAAATGGATCAAACATCAACACGGGCTCCAAACTAGATTTTTTTTCTTCCATATTAAATCTTTATTATTATTATTATTATTATTATTATTATTACCAACGTTACTATTATTCTTCTTCTTATTTTTTATTTTTGGATCACACCTGGCGATGCTCAGGAGTTACTCCTGGTTTTTACACTCAGGAATTACTCCTGGTGGTGCTCAGGGGACCATATGGGATGCCGGGGATCGAACCAGGGTCAGCTACGTGCAAGACAAATGCTCTACCCACTGTGTTGCACTCTAGCCCCATTATCATTACTACTTTTACTTAAAACCATGCGTATGTGTTTGTTATAGCATGAGGTAGAAATAAGTTAGTTTTCTTCTTTTTAAAAAGGAAAGATGGTAACTGAAGACATTTTATCTTTCAGTGGTCACCTCCCCCGAAGCCTCCCTTCTCTAGGTATCCTCTGTCCCCCTACAGGGTTGGGACAGCCTCTGTGAAAAAGCACGTTTCTCTCCACAAGGTGATTATTGCTATCAGTATCTAAATCTCTGTTGTTTATGTTTGATAACCCCTACTCATATGGGTCAGCCAAGTAAATGGTGTGTACCAAAGGATGCTTAAATAGGAAATACACACCAGAATTCAAAGACTGGGTTTGGGAAAAAGGTGTAAAATGTTTCATTAGTTACATTTTGAAATTATATGTTTAATATATTAGATAAGACAATTACGTTAAATTAACCATTCTTGTTTCTTAAAAAGATATTTTGTTTGTTTAATTTTTTGGGTTACAACTGGCAGTGCTCAGGACTTACTCCTGGCTCTGTGCTCAGGGATCACTCCTGATGGGGCTTGGGGGACCATATGGGATGCCAAGGATCAAATGTGGGTCAGCCATGTGCAAGTCAAGCTCCCAAGGCACTCAGATTCTCTATATTATCTCTCCAGCCCCTACTATCTCTCCAGCTTCCTCTTTAAAAATTTTTTAATGAAAAAAATTAAATGTTGGGGAAATGGCTCAGAGGGTTGGAGTAGGTGCTTTCACACAGGAAGTTTGGATTGTTTTGGTTTGTTTTGTTTGAGGGCCACACCCGGTGATGCTGAGGACTTATTCTTGGTTCTATGCTCAGAAATTTCTCCTGGCGGTACTCAGGGGACCGTATGGATGGGCTGACAGGGTTTGAACCTGGGTCTGCTTTGTTTAAGGCAAATCCCACCTGCTGTGCTGTCCTCACGCTGGTTCATCAATAAATGCTGGATTTTGAGATGACTACAAGAGTATGCTACCCCACGCGGCAGAGCCTGGCAAGCTACCCGTGTCATATTTGATATGCCAGATACCAGTAACAATTATAGACCTCATTCCCATGACCTGATGGAATGGTTTGAGGCTCTTTATGTTCCTGGAGCAAGCAGGTGCCCTTGGGCTCTACTTGCATGAGACAAGTCATATGGAGATGTTACTGGTGCCCGCTCGAGGCAAATCGATGATGAACGGGAAGACAGTGCTGTCCTCCAGCCCCAGGAGGCTTGAATTTGATCCCAGGCACACACAGTTCCCCCCCCATTCCAGCACCATGACCCCTGAGCATCACCAGGGGGTGGCCCCATAACAACAACAAAAAAAGCCAGCAAAAAGAAAATAAAAGATGCTTGGGGTGTGTGTTACATTCTACTAGGCACTGCTGGTTCATGAGCTTCTCAGATGAGATTCTGCTAGCTTCAGCCCAGAGAGGGGGGGATCACACAGCAAAGCAATGTGCAGAAGAAATGGAGCTGGGACAAGATGTCCATCAAGAAACTCCGTGCCAACATCACAATGCCCTCAGACCCACAACTGACCATTAACTCCTCTAGTCTTGCATCTGGGCAGGGAAGGCACAGGGACAGGAGGCAGAGACCTAGGTACCTAGAGAACTGTCAGTTGGCCCAGTACATTTTACTCAGAAGCCCCGCCCCTTCCTCCCGCAGGAAGAGGACTGCAGGGCTCAGAGCTCATTGGCATCCCCTGGGAGGGCTGCCATGAGATCATGAGTCCTGCTGACCCCACTGAATAGTGCCCACGGCGTGAGCAAGTCTGGACTGAAAGTGAGCAGAGAAAGTCTTTTGGCCAAGGACCACATTTCCTATTTAGGGCAGGTGGGACCCAGAGAGGGAATGCGAGTGCCCTGCTCTAAGTCACCAGGGGATGAAAGAGGGCTGGAGTCTCTGTCAAAGGGTGTGAGAACCAGGCCTAGACCGGGAGGAAGGGGGCAGGGGTGAGCATCCAGTCGGCCCCCAGCCTCTTGAAACCAAGTCCAGGCTGCTTCCCTCTTCCCTCCCTCTCATTCATTCTCTGCTTATATCCTGGGTGGCGCCACCTGGAGTAACTGGGTTCTTCTACTAGGACTCAACTCCACCCTCCGCTGCTTGCCTTAGTTTTTTTTGTTGATTTGGTTTTTAATTTCATCTTAGGCTTTCAATACTGTCAGTTATAGAGTTTCATGCCTAACGTATTCCAGCAATGGACCTTCAGCAAATGTCCACTTTCCTCCACTGTGGTCCCACTGCCCCCATTGCCCCCTCTTCCCTCCCCGATGGTGAGCTTCCTCTGAAGATCCCTTCTGTCCTGTTGCATCCCTGCTTTGCTCCTTTAGAGCACACTTATGAGAGAGATCACTCTGTGTCTGGCCCTTCCCTTCTGACTGATTCACTCCTTGGGACACTCTCCAGGCGCATTTACATGCGACGCTTGCCCTGTTTTGCGGCTACTCCTAAAGGTATCTAGCCCTCTCCTACAGCAGGACCTTTGCATAGGCTATCCTGTCCCCACACCTCTTCTAGCATTCATCCTTATAACAATCTTGCCCACATCTTCTCTCAGATGAATGTAAGTTCTGGAAAATCAGGAACTTGCCCGTAAATGTCTTTTTGGTCACACCCAGTGGAACTCAGGGCTTACTCCCAGCTCTGTGCTCAGGAATCACTCCTGGAGGAATCACTCCTGGAGGGACTCAGGTTATCATGTGGGGTGCCAGGATCGAACTTGATTTGGCCACAGTCAAGGCAAGGCAAACACCTTACCCAATGTACTATTTTTCTGGCTCCATAAATAGGTTTCTGCTCCCCCATATATGGCATGTAGAAAGTGCCCAATTAATGTTATTAAATCCAATTGGATTGAAAGTGACAAGGAAAAGTCAGGTTTCTGAACACTAGTTCCAGCAGCACCATAGCCTCTCTCCCTCCATCCCTTCCCCCCCAATCTACAGAATGTCCTTGGACAAGTACTTTTTTTTGCTTCTCGCGGGCCCCAGTTTCCCCTTCTGAAAAATGGAGCTGAGTGCGTGCCAGGCGGGCTGGCAGGATGGCTGGTTGAATTAGCATCCGTGAAGCTGGTGGGTGTGAACACTGCTTTGTAAACTGTTAAAGCGTGATTGCAAATGCGAGTAGCTGTTGTCATTAGACAAATGAAGCTAAAGCCGCCTCTTCCTCTGCAGAGGAGAGGATGGGGTCAGAAGGCTCTCATAGGGCCTGCCAGCCCTGCCCAAGCATTGTTCTCAGCAGGGCACTGCCTGCAGGCAGCTCACAGTCTGGAGGAGGGAAGCGATAAGATAGGAATGGACAGACTAACTCTCCAACAGTCCAGAGCCTGGGTAGGGACGTCCAGGGCTGACCACTTTTCAGGAGATAGATAATAAGGACGAAGGGTCCCAGGAAGGGGAGGCCAATGTTAATTAAGGTTCAGATGTGGGGCGGGCATCCAAGCTAGTAGAGTGGCAGAAGAAGGCAGTCAGGTGGAGAGAGCAGGGCGGGGACAAAGGCAAGACTGGCTCGAAGCAGTTCAGTGGGTCCGATTGCAAAACCCTGGCACAGTCTCACTTGAGGAGTCAGAGTTCAGAAAGGAAAAGACATGGAAGGAGACTTTCCTGAGAGATGGGACCACACTCAGTGGGTGCTCAGGGCTTACTCCTGGCCCCATGCTCAGGGATCACACATGGCCAGAGTCGGAGGACTATATACAGTGCTGGGAATTGAACCCAGGTTGGTTGGGTGCCAGGCAAGCACCCTACCCATGTCCTATCTCTCTGGTCCAGGAAGCGTTCTTGTTTGAGGATGGGGCTGTACCTAGTAGTATTCAGGGCATACTCCTGGCTCTGTGCTCAGGGATCACTCTTGGCAGTGCCTGGGCTCAAATGGGCATCAGCCATGTGCAAGGCAAGAACCCTTCTGGCTGTCCTGTCTCTCTAGCCCTGAGGACACTGTCTTCATCATCATCATCATCATCATCATCATCATCATCATCATCACTGTGCTTCTTTTTCAGCCGAAGGTGTCTATTTTATTGATTTGTATCATGATGAAGGACTTGTTTCACTCTGGGTGCCTCGGTTTCCTCATCTGTGAAAGGGGGGTGCATAGAAGCTATGAAAGGACATCCTGAACTCTGTACACATTGCTGGAAGGTTCAAGGGGACCAGGACCACAGTGGATTTTAGCTCAGACTTGCTGGGTGACCTTGTGTAAGTCAGTTAACTTGGCCTTCAGTTCAGCCTCCTCTTTGCTGTCGTAGGGGCCACACTCAGCAGTGCTCAGGGGCCAGGTGGGGCCTGGTCCAATCCCCATTATCTAGACTTAAGAAATACTCCTGTCGTTCCTATTTTGAGTCAATGAAGGCTCTCCCCACTACATGAGTGGGTAGGTAGGTGATGAGCAGAAACAGGAGACAAGGCGTCGAATCCACCCAGCACATTTATTAAGTGCTTAATAGATATTTCTTGATGTGGGAGGGGAAGGGGTTTTGACCTGCAGGTGCTAGGGTGGGCACTGGTGAGGGTCATGGGTTAGAGTGCCTGCTCAGCTCTCTGTCCGTGGAAGCAGAGACCCTCTTCTGCTCCCAAAGGCAGGAAAGGGATCTCTGCTCTCTTCCTGGGTCTCCTAGAAGGAAGGTCAGATTAAATAAGAACTAAAATTTAAAAAGGTGGCCCCAGCTCAGTGGATACGGACCCCGGCAAAGAGGAATCTGTAGACTTAGCGGGAACCTCCCTTCCAACCTTTCTTCTCTCCCAAGGTGCTTCTCAGCGCTGTCCCCGCTGCCTCCTGGTGGCTTTGAGAGACAGAGCCCGGTTCAGATCTCAGACGGGGCTGGCCTCGTGGTCCAGGCTGTCAGATGGACTCGGAGGGGAGGGCACTGTAGGAACATGGCCATAGTTTGGAGCTAAAAAGGACAGGAGAGGTCTGGGTGGTGAAGGCGGACGCAAAATCCTGCCAGTCTTCCACGAGGAGGGAAGCTTCTGGGTTAGTCTTGTTTGTCAAGAGCGAGCTCCCAAAGGCAGGGGCCCCTGGCTGGCGAATCCCACGGGGGCCGCCTTCCCCCCACCTTCCAGCCTTGGCAAAAGCCTGTTAATGATGATGGTGATGAAGTCTGTCAGCAGGGCCCGGCCCACCCGGGGAACAAGGTCCTCCCGGAAGGGGAAGGGGACCATCATGTCTAAAACCGTGGTCCAGGGCCGGGAAGGGGGGTCTAGGGGCGCTGGGGAAGCAGGGACATCTCTAGCTAAGCTCCCCACCCTATCTTCCTTCTCCACCCCGAAACTGCATTGGGAGGAAGATGGACAGAGCCGAAAAGAGGAGAGAGAGGGTCTGCAGAGAGGGTGCCCAGGCTGTCTGAGACTAGACAGGGAGGCTAGGCCTGGGGTCTGCCTGCCAGGGGACAGGCCCACCTCTGCCGGCTTGACACCCCACCTCCACCCTCCTGAGGCCCTTGGGTGAGCGCCAAGGCCCATTCTCCCAGGCGGAGGCCCCAGCCCAGCCCCAACGCCTGGGAAAGCCGCCTGTTTTGTTCCCAGCGCCCAGCGCCCCCTCTCCCTTTTTCTCATTCATTTGCAGTTCAGTCCCTTTCGGAGCCGCAGGGACCCGGGGAGCCTGCTGGAGCGAGGGGTGGCACCCCGGGCCCTGACAGGTAGGACAGTCCCGGCTTTCGGCCGCCTGTTACCCCGCCCTCCCCTAGGTCCCCTCTCCCTGCCCCTGTCAGCCGCGCCAGACGCTCTCCGGCTTTGCAGCATTCAATAAAAATTCAGAAACATTTGGGCTGAAATCGCTGCTTTATCTGGAGGAGCCACAGCTCCGGGAGAGACCACTGCTGCGTGGGGGGAGCCCGGGATCTCGGTGTCGCGGGGGCGCGAGGTCTCGCGCTCCGGCTCGCGCTGTTTCCCCCAGGGAGTCGGTGCAGACGTTGGGGACGGGGTCTGGGGGCGTGCGCACGGTCCGCGGGGTCCCGGGTGCGCGCGCGCGGGGGCGTGGGCCTGGCCGGGCTCCCCTGCGCCCGCGCTCAGGTGGGCCGTGCCCAGCGCTGGCGGAGCCCGGGTCCCCGTTCTGCCCGGGCTGGATGGCTCATTCTGCTGGCTGCGCGGTGGCGGCGGCTGTGTGTGCGCCGCGCCTCGCCGCTCCCCGCCGGCCCCCCCGAGCCGGGGCGCACGCTCCCGCCCGGGCCGCCCGAACCCGCGGCGCCGCGGCCCGAGGCCCCGGGAGGCGCAGCCATGGCCCTGCGGAGGCTGGGGGCCGCGCTGCTGCTGCTGCCGCTGCTCGCCGCCGTGGAAGGTGAGCGGGCGGGCGGGCGATGGGGGGCGGGGAGCGGCCGGGCACGGCGGCCGCCTGCGCCCACCTCCGCCCCGCGGCCCGCAAAGTTTGCCCGGGGGCTGGCGCCGGGCGCAGGTGGCCCGCAGGGAGGTGTGTCCGGCCGCGCGGGAGGCGCCGGCCCTGCGGGCGCCCGGGGAGCGGCGGGCGCTGATTGACTGTGCCAGGAGGAGGCGAAGGGACCATCTTGCCGAGGCTTTGTAGCCAGCCCGGCGAGCGCCGCCCAGGGGCCGGGGGCTGCCCACGCGCGCGCCTGTCGCCCCCAGCCCGGGCACCCCCTGCGCACCGGCCTGGCCTTGCTGGGCACAGGTTGAAGGGCGCCGGCCGTGGGGTGGGGGGGCCCGCGCGCAGTCGGGGCTGGAAAGTTTGGCAGGGAACAGAAGGGAGGCACCGCGGCTGACCCGGGTGGGGGCTCCCGGACCGCTCCCCCAACCCGAGATGGGTTCCGTGCTCGAAAAGCGGGGACTGGTGGAGTGAAAGTGAATGAGCCCGCTCGCCGCGGCTGGTGCCTGCCCATCGCCCGCAATGTACAATGGGGTCTCCCCCCCGGGAGGACTGTATTGGGGGATGGGTCGGTGGGCATCTCTCCGCGGCGTTAGGGTCTCTGGGCACCCCTGCCGGCCACAGCCCGGCTGGCGGCAGAGCTCAGCGTGGTCGCTGGAGCCCCGGGAACCGTCCAGCTGCCGCCAAGGCCGGACCAGATGCTCTTGCCATGTGTTGGCCTTGGCCAGAGTCGCCGGGCCCTGTCCCCACGGCCTCATAGGCTTGGACCCCCCCGACCCCAGGGGGACAGTGTGGCTGCCAGGTTGCCCTGACGGGCTTGCTCTGGAGGGAAAGTTCGTGGGGTCTGGGCGTGTCCACCAGAAATGGCTGAGCTTGGAGGGCGCGGGACGCATGTGAGTGAAGGTTCTCGTGTAGGCTGCACTTTACCGTTTCCCCTGCGCTTTACAGTTTGTGAAGTACTCCAGGCGGTGTGCAGCGCTCTGCACCCATTGACAGGGTACTTGAAGCTTTACAGAGCGTTTCCCACCACGATTTTGTTCAAGTTCCCCAAAATAAGGCACCCAGGGAAGCCAGGTGGATTCTCAGCTGCTTTTAATAGAGAGGGAACCCCAGGCTCAGAAAAGTCAGCATGTCATCCGGGCGATGCTTAGGCAGGGAAGCCAGGCCTGAGGTCTCTGCAGCTGGGAGTCTTCTAGCCACAAAACACAGAGATCCCTTCCGGGACCCACCACCATGGGCTGAGAGCATGAACTATAAAAGACCCTCATCTCCAGCGGTTTGGGAAGAACTTGGGAAGCCCCTGCCCTTCATACAACTCAATAAAAGGGAAACAAAAACAAGAATAAAACCCCCAAAGAGGCAGGAGGACAGCAGCTCTGGGAACAGCAGCACCGGGACCCCCCAACTGTAATTTTTGCTCCTTTCTCAGTCAAGAACACAGGAGAGACCCCAGACCAGGGGGTACAGGGGGCAACCCTGCTTGGCAGCCACTTTGCTGGCACTGAGTGGCTGTCCTCGAGCTCCTACAGTTTCCTCGGAGTGGGCCCCAGGGTACCCGGGGGGTGCCCTGTACCCTGGGTGTGGCGGACAGCCTGAGGCTTCTGCTGCTGGCGGCCGCTCCCTGGAATATGGCTGAGGTACCACTGATTGACTTTGGCTTTGGGGAAATGACTCATGAGTTGGCCCGCTATACGTCGGGGATGTTTACAGTATTATGGGGAGCTTGGCATAAATATTGCTGTTTAGGTCGCAGTCAGTGGTGCTGGGGGGGAGAAACTTGGCCCCTCTCAGGCTGCAAGAGGCCCGGTGTGTTTTTAATTACCGTGGGGTAGCCGGAAGGGCCGTGTCTGCTGGCCCTGACAGGGGCTCTGGCCAGGCTGCTGATGGCATAGGAGATGCTGACTGCTTTCTGCACACAGGCAGGTGAGAGAGACCTGAGCAGGCACCCAAACCTGTCCCAGACTAAGTTGGTTCATTAGGAGGTTTACAGGGAGTCAAATAATGGGGCGGGTGCAGGGGAGTGGTTTGAGAGGTGGGACCGAGGCTCTGGTCCTGGTGAACTCTGGGACTCCTGTCCCCTTAGGAGGCCTCAGTTTCCCGCATGGGAAACCATCTAGATAATCTCTTGGGGTTCCGTCTGTGTAAACCACTTAGCGCCCAGTTTCTTTTTTTCTGTCAAATGAAGGTAATACATTAGCACCTGCCCTGCCGGGTCTCCCTTGAGTGTGAGGCTCGGGGCAGGAAATGGAAGGAAAAACCCTCTTGGGGGAGCTGGACAAGGCCTTTGGGGGTGGAAGATAGGCATGGGCAGTGCGGCTGGAAGAGAAAACAGGCTCCCACCACCACACTCTGCCCCCGACAGTGGCATGGTGTGTGGAAAATTGGGGTGATGGAGGGAAGCCGTCGGTATCTCTCCTTGCACCCCCACCCCACCCCTGCCTCTTCCTCACGCCCTGCAGAAACAAGGCCGCGCTGTCCAGAGCCTTCTGATGCTGGAAATGCTAGAGCTTGCAGAGAGAGAGAGGGAGGGAGAGGGCTATGTGGGTGTTGGGTGGGGGCTTTCTGGGTAAGGATGTCAGCGTCCTTATTATCTCAACAAGCCATGACTGCCCCCACCACCACTCCCTGTCCAGAGGACCACTAATCTGGAGCATTTTGGGGGGGACAAGCTTTTCGAGGGACAGTGTGCCCCGGAGACACATACAACAGGAGGAAAGGCCAGAGGCAGACCAGCCACTAGATGGAATCCAAAGGTTGGAGAAAGATGCAGGGAAAAGCAAGCAGCCTCCTGGTGCCTTTGCTGCTCACGTCTCCAAGTATTTCTGGCACTTCCTCCCTGGTGGGTGGTGAGCGGCTGGACCCTGGGGTGAGTGGGGGGGGTGGGGGACAGGGCATTCAGGCACGGGCAACAGGGGCCCAGGTAGAATGTGTAGGTTGGTCGCCGGGTGCAGGCAGCGGGAGCCAGGAGCCATCTGGGGCAGCAGAGGCGGTTTCTTGTGGAAGGGGAGTGATTCCGTCTTTTATGGATTTATCCTTTGCTTTATTTTCTCTCACTACTCATTCCTTCTGCGAAACCTCTCTGCCACCTGTCACATGAGCGAGCGTGTTCTTGAAAGTGAAGGAGGTTCAATCTGAGACTCTGAGAATGACTTTTTTTAAAAAAAAATTTTGCCTGAAAAAAAGAAGCAGCAGGTGTAGATCCATAAGGCATGTTTGGGCACTGAGGCGGGTGGGGGTGGGCAGGGCACGTGGGTGAGGTGGAGAAGCCAGGGCAGGGCATGTCCTGGGTGGCTAGGATGGAGGTCTGAGGAGTTTGGGGTGCAGAGTCAGGGCAGCGGGGAGCTCCTGATGGTGCTTAGGCCCCGAGGAACCGATCTGTGTCTGGGAAGATGCCGGCACTCGGTAGGTGGGGTGCTCCGAGGAGTTGGACCAGGTCTGCTTGGTCAATGCCAGCTCGACTGCTGTCCGCTCTTCTGGGGGGCTTGATTTTTTGCATCTCGGTGGTAGGAAAAAGAGCTCTGCTCAAATGCCACCTTCCCAGAGGCGTCCCTGATGGCCTCATCGCACACATACCCAGTTCTTTATTCGCCTACTTGGTCTGACTGCCTCGCACCCACCACCCGGCACATAGGGAAGTTGTTTTCTTGTTTTGCTTCTGCCTCACCCTGCAGACAGCAAACAGCAAGAGGCAAGGGGCTTGTATCTGCCCTGTTTGCTTTGTCTTCCCAGGGCTCAGGTGCCTGGTCAGGTGGGCCGAGTAGCATGAGAGCAGAGCTAGGAGATGTGGAATGAATGAGTGACGTATGAATGAATGAATGAATGAGTGACGAAGAATGAATGAATGAATGAATGAATGAATGAATGAATATGCGTTATTAGGTCACAGAGAGGTGGACCGCACAGAGATAGAGCAGGGTTCTGACTCGGGAGTTGGAGGCAGTGTGCAGGAGGGAGCAGAGGTGAGCAATGACCTGCAGGTAGGGTTACTAAACCTGTGGGTTCAGCTGGACAGAGCTAAAGATTCTGTGTTACCCACAGCTCTGTGTTAGCCAAGTTCCTTCTTGGATGGGGCGGAGAGAGCATGTCTTAAAACTCCCTTCATCCTGGGGGCGGCCCATCTCTCGGGCCTTCCCTATCTAAGACCTAGAGACCTTTGGTGGGATTAATTTGGAATTGGTTTCCCTTTTATGTTTGTTTCTCTTGCTTCTTGATTTTTAAAGGAGGCTGCTTTCATCTGTCTTCTTAGCCAGGAAATCAGGGCTTAGATTTTAAAACCCAAATGCTGTAGAATTCAAAAGCAAGTTGACTTATTCATTCATCTCTCCATCCATTCGCACATTTTAAAAAGAGTAGCCAGCTCTGCTTGTCGGAGGCTGGAAGAGGGGGAGAAGGAATTCAGCTTTGCCAGGGAAGAGGATCTGTCCGATTTCCCACCACAGAACAGAGAAAAGGCACAGCCTAGGGGCGCGGGCCTGAGTTCGAATCCCAGAACTGTGTGCCGTGCCCTGAGGATAATGCATGAGTTCCTCGGGGCTCACTCTGAAGTCCCTTCCCTGGATGAAGCACCCACAGGTGTGGTTAGAGCTGGGTGCTAGTGTGTCCCCCCTGTGGTGGCATCACATTGTCCAGGACACAGACCCGCCCTCATAATCTCCCAGATCCATCCTGTGGACTCCCAGCTCCCACCAGGGTGCTGGGGCCCAGGCTCCCTTCGCTCTTTCTCCGGGACTGGCTCCTTTATTTTATTTGGGGCCCATGAACCCCCTGAGTCCTGGAAACCTGGAAACACCCCGAAATTATAATACAACATTTGCTGTTCTTATGGGTTTTCTTAGGCCTCCACATTTTTAGCAGAATCTCAAACTGTTATGAAAACATAAACCCACACCTGGGCACAGCGCAGGCTCAGGAAGGGGATTGTTCGTCCCCATGGCTGGAGACCTCACTCCATGCCCGCTGCCCCATCCCCACACTCATCACCACCCTTCCCCGTCACCCTTGCACCCCTGCCAGCCCTTCTGCCCTGTGAGACCAGTTCCCCTGATGCGGGTGTCTTTCTGGTCTTTACATTTTTCCTATTTTGTCCAGGTGCTGCATCTGTCTCAGGGCCAGGGATGGGGGCAGAAGTGGGCGCTGGGGAGATGCCCAGCAACTGTCCTGGGGAGCTGCTCTGCCTGCCTAAAGCTGGTCTCTGACTCAGGCTACTGGTGGAACCCCCAATCCCTGCAAGAAGAGACCGAAGGATATGGCAGGTGACAGGAGGACTGAAGGAGTCAGGGGAGCAGTGCTCCCTCTGAAGATGGAGGAGTGGGCTCTGGGGACAGGAGAGCGGTGCTCCCTCTGAAGATGGAGGAGTGGGCTCTGGGGGGCAGGAGATGGTGCTCCCTGTGGAGAAAAAAGTGCCCCTCTGAAGATGGAGGAGTGGGCTCTGGAGTCAGGAGAGCGGTGCTCCCTCTGAAGATGGAGGAGTGGGCTCTGGGGGGCAGGAGGAGCGGTGCTCCCTCTGAAGATGGAGGAGTGGGCTCTGGGGGGGCAGGAGAGCGGTGCTCCCTCTGAAGATGGAGGTGGGCTCTGGGGGGCAGGAGAGTGGTGCTCCCTCTGAAGATGGAGGAGTGGGCTCTGGAGTCGAGGAGAGCAGTGCTCCCTCTGAAGATGGAGGAGTGGGCTCTGGAGTCAGGAGAGTGGTGCTCCCTCTGGAGATGGAGGAGTGGGCTCTGGGGGGCAGGAGAGCAGTGCTCCCTCTAAAGATGGAGGAGTGGGCTCTGGAGTCAGGAGAGTGGTGCTCCCTCTGAAGATGGAGGAGTGGGCTCTGGAGTCAGGAGAGTGGTGCTCCCTCTGAAGATGGAGGAGTGGGCTCCCTCACTCCCACCAAGGCCCAGTCTCGTAGCCTAGCTTTGCTGGATTTTGAGGGAGAATTTGGGGGTCAAACCCAGAGATGCTCAGGGCTTATGCCTAGCCCTGCACTCAGGGATTCCTCCAGGCAGTCCTCAGGGGACCATAGAGGGTGCCAGAGATCAAAACCAGGTAGGCTGCTTGCCAGGCAAGCCCTACCTCCTGTACTATCGCTCCAGCCCAAGTCTTGTATTTTTAACAAACTCCCCAGGTCTTTTCATGGGCCAGCAGCCTTGCCCCCAGAGGTCTAAGATAAAACACAGGGCTCCTGGGAAGGAGGACGGGGGCCTCAGCAGGAAACTGGAAAGGACTGAAATGAAGTGAAATCAATCAGGGTTCGCGCCCACAGGCTGCTGCCTGCCGAGGGAGCTGAGCGGAGCAGAGTGGGAGAGTGGGGTGTGGGGGGGAGGCAGGGCAGGAAGAGTGTTTGCACAGCTCACTGGGGTGGCCACCCCTGCCCCTTTGGTGACAGCCCCTGGAAGCTTCCTGATTGGGATCAGCCTGATAAGGCTGCCTTGAAAGCATTTCAGGGCCTTTGAAAGCGTCTGTGGGCTGCCTGAGGAGGGAGGGCTGCAGAGAGGAGGCCTGGCTCCCTGGCGCCCTGTGTCACCTGGGGGCTCTGCGACGTCATCATTGCCCTCTGTCCCCCTGCTCAGGCCCCAGGATGGGGTATCATTGGGAGGAGATTTGGCCACACCGTGGCCTGAACCGGGGAGGGGCTTGCTGGAGCCCCAGTTTTCTCTGCTGCAAACTGGACCACCTGCCAGTCTGTAGGTTCCTGAAGCATGACTGAGGCCCTGTAGACAGATGCCGGGTCCCTGGGGAGCTCATCACCTCACCTGCCAGAGCAGCTGCTTAGTTTCCTTACTCTTGGTCCCCACTGTGTGTCCTCTGACTGGTTACTGAACCTCTCTGAACCTTGGTTTCTTCCTCTTTAGAAGGTGGATTAAAAAAGTAGTTCCCAAGAGTCAGAGAGACAGTGCAGTGGGTATTGCCTTGCACATGACTGACCCTGGTTCCATCCTTAATGCTGCATATGGTTCCCTGAGCACCTCTAGAATAGACCCTTGAGCACTGAGCCTGGAGTAAGCACTGCTAGATGTGGCCCCCAAACCAGTGGAAAAACAGTATAAAAATAAGCACATGAGAAATGGCATAAGGACAATTGGGTGGGTAGGTCGGGGCAGGGAGTGTCTTGGGCCTTTTGGTGCCGGTGAAGGTGTATTAACTTTACATATAAAAACCATAAACATTAATGATATTATAAACTATGGTATATGGTAAAAATTTAAATACACACCACCACGTACACTCTTTAGCCTAATTATAAATATAAATATAGTCCCCAGCTCTTGAAAGCATGTAGGGAATAAAAGTGTTAGTCCAGTGGGGACCAGGAGAGAGTACAGCAGTTAGGGCACATGCCCTGGCATTCAGCTGGCCTCAGTTCAATCGCCAGCACCCAAACAGAGCTGGGTACAGCCCTGGGCTCCCCAAGCACCCTCTGGGTGGTCCTGGTGGCCCCTTGTGGTCTCTGACACCACAGATTGTGAGTGGTGTCCCATTAAACTATGAGCTTGGTTGGTCAAGGAATTCCCAGGAGGGACCCCCAGACCCCCTGAAAACTCTTGGGAGGCAAACACAGCTCCAAAGAGATAGTCCACTAGCATGAGTGTGAGCCCAAGTGTGAACTGTGGCGTCCTCACACAGAATTAGGGGGAGGCCCCATCCAGAGTTGGGGACATGGTGGCCACTAATTTATGGATTGTTTTCATGTTTGGGGGGCCACACCCTGCCGTGCTCACTTATTCCTGGCTCTGCACTCAGGGATCACCCCTGGTGGAGCTTGGGGAACAATCTGGGGTGCTGGTCCTGGCCAGTTGATTCCTTTATCTTGGGCCCGTGGGTGCCTTTGGTTAGAGATCTCTCCAGCTCTCCTACCCTCTCCCACTAAAATCCAGAGTCCAGTAAAGTGCTGGAGAGTTGAGAAGCCCCCTCCAGCCTGCCTCTCTAGCTGTCTTCAAACGCCTCTTCCCCACCCCAGGTTGGTGCCCCTCATCCAGGTGAGGGGCCGGGTGCTCTAGCAGTGCTCTCCTTTCTGGTCTGCTTGCAGGCACGGCCATGCTGATAACCATTGTCTCTTGTTTTTATTTGGGGGCCACACCTGAATGAATCATCAGGCGTGGTTACTCAGGGGTTACTCTTAGTTTTACAGTCCTGATGGGGCTCAGGGTACCATAAGGAATGCTGGGGGTCGAACCCAGGTTGTCCACATACAAGGCAAACGCCCTATCCACTGTGCTATCGCTCCAACCCCGACCATTATTTCATGTGCAGCTGCTTCAGCCCCTGACGGAGGCTTGGCTCTCCCTGCCCTCTGGGGAGCTGAAGCACAGGGTAGGGCTGACTCAAGGACACATCACTAGTGAGTGGTGAGGCAGGTTTGGAGCCCAGGTCTGGGGGATCCCAAGCTCCCCCTACTCCCCCACCAGCCGGCCTCTCCTGGATCGCGCCTCCTGCCTCAGAGGAAGCGCTGGCCTCTGACGAGGGTCTCTGAGGCAGCCGTCCAGCCTCTGACTCCATCAGTATCCGGAGATAATGCGATCGGGAGGGTCTGGAACTCACAAACCTGCCATAAAAAGGCAATCTCTGTCATAACGGTCAGAATAATGTTGCTCTAACTTAGACAAATCGAGTGTTAACTCGTTACATTTTAAGGGGCGCCTCTGCAGAGAGTGAAGCTGTGGAACAGTCACAGGCCACGCTGGCTCAGCCTTCCAGACTTCTTAGCTCATCAGGTTTCATAGCAACCCTCTAAGTTAGCAGGAGCCTGGGGGCCCGTTTCAGAGATGAGGAAACTGAGGTTCAGGGAGGCATGTGACTTGCCCTCGGCCCGCGGCCAGGCCAAGCCTAAAACCGGTCTCTGTGGTCAGGAGATTGTCAATCCAATTAGAATTTTTAGCCAACATTCAAACATCAGGAGATTTTTTACAGAGAGACAGTGTTTCTGGCTTCTCTGAGAAGTCAGACCACCTGGACCCATATTCCCATATGACCACCAGAGGCTGGAGCCATGGCATGGCGGCCTCTTCAGACCGAATGTGCAGGTAAGTGGTCAGAGCTTGGGCCAGATCACACTAGCTTATACGGCACGTTTGTTGGGTGACTTTTGTTCCCAGATCTGCCCGGCTCTCTGTGTGGTTGCAGTGAATCCCTTCTGTTGGGGCCTCTGCTGCGTGGATAAGATGAGAGGGTGAGCCTGCTTGGTTCTGGATGTCCCCTTCTGGCCCAGTGCAAGGCTTAGGGCAGGGGAGGCAAGAAGTGAAGAATATAGGCCCTGCCTCTGGACAGTGGAGAGATTCTCTGTGTAACAAGTCAACCCAAAACTTTCTGGCTTAGGACCACGGGGATCTGTGATTTCTCCTGCTTGAGGGGTTGGCTGGGCTCAGCTGGGTGCTTGTTCTGCTCCCTTCAGTGCCAGCCCACAGCCACCTTGTACCTCCAGATACCATCCATGTCTCAGGAGGGGTGACTAGAGGACTAGACTCTCGAGTACCTCCCCCATGTATCTCTCCCCTCTCTTTCTCCCCATCAGCAATCTAGACTGAGCTGTTTCCTTGGCAGTTGGCTCTCAGGGTGACAGGGAACTGCAGAATAGCTCAAGACCTTAACCATAATGTCACCCAACACCCCCAGTAGCCAAAGCAGGGTGCTATGCTGGGTTCATCCCAGACTTCCTCTTTGGGTTCAGGAACAGAACGATACACTGTGCTGGAGCTTCTGTGTAGTCATGATGGGGCAAGGTGGAAGAAAAAGACAAAAATTAATAAACCATCCAAGTGAAACCCTGTTGCTTTCTCAGTGGTTTGGTTGTGTGGGAGATGGAAGTGGCTTAGCCATGGGCACAAGCCTGGCATATATGAGGCCTTGGGGTCCATTTCTGGCACTGCCCCTCCAAAAAACCCTGAAAAGGTGAATTCTGCATGCTTTTGGGTATGCCGCTTGGAGCTCAGGGGGTCCTGTGACCCCTTTTCAAGAACATTTGCTCACCCCTGTGCTCGAAGTCAATGTGGGGCTCAAACCTAGTCATAGCCCAGAGGCCCCCAGAGGCAGGAGTAGCCTGGTACTTTGGAGAGAGGTGGCCACTGGGCCCCCTGAATGTTTTCATACTTTCCCATACTATCCCCAAAGAAGCTGTAGGTGTGTCTAGAGCTCATGGCCAAGGTCCTGGAGGAGCCAGAAACACCAGAGGAGGCCAAAGCACGTAGAGCTTTGGCCAGTTGCTCTGGAATCTAAAGTCTAGGTCCACGGTTTGGCCCACAGCACTAGCAGATACTGCAGATGGTGATGAGTGTGACTGGGGGACCTGAGCTGTACCTCCAGAGACACACTGAGGATGCTGAACAATTCATAGTCAGATTTCTGGACTAGAATTTGGGGCTTCTAATGCTGATGGAAGAGGAAACAAACCTAGTGCAATACAGGTAACAAATTACCGAAGTCCTGGCTGGAAGCCAGATTTGAGCTGCACTGGGCTGCATGAGGCGTGCTGGGCATTGGGTCTTGTAGTACCATTGGAGAGTGGGTGCTGTGTTTAAAGAAGACAGGCCTGCTCCCTCCCACCAATATTGAAAACTTCTGTTTGCAGGTAACACCCCAATTTTAAGTGTTTGCTCAACTTGTTATAAAGTAGTGTTGGCCAAGTCACACTGTGTTTGCTGGCTGGATTGGTCTTGATGAATGGCAGTGTGCTAGCACTCGGTGGGTGTTTGGAGCAAAGAAATAGCTTGGGGGTGACGGAGCAATAGCACAGCAGGTAGGGCATTTGCCTTGCACGTGGATGACCTGAGTTCGATCCCCAGCATCCCATAGGGTCCCCTGAGCACTTCCAGGAGTAATTCCTGAGTTCAGAGCCAGGAGTAACCCCTGAGCATTGCTGGGTGTGACCCAAAAAGCAAAAAAAAAAAAAAAAAAAGAAGAAGCAGAACTTGGAGGGGGAAGGGCTAGTACAGCAGGTAAGGTGCTCACCATGCACCTGGCTGACCCAGTTTCAACTCTCAGCACCGTGTATGGTCCCCTAAGCACCATCTTATGTTGCCCTGAAACCAAAAAAGAAAGGAAAATAGATCGGGGCTTGTAAGCTCTGTATTGCTAATAGAGATGTTCAGGATCAGAAGGTTGATGTGATTTACCCAAAGTCACACAGCAAGTAGACAGTGAGATGGGTAGAAAGGCCGCCCACCTCTGAAGGCAGATCTGTTTTCCTGTCACCATCCCTCCTCAGTACAGCTGCCCTCACCCCCCACAGGCCCTAATTCCCACTTGGAGAACAATCAGGAACCAAAGCTGCTTCTGGTTGGCGCCCGGCACCATGGCAGGGCTGGTCTTCCTTTGAGTTCTTCTCTGGGCAGAGTTGGGATAATGGAAACCCCCGGCCATGCTGCTGCTCCACATACCCACTGAACCTGGCCAACAGCTGGTCCTGGGCCCTTTAACTCTCCTCGCTGAGCCCCAGTGTCTCCCATTCCCTGGAGGAGGCCGCTTGGGTGAGGGTTCTTAAGGCGAAGAATGGCAGGAGCGGCGGCATCTGTGAAGCTCCCATTATGGGTCTGAGGAACACTGGACCTGTCAGGGAGCTGGGGAGCCCTGGGTGGTTGAGAACGGGGCCTGCCAAGCGCTGGGGCGGGGTGCAAGCTGCCTGGCCCCAGTAGGGAGAGAGCACAGGGTCAACATTCCCATTATGGCGCCGACATATGTCCGCAGCACCAACTTGTCACTTGGCCTGAGTCCATGGGAAGCCGGAAGGACAAAAAAAGCTCTGAAACGTGTCAGTGGGGAGAAAGCGGCTTAGCGCACAGTGGGATGTGTCCCGCCTGAATGGGGCTTCTCCGCCCCTTGCAGGGAGGCAGAGCCTGGGAACAGCCTCAGCCAGAGCTTGAGGGGCCTTTCTGGAACCTACCAAAGGCTGGGGCCCAGGGGGTCTGTTTGAGTCAGGGCCCGGCACGGCCATGCTCCTGCCTGTCCCCGTCACTGTCAGCTGTCACTCCTCGAGGCCTCAGATAGTAGCCCCCATGGCTTTGGGGCGCCTGGTCACAAGAGCTTGTGAATGTCAAGGAGGCCATGGAGCTGGGCTGTCAGGAACAGCCCAGAAGCCCGACCACGCCCTCAAGACTGGACCTCACCTCTAACTGGCCACTCTGAAGCTGGGAGCGTCCCCGGACCTGGGGACAGAGGAGGCAGGAGACCCTGGGCGAGGATCCTGGACTCGGAGAGGGACCATTCAGATCCTTCCTTCTTCACTCGTCCACGGGGTCACCTTGGATGAGTCATTGTGCCCACCTCAGCCAGGCCTTCTCATCAGCAAAATGAGTGATCTCACCACCCCCTATGGGGCTGGGGGGATGAAAGGAGATAAGCCAAGGGAGGCCGGCGTTTACTGAATGCTCATCCGCCCACTGCGTCCCAGCTCATGGAATGATGGGCACAGGTGCCTGTGAGGGGGTGAGGGGGAGGGGTCTCAGTGGTAGATCATGTGACTCATGTCCGTGAGGTTTGAGTTCGACCCCTGGTGCTGCAAAAACTGAGTAATGGCAAGGTAAGAGCAGAGAGATATGTGGAAGGCTTGAGGGCCCACAGGCTTAGTCTCCGTGTGACTCCCTGAACGCTGTATGTTAGGAAATTAGCATGAAGTGAAATAATTTTCTTGCAGTTCTTTGGTAGAGCTAGAATCCCCTCTCAGCCAAGCAGCCTTTAGGCCGTTCAAGAAAAAGTGCATTTCTTTCTTCTCCTTCTTCATTTTTTTCTTCTTTTTTTGTGGAGGGCAACATCTGGCAGTGCTCAGGGCTTAC
The DNA here is from genome assembly GCA_021461705.1 of Cryptotis parvus. Lineage (NCBI taxonomy): Eukaryota > Metazoa > Chordata > Mammalia > Eulipotyphla > Soricidae > Cryptotis > Cryptotis parvus. The sequence continues at coordinate 143,815 of JAJIBD010030462.1, read as the reverse complement.
TCCTGGCTCTGCACTGGGGATCATGCCTTGTAATCTTGGGGGGACCCTATAGAGTGCCAGGGATTGAACCCCTGTTGGTCCCGTACAAGACAAATGTCCTACCCGCTGTGCTGTCTCTCTGGTCCCGCATTTCTTTCTTTTCTTCGATTTCAAATAGACAGGACCGTTGAAAGCATGGTCAAGTCAATTGCGCTGTGTCCTCCCACCCACTCAACAGCAATGCACGTCGTCACTGCATCTGCTCTCTGTATCATGTATCTTACTTTGTTATTAACCATTTGAGCATAAGCTACAGACAGGGAGGAAGAGTTCACAGTGACTGAGACTTTGTTCATGTTTGGTAAAGGCTCACTTTTAAGCCATTGAGGTTGTTGCTTTTCGTTATTGTTTTTATCCCCCTTTCTTCTTGTTGAGGTTGTGATGACTGGGGATGGCACACAAATCTGGATGTGGTGCTCCCACGTGCTCCTTAGTGCTCCCTGGGGCCACACATCAGGCTAGAGGTGCTCACACATTTAGCCATGGTAGATGGTAGATCTAAAGTTTCAGCTCCTTTAGATCTACTGCATAAGCACTTATTGGAGGTCACGCTCTAGACACACAAGTTAGGGGTGCTGTGTTTGAGGGGAGGGAGATTGCACCTCTTTTGTATGTGCAAATTACACACATGCATGGAGGGTGCGAGGAGTGCTGGGAATTTCTCGTCGCAGCAGGGATCAGACAGCACAGCTGCCAGAGCACCCTCAGTGCATGCTGGACACTGGGGATTTGAACTCATAACCACATACTTGTTAGGCAGGTGTGCTAAGCTCCTGGGTACAAAGGCTTATATATTTTTGAAGTATAATTATTTGAGATCATTTTGATGCACAGTAGGATGGTGAGGGGGAGAATTATTGGCGCTCCCTGCAGCTGGCAGCGTCCTTCCCTCCCAGACCTCCTTCAAAGAGGAGATGGCCCCTCTTATTGGGGACTATGACCTGGGAAGGAACTGTTACAGCTTCTTCATTTTCAGCAGAGGAAGGAGAGACTCAGATTAAATAATTTGCAGCCACTTAGAAGATGTGCTTGCTTTTGCTTACCACAAAATCTGTCCCACAAAGCTGAGGGGTGGGCAGGGGGTATAGTACTTTTCTCCTCTCCAGGGTTCCCCTAACTGTAGCCACTCTGAACAGAACTGAGGGCAGCAGACGGAAGCCCCCTGTGGGTGGTACAGCAGGACTTAGCCCTTTCTGGGACTCAGTGGCAAATCACAGAGACCAGTGAACATGGAAAAAAAAGGACTGTTCTGGGGTTCACAGCTGACCTTGTGGTATGAGGACGGGCCTCTGCACTTCCGCTTCATTCCTGGAGACCCTCTCATCATCTCCGTTGGTGAATTCCTGCTGCTGCTAAGAGCAAGCTGGGCCATCTCCTATTCCCCCCCCCCTCCATGTCTCTTCCTGGTCCCACCACTTCTGTGCACCAGGCTGAACCACCTGTCCTTGGTGATCTCTCTATTCTTGGTGGCTACATGGAGCTCTCTCTCTCTTTCTCTCTCTCACTCTCTTTCTCTCTTTCTCTCCCCCTCCCCACCCCCACAGCCCCACCACATCTAGTGGTTCTCAGGACATATTCCTGACTCTTTGCTCAGGGCTCACTCCTGGTAGTTATCAGAGGACCATATGTGGTGCTGGGATCACACTGGGGCCAGCTGCATGCAAGGCATGTGCCTTAACCCCTGTGCCAGCTCTCTAGTCTCAGAATGTTCATTTTTTCTAATTCCCAGAGTAGACCAGACAGCAGTGTGTTGATACAACTGCTTTCTTCCCAACCCTACTAGGTGATCCTCAGCCTCAGCCATGCTGAGATGACTAGTGTGCAGTTGAGTGGGTGGGGAGAGGTTGAGCAGTTGCGGGAGTGCTTGGGTGATTGATGAATGAGTGTCTCGATGGCTAGGTGAGTACCTGGGAAGTTACATGACTGCACGTTTGGTGAATGATGGGCAAGTTGATGGTTAGTTGCATGGATGTAGATAAAAAAACAAATACATTGTGGATAAACAGATGGATATATGAACAGTTAAGATTGTGGGGCACTTGTGGTGGGCTGGTGTTGGAACATTGGATGCCTGAAGCAACTCTATTAAGAAGAGCTTTGTAAATCACAATTTGTTAATAAATAAATTTTTAAAAAAGATTGTTTCAGTACTGTAATAATAGTGTAGCAGATCCCTTGCTTGCAAGCATCCCGGCACCCCATATGGTCCTTGAGCCGCACCAGGAGTGGTCTCCAAGCATAGATCCAAGAGTAAGCTCTGGATATCCCCACAAAATACTGTTTCGTGAAGGGAATAATAGATAGTGCAGTGAGTAAGGCACTTGCCTTGCATGCAACTCACCTGGGTTCAACACCTGGAACCCCATATGGTTCCCAGGACCTAATAGAAGTGATTCCTGGGTTCAGGGCAATGAGTAAGCCCTGAACACATCTGGGTGTGGCCCAAGAACCAAAAAAAGAAAAAGAAAAGATTGTTTCATGAATATTTCATGTATTGGATGAATGGATGTGTGGATGGATAACAGCAGAATTGTTGCATGTTTTAGACAGTTGGGTGTATAAAAGGATGGATAGATAAATGAATGAGTACCAAAATCCAGAGAAAAATTTCTCCTTATATTTCCTTTGGTATCCGAACTGTGATATTTCTTGTTCTCTGGTTTCTGGCTCTGGAAAGAGCTGACAAACAACACACTTCCCAGGTTTTGAGAAATTCTCTGAACCGTTGACTATGAACTTGCCAAAGTTTCTGCCTGGGGAGTTCTGGAGAAGTTGGCCAAAGTGAATTTTGTAAAGAAAATCCTATTTTCCCTTTGACTTGCCTCACACTTTGGGAGATGTGTTCCTGCTGTCACAGGCTCTTGCTGCCAGGGACGGGTGACAGGTTGGGGGAAGAGTGGGACCCCCTTGGGCCTTAGCTGCCCCAATCTCCCACCTCCTGAGCTTTGAGAGAAGCTTGATGCTGGCCAGGAGCGTGGGTGTTGGGATCGACAGGGCAGATTTGGCATCTGCTCCCAGCAGCCTTAGCTGCCAGCAGGGTACCATGCTGTTAGGATTCTGGGATGGTGTGCTCAGTCTCCTCCGACTAATCTGCTTCTGTTCATCTGTCCATTGAGCCTTCTTTCCAGTAATCCTACCCTCCTTCCTCCGTCTGCCTCTCTATTCATATAAATACTCACCCATCCATCCATCCATCCATCCATCCACCCAACAATCCACCATCTACCCATCCATCCAGCTATCCATCTACATACATACATACATACATACATACATACATACATACATACATACATACATATATACATACCTTTCCATCCACTCACCCATCACTCATCCATCTATCTACCCATCCAACCATTGTTTATGGAGAGGCTGGAACAGATAGTATAATGGGTAAAGTGCTTGCCTTGCACACGATCGATCTGGGCTCAATCCCCAGCATTCCATATGATCCCCTGAGTACCTCCAGCAGTAATTCCTGAGTGCAGAGCCAGGAGTAACCCCTGAGTATTGCTAGGTGTGTCCATAAAAATGAAATAAATTAATAATTTATGGAGGTCTGCAGGATATAAGGAAAGGAATTAAACAATTGGCACCAACAGAATTCTTAGGGGCTCAGGAGTGTGGCTTAGTAGTGGAGCACTATTTTATGGGCCAGAGATTTGATCCCCAGCACTACCCCATCCACGAGCATGGTTCTTGTGGACAACCAAGTGTGTGATCTCCAGTACGCTGCAGCTTTGTGGTTGTGAGCATCACGACCAGGTGGTAACCCAGGAGAGGGCAAGGACCTCCTTCCTCCTCTGCTCCTCCAGCCCTTTGCCTCACCCTGTTCCCTTCTCTTCTCCCCACACTCACATCATTATAATAGCAGCCTCCCACTGCTGAGTCTCTGTTAAGGACCAGGTAATGGAGCTGGAGCTGACTTGTAAAACTTTCTCTGGCTTTGGTGTGTGTGTGTGTGTGTGTGTGTGTGTGTGGGGAGAGAGAGAGAGAGAGAGAGAGAGAGAGAGAGAGAAAGAGAGAGAAAAAATAAAAGTTTCTGCTATAGAGGCAGGCTGGGGGATTGTGGAAGGAGGGAAACTGGGGTCATTAGTGGTGGAAAATGTGCTGGTGAAGGAATGGGTATTGGAACATTTTATGACTGAAACCTAACCATAAACAACCTTGTAAGTGTGTATCTCACAGTGATTCAATTAAAAAATAAATTTTCCTCCTGTAGCCCTGCATAATGGTTACTAACACTCACTTTACAAGGTGTTAAAAAAAGTAGATTAAGAGATACTGATTGACAAGATTAATACCTACCTGTGTGTAGGATGGGATATTTATGGGTTGGGGGGTATCTCCTAAGCAGTGCTCAGGAGGCCATAGGGCCATTTCTGGCAATTTTTGACCAACTGGGTGGGCCATATGTTCAGTGCTAGGGCCCTCCAGCAGTGCCAGGAACTATCACGTCCACCCCTACAATGGTGGCAATGGGCTGGGGATGGGGCCGGCTTTGGGGCTATCTATATGGGGCAGTACTTTGGTGACCATGTAGTGCCAGGTTCATACACCAGGCCTGGCACATGGACAGCAGCACCTTGACTATGGATTGAGTATCGAGACTTGGTGTTTGCTTTTGGCTTGTTTGGTTTGGTCTTTGGTGGTGCCAGCAGTTGAACCCAGAGCTTTTCATACTGAGGCCAGTGATCTGCCACCTCGCCACATTCTAGCCCTCAAGGACTTAAGAGTTTGTTGACAGAAAATGCTATTTCCCAGCCTGGGCTGACGGGGAAATGTATATTGGCTAGGTGGGGTTTTTGATACACAGTGAACAAGTGAAGGGCCTCATGAGTTGAGGACATGCCTGAGCAAAGAAAGGGGCAGGTTGGCAGATGCCACAGGGATGGAAAGAATGTCCAAGAGTGAAGGGCCGGAGACTGACAGGGCAGCTGTGAGCCTGTAAGAGGCCCAAGTGACAGGTGGAAGTGTTCGGATTGGATGCTGGAGGTTGCCGGGGCCACATAAAGCAGGGAAGGTTCTGGAAGAACACCTTGAAGGGTGAGTCAGGATCTAGAGCAGAGAGACAAGGCTGGAGACCAAGTTTGGGGTTTTGAGAGGAGGGTAGAGTGATCCTACAGAGGGTAGGGCACTTGTTTTGTACATGGCCAACCAGAATCAACCCCCAGAAGAGGCAGAAATACGCCCTGAGCACCTTCTGGTGTGGCCCCCCCATCAAAACAAATCAATAAATATAGAGACTAGGAAGGGCCTCAAGCCGGACTCTGGGCGCCCAAGTCTTTTTTCCCATCCAGCCTCTTGGGCTGTGGCAGAGAAGACACAGCAGGGGTGGGGCAGAGTGGGGCAGGCCAGCAGAGTGAATTCTTTGGGGAAACACAGCTACCTGGCCCCTTTCTTCTTTTGTACCATCCAGCTCCCTGAGAAAGGCTTAGGGTTCTAACTCCACCTGCCCGTGTATCATCCCTGGGTGCCAGGAAAGATGGCAGGCACTTGCAAGGCCTCAGCTGTTTAATTGTTTAGACGATCCAAGCAGTACCCCGAGAACCTTCTTAGAATGCAGACCGCTAGAGCTGGGATGTGGGGAAACTGAGGCCCGGAAAAGGGAAGCAACTGCTTGAGGTTGCACAAAGCCAGATGAAGGCCTGGGTCTGCTCCTCCTGTAACTCTTGGAGCCGGGAGAGCCTGTAGCCGGAAGCTGCCTTTTCTAGGTATGCAGATGGGTTATTTCACACCTGCCTCTGGCCCTTTGAGAGCAAGGAGGATAAAATCGTTATCACCCATTTTTCTCCCTGTGAGACAGGAAGTTTATGCAGCAGGGCTTTTTGTATGGTGCATAGTAAGTGCTCAGTCATCAACAAATGAGTGAGTGGAAGTGTGAAGGGATGGGAATGGCTGTCACTTATGGGCTTCTTGCAACAGGCCAGTCTTGGCATGAAGCCATCTACTTGCAGAATCTGCTCAATTTTCAGCACAGTCCCGCAGAGCAGATGTGACTGTCCCCACCTTCCAGGGGAGGAAACTGAGGCTCCGAGAGGTTACATATGACTTGCCCATGGCCTCAGACTTCCCAGTGGTGGAGCTGGGAATGAAACCTTGTTCTGTGATCCCACAGGCTTCAGGGCTGCTGGTGGCCACAGCACTGCCGGAGCCATTGTCTTGGAGTCTCTGGAACTACTCTGAGACCACATGATGCTGGGTGTCTACTGGCCCTTGCCCTGGCCTCTTCCACCCTCTTTCTTGGGCTTCACTTCTCAGTTCTGGAAAGCTGTGGAACTGAACTCTGACTCTTTGGGGTCCTTTTCCACTAGGGATGATCCAGGACATCCCTACAGCCCCCGTCCCCAAGGGCCACTCACTTCACTTCGCTGGCCTTTTTGCCAGCCTCCGAAGGCACCCAGAATTGGCCTCCAGACAGACTCACTGGAGGGCTGCCCCCTGTGGCCTGCAGGAGGGCGCTCTCCCCTTCTCCCCGACGGCAACCTTCCCGAGGTGCGAGGCTCCAGCTGCACGCGGCCGGGCCGGGCTGCCGCTCTGTCTGGAGCGCTGTGCGGAGAAAACAAACACAGCTGTGTTTATTCCAGAAATTACACATCCTGATAATCTGCTCACTCGGGGTAATGCCTCCCAGTTAGGATCACAGGGGGAGCCGTGCCGCGTTTCCTGAATTTCTGGGCAGATTGCAATTCTCCGTGACGACTGTGCCGGCTGGGTAGACCTTGGCCGGCGGGCCAATCTCTGTCCGTCCTTTGAAAGGGCTCAGTTCCAAAGGCTGGACCTGAGATGCTGGGAGGCGAGAACTTTCCAGACAGGGAGACTGGAACCTGGCGCTCCTCTACCCTGGCTACGCTGGTGGAGGACATATGCAGACTTAGTGGGAGCACTTGACCTGGGATGGAGTGTGGAATCCAGGGAGGGCCTCTGCTGCATTTCCATCATGTCCTTTCACCTTCAGCACAAAGACCTGCTTTCCCATGACCCGGAGGCCCTGCTTGGCCTGGCTGTGGCTCCCTCCCTGTCTCCTTCCCACCACCACTTTGATCTAGTGGCAGTTCTGACCATGCTGCCCTTCAGTCCCCCATGCTCTCTGGGCCTGCTCCCACCACAGGGCCTTTGCACTGGCTGGTCTCTCCACAGTCTTGCTGTGGGGACATGTTTTCAATGCACCCTTGGGTAGTTCTGTCCCTGGGTAAACAGCAACATGTCCTTATACAGGTAGTGCTTGCTGAGACCACCTTGTGTGGGGCTTGCTGCCAGCCTGTGATGGCACCTGGGCAGCTCTCCCCTTCTGTGGTCACTGTCCCTCACCCAGCAGGAAAGGGCCACTGAGTGCTGCAGCCCATCCTTTGCAGCATTTGTCGTGGTTTCAGAATGATTCCTGGTGCATTTGGGTGTCTCTCTCTCTCTTCCTCTTAGTGGACTTTCCATGGTGCAGGAACAGGGCTGTGAGCGTGAGAGTGACACCATCACTGGGTCCTTGGGGCTGTGATTGTGCAAGTGATGTTCTCACTGGGTCCTCAGGACTGTGACTGTGTGAGTGTGTCCTCAAGTCTCACTGGGTCCTTGGGGCTGTGACTGTGTGAGTGATGTCATCAACTAGGTCCTCGGGGCTGTGACTGTGCAAGTGCAAGTGACGTTATCACTGGGTCCTCAGGGCTGTGACTGTGCAAGTGACATCAATCACTGTGACCTCGGGGCTGTGACTGTGAGGGGCGTCCTCACTGGGTCCTTGGAACTGTGACTGTGTGAGTGATACCATCACTGGATCCTTGGGGCTATGCGAGTGATGTCATCACTGGTTCCTTGAGGCTGCGACTGTATGAATAACCTCATCACTAGTTCCTTGGGGATCTGACTATATGAGTGATGTCATCACTGGGTCCCCGGTCTGTGACTGTGATTGTGGCACCATCCCTGGGCCCTCGGGGCTGCGGCGAGAGTGGTATTGTCACTGAGTCCTTGGACCCGACCCGATTAGAAGTGCTCAGTAAATAGGTACTGGGGAGAAATGAATGAGTGTAGGAAGGGACGGCTCTCAGGATCAGCAAGAGGAGGCGACGCTATGTGTGTTCTTTTGGGTGACAGTTGGCAGAGTGGTGTGACATCCGTCATCTCCCCTTAATTGAACACACTGGTACTGATGTCTGCAGGGGCTTGGCACCGGGCCAGCCAGGCTGGGGGCAGGGCAGCTGAAGCATGTCAGGCACTGGGGACTTGCCTTCGGGAGCTCACGCGTTCCGTGCTCTCAGCCCTGGTGGCAGCGGGGAGGCTGCTGGGATCGCACCTGTCCTGGACCGAGGAGGCGGCCAACAGAGAGGAGTTGGCTTGGCGGGGCGGGGGGTGGGGTGGCACTTAGTGGGGAGTGGGGGCAGGTAGTGAAGATCAGGTTTGATGGTCCTTCCCCAAACAGGGGCTCCCTCACCCCCCAAGCTTTCAGCTATGTGATTGGGACCTTACCATGGGCACTGCCTGTCGTACCCATGGAGCTTGTCTTCTTGTGGCAGTGGTGATGATGCCAGAGCAGAGGAAGGGGCCCAGCGGGTGTCTTTAGGACACAGTCCTGAGGACAGTGAGGGGGGAGAGTGTGGGGCTTGGGAGAGGGTGTGCCAGGCAGAGGGCACCATCAAAGCATAGACAGGCATGTGTCAGGAGGGAAGGAGCTGGTTCCAGGGCAGGGGGAGGGTTTACAGGGGTAATCAGAGAGCCGACTGTGACTGCGGAGGCCAAGGGTGGGAAGTGGGCTCTTGATTGGCGTCATAGCCCGGGTCTTGCTCCCTCAGCTCCTGCTTCCCAGGCTTGCAGGGGGTGGGGGGGAAAGCAACGTGTTCCTCCCCCTGCCCCTTCGGTCCTGCCACCCGCCCCAGGAGGCTCCCTTGGTATTTGTGATATGAAAGTGTCCACTTTTATTTCTAAAATAGATTCTTTATGGAGGACTGGATCTCCTGACAGTGTGCCGGCATCTCTGGCCAGTGCTGGGCTGTCGTGGGGGTGGGGGGCAGAGCGGCATTGCACACTCTCAGAGTGACTGGGCACACATCTCTGTCTCGTGGAGCTGTGGCCCATCTGTGGTAGGATGGGTGGTGAGACCACAGGGCGCCTCTGCTCTGGCTGGCCACCCTCTTTGGATACGCACATGGTAAGCGTCTGCTGAGACCCTCAGAGCCCTGCAGAGGTGACCACACCTTTTCCAGATTCTCAGTGGGGTCTGGATTAAACCAAAGCCTGCAGTAGATGCTCTGTGATCAGAGAGAGCAGGGGCCAGAGAGATGGAACAGGGGTTAAAGCGCTGGCTTTGCACATGGCCCGCCCTGGTTTGATCTCCGCCATCCCATATGGTCCCCCAAGTCCTGCCAGAGGGACACCTAGGCACAGAGCCCAGCTGGCCTCGGTGTCCTGTGCCAGCTCTTCCAGCATGACGGTGGGTGCTGCTTCATCTCTGGGACAGACTTGTTACCTGTGCTGCAGGGCGAGGGTGTCCTAGGCGGTGCTCCCTGAACAGTCCTCTCTCCCACATGCTCATAGGGGGAGTCAGGAGCCCCCATTCCCAGCTGCCGTGACGGCCTGTAGGGTTTGCCCAGCTGCTCACGCTGTTCGTCCTTAGACCTCTGCTCTTGCAGAGTCTGGAAGCTGAGGGCAGCAGGGATTCTGTTTTTCATTTGTTTGCTTTTAGTCTCTACCAGGTGCTCAGGCCTTACTCTATCCTCACTCCTGGCTCTGCACTCAGGGATGGCTTCTGGGGGCAAGTGCCTCCCCCATTGTTCTGTCTCTGATCCTAAGAGCAGGGCTTCTTAAACTTGTTTTTGTTGGGGGACGGAGAGGTGGGGGCGGGCTGTGCTCGGAGAAACACATGGTATGTAGGGATCAACCTGGATCAGCCACATACAAGTTAAGTGCCCTACCCACCGTGCACTCTTTCTGGCCCCTCACCTTACTTTTAAAACAAATATTTCTTTTTTTTTCCCCCAAATTTTATTACACCATTTTAGACATACAATTGCAAGATGTTCATGCAGAGTTCTGGTTCCACAGTGTTCCAACACCCAACCCTCCACCCAAACCCATCTCCCATCACCAATGTCCCCACCTCCCTCCCCCTCCCTCACCTCAACTACTTGGCGGGTTCTGCATGTCCTCTCTCTCCTCCCTATCTCTCCCTCCCGCCAAAATTTCCTGCACATTGTGGAATGCAGTGTATTAAAGAACATCCCTGTTTCTACTATTTTGATGAACTGCTTGCGCAAGCGGCCGCGCCGACCTGGGCTCAAACTGGTTTTGCTCTGTCAATCTGGTCGTGAGGCAGTGTTCCAGCATCCGGACAGCAAAGGTGGTGTCTAGTGTGGTGGGCGAGTCTCATCCAGCTGCTTCCGGGGACCCCCGGAGGCGATGGGCCCACTCCCAAAACCCATCTGCCCTCCCGAGAGCCCCATGGTCAGCTTAGCCGGGGAAAGCGGAGTTCCAGCTTCCCCAGGTGCGTCCGAGGCCCGCATGCTATGGCTGGTCACCCCGGGGCAGCTCTCTTTTTTCTTTTTTTTTTTGGGGGGGGGGTCACACCCAGCAGTACTCAGAGGTTACTCCTGGCTGTGCACTCAGGAATTACTCTTGGCAGTGCTCTGGGAACCATATGAGATGCCTGGGATCGAACCTGGGTTGGTGGCATGGAAGGCAAATGCCCTCCTTGCTGTACTATCACTCTGGTCCCCAAAATAACATTTTCACAACACCCACATTCAGTGATGTAACCCTCCAGGGGCCAGAACCGAGGCTCTAGAGGAAAATACATGTGTGGCCCAAAGGACCTGATCACTTGGTGTGATCTCAGTCTCTGGGTGCAGCCTCTCCCCTCTGAGCTCCAGAGGCTTCGGGCATCTCCATCTGCACAGGGAAGATTAGCCTCCAGGGTTGTTACAGGGATGAAATAAGAACTGGTCTGGAAGAACTCTGAGGGGTGGGGCTCGCACATTCTGGCTCCCTTCCTGCCTGATGTGCGGCCAGTCACTTCCCCGAGTCAGGGCTGAGAGCTGCGGGGGCCTGGGAAAGGTGAGGAGGCGTGGAGAAGGTGGGCGGCAGCACTGGGGGAGGGTCTGGGGGGCACAGAGGGCAGCCCCACTGATCCTCTTTTCCATTTTGGAGAAACACTTTCTCCCATCTTCTTATAATTAAGTATAGTTTTAAAATGCTGGGTGGAAACAAAAATAGTCCATTTCAGTATGACCTCATTTCATTCCACGTTTCCCAGCAGACACCACACACACAGATACACTCAGACACACACAGACACACACAAAGAGACACACACAGACACACACACACACACACCATACTAAATTTTTAGCTCTTTTGTGCCTATGCTAGAGGGTCCATATTTCCACCCAGCAGGTAACTATTTGAGGTTTCTCCTTTATCTTCTGACTTTATCTTCTGGCTCTGTGCTCAGCTGACATGAGCCAGCCTTGCGGACCCCAAGATGCCAGGCACGCTCTGTAGCTGCAGCCTCCCAGTCCCGGGCCAGGCATCGCTATAATCACCCACCTGGAGGAGGACCATGTGGCCCTCACCTGTCTCAAGATCTCACATGTCACACCCTTAAACCCAGTCAGTTCCTGCTGAATGCGGATGAAGAGAGAAGCTCAGAGGACAGAGGGGGGAAACTGAGGCTCAGAGAGGTCAAAGGATTTGCCCAAGTAAATCGTCCTAGATTCGAGCCAAGACTGTCCCTATTGCCTGAATCCCCGTCCTCTGCTGCCTTTCCATCAGCCCTTTGCTGTGCCGTTGGGGGAGGCCCAGAGGGCACAGAGGGCCTGCACTCAGATGGACAGGAAGTAGAGCCCTGTGCTGGGGTCACCTAGAGCAGACAGTGCCCTTAGCCCTCGGCTAAGGGCTGTGAGTTCAGTTTCTCCCGCTGGGAACCAGCCTCATAGGGTCGCTGTTTCTGGGAGTCTTGGAGAGATTCAGTCCCTTGACTGGGCCTTGAAGCCTGTAGGTGGCACAGCTTGTAGCTTGTGAGGGTAACACCCACAAGCTGCTGGCTCCAAACCCAGGCTCCTGTCAGTGCCGCTAGACAAAGTGACCTGGTGGGCTCAGAGCTGTGAATTGCACCTAGGAATCCATCCTCTTGGCCTTTGGCTTCCAAAAACAAAGTAACAGGCGAAAGGCCTCTTGTTGGGATCTTCCTGAGGAGGACAGAACTTTGCCAGAGAGCCTGCTCTGAAGCATGTCTCCCTTCTTCCCTCCCTCCTCCCTCCTCCCTCCCTCCCTCCCCCCTCCCTCCCTCCCTCCCTCCTCCCTCCCTCCTTCCCTCCCTCCCTCCCTCCTCCCTCCCTCCTTCCCTCCCTCCCTCCCTTTCTTCCTTCCTTCCTTCCCCCCTCCATCCTCCCTTCTTTCTTTTTTTTTTTTTTGGTCACATTGGGCAATACTCAGGGTTTACTCCTGGCTCTGTGCTCAGGGATCACTCCTGGATCTGTGCTCAGGGATCACTCCTGGTGGTGCTCAGGGGACCATATGAGATGCCAAGTATTAAACCCAGGTTGCTCACGTGCAAGGCAAGTGCCCTACCTGCTGTACTATTGTTCCAGCCCCTCTTTCTTATGTGGTTTACAATACTGTTCATCATGGTTCCCCCATGTACATAATTCCAACAGTACACTAGTGTACCCACTGCCCAGCCTCAAGGACCCTCCCTTTTTTTAATTTTTTTTTTTTGCTTTTTTTGGGTCACAATGGTCAGGGGTTTCTCCTGGTTCTGCACTCAGGAATTACTCCTGGTGGTGCTCGGGAGACCATGTGGGATGCCAGGGATCGAACCCAGGCCGGCACAGGCCGGCCAAGTGCAAGGTAAACGCCCTACCTGCTGGGCTATCGCTCCCGGCCCCAAGGATCCTCTCTTCTGAGTCTCTCCCCAACCAACTCAGTTCTGTGGATCAGTTCTCCCACTGTGTTGCCTTTGATCCTTTGTTGCGATCTCTCTGTGCATTTTTAAATCCGATATATGAGAGACATCATTCTGTATCTGTCCCTTTCGTTTGGAATGACTTCACACAACATGATAGCCTCTACTTCCTTCCATGTTACAGCAAATTACCTGATTTGTGTCCTTTCTTAGAGCTGCATAGAATTCCATTGTGTATAGAGACCACAACTGTTTTTTGGAGTCTGCCCCTGACTATGCTCAGGGCTTCCTCCTGGCTCTGCGCTCAGTGCTCCGGGGCCATATGGAATGCCAGGGATCAAACTGGGGATAGCCATGTTCAAGGCAAGTGCCCTACCCACAGTACTATCTCTCTGGCCATTGACCACAACTTCTTGATCTACTTGGGCATTTAGTGGTTTCCATATCTTAGAGGTCATGGCTCTCTGTGGTCCTGTGCAGGGGGCTCAGGGGCAGTTCTACTGGGACAGGGCCTGCAGATGGTATGGCCACTGCCTCTGGAGCAGGTCACTTGCTCCCTCCCCGTCCCCACATATACACACAGTTGCAGTTGACAGCGTCCTTCCACCTCCCCAGTCTCCTGAGATAGGCGCCCCTGCCTTTAGTTGGAGAAATGGAGCCCACAGACGTGTACAGGACAGTGTGCAGAACCCAGTGTGCTTCCTTGCTGGGGTTCATTCCTTTCTGAGCTCTGGGGGCTGTGCTTGGGCCATGCTCTGCAGTGCTCAGGGGTCTCTGGCAGTGTCAGGGCCTATGTGATAAAGCATTAAACCTGGACCATCTATGTGTAAAGCCTGTGCTCCAGCCTTGTGGGTCACATTCCGGCCCTCGCTGTGGTCTTGGCTCTTTGGGAGCCTTGAGGAAGCCCTGAAAGACTCTGCCCTTCCCACATCCCAGCAAACACCTGAAGGCTTGGCTGTTCTGGGTCCTAGTGGCTGTGGCAGCATCTTCACTGAGCCTGTGGTCTGTGGCGAGCAGGATAGTGGCGCTCTCTGTGCTTTTACTTGGTTTCCTCTTTCTAAGAAGCCTGTGAAGTGGGAAACTGAGGCACTCACTGAGCACCTCACGGCAGCTTGAAACTGCCCTGTCCCATTCCATAGTTTCTGCATTTTGGGGTTCTTTGGCGGGGATAGGGTTCACACCTGTTGGTGCTCAGGGACTGTTCCTGGCTCTGCTCAGGAGTGACTCCTGGAAGTGCTCTGGAAGCCCTTATATGGTGCCGGGAGTCAAACAGGGACAGCTACATCCAAGGCAAGTGGCTAATCTCTATGCTATCTCTCCCAGCCCCAACTTTGCAGGGGAACAGTGTTGGCACCCCCTCTGGAAACTGGTGGAGAACAGGGGCTCTGGGAATTTCCCCACCCACAGGGTGTCTCTGTCTTCACAAGGCTAGTGTGCCTGCCTGGACCTGGGAGCAAGCAAACCCAAGGATTGGATCCTCGAGGTGGGAGCCCCCAAGGAAGCAGGTCTTTGGTTCCTCAGGATCTAATGGGGAGCTGGGGGACAGTCCCCCACCCAGCACTGTGTGCCTGGAATTATGGTATCACAGCAGGACACACTCAGCTCAGATGACAGGACTCTGCCTTCCCCCGACCCCGCCACGTCCCGTTGTTCCTGGAAGCTCTTTGGAAATGGATTTGCTCCCAAATGAGCAGGACTGAGGGGACAGCATATGGGGCTATGGACTCATCAACTCCACAGTGCTATGCCTGCTTAGCCTGCCTCAGAGCACCGGGGGTGGGCAGGGCAGTCTCAGCCACTCACATGCTCTGTGCTCTGTGACCCTAAACAGTCCTTCTCTGGGCCTCAGTTTCCTATCAATGAAACACAGACCCGCCAGACAACTCTGTGAGGCCCAGAGCACTACCCCAGCAGAGAGGAAAAGCGTTGGTCCCCTCGGTGGTCAACAAGCAAGGGTGGGCCAGAGAACACGCAAGGCCTGGCCACCAGAGGAGGTAGAACTAGTGTCTGTGGGGTGTGGTGAGGCTAGCCAGGGAGGTGCCTCCCTCTTTCTCCTGGGCAAGACAGTAGTACCTGGAGGTGGCCTGACGAAGGAGT
Organism: Cryptotis parvus; assembly: GCA_021461705.1. NCBI lineage: Eukaryota > Metazoa > Chordata > Mammalia > Eulipotyphla > Soricidae > Cryptotis > Cryptotis parvus. Next base: position 128,787 of record JAJIBD010030462.1, on the reverse strand, counting down.
GAGGCAGCGAGTCTGTGTACACAGGACAAGGCGGCCCCTCGTGCTCGGCTGTTGCGAGGGACGAGGTGGTGGGGGGGCTGGGCCAGAGACATAAAAGCCTTTGTCCTTCAACTTTCCTCCCAAATAATTCTAGAGACTAGACAAAGAGGTCCTCACCCCCTACCTCCACCCCAGTGCCTGAGCAGAGGGACTGTGTTGCTGGCCCCTCCCCTGCACCACGCTACCCTGTTTCAGTGCCCCTGTGAGCCAAAGCCTGCTTGTGGTGGGGAAGGCCTCGGCCAGCGCATCAGTGGGCCTATGGTCGCTGCCTGGTTCCCATCGGCCCCGGAAAGGCCCCTTCTCCTCGTCAGCACGAGCCCTTTGGGGGTGGGGGCAGTCCCTGTGGCCCGCCACGTTCCGCTGCTGGCACTGTGGTGGGGTCAGCGTGGATAAAGGCTCTGCCCGGACCCCAGGCCCGGCCGGGAATGGGCCTTTCTTGTCAGAGAGGAGCTTTTCTTCCCAGTGTACTGTGGGGCAGCAGCGGGGGGTCACTCGGCCTCAGAGGATAAAGGAACCTCAACGATGGAGACTGGGGCCCAGCCTGTGTCCCATCCAGCTGGGGGGAGGGAGCGGCTGGGGGCAGCTGGCTGGCTCAGAAATCTCAGCTGCCGCCCCGGCTTGGCTCTCTGGGTGGATTGAGAAGGAGACAACCAAGAGCTTGAGCCTCCCCACAGAGACCTCAGCGAATCCAGCCACTGGCCTGTGCAGGGAATCTCCGGGCAGCTGCCCAGGGCTGCAGTTTCCTGTCCCGAGCCTATGGGTTCCTCTGCTTTTCCTGACAGTCCAGCAGCTCCCCCACCTCTCCACCTGTAGTGTCCCCCACTGGAGGCCTTGCCCTTCCTCTCCTGGGCATTCTCGGGAGCCCTGGACCCCCGTGAAGCCTCACCACTGAGCGACTGCTGTTGTGTGAAGCCAACGATACCACTGCCAGCCCCTAACTGAAGAGTCAAAGCCAAACCCTGACCTCCCCAGTTTACCAGTCCAGCTCTTTGGTGGCCTGCTTGGCCCCTACTGCCCTCCTCACTGTCTTTGGCACTCACTCACAGGCTCCAGTTTCCATCCCTCGTAGGTCACAGACTCCTGGGCTGGCTCCTCGAAAGGGTGCCCTTCTCCCAAGTTTCCAGTGATCGAACTCCTAGGCATCCCTCAGGGCCCAATTTAAATGGTCCCACCCTTGTGTGCCCTGCTCTGTACCCACCCTCAGACCTCTAAGAATAGCTGTCTTATGGATGGTCATAGGACACCAAAATGTGCCTGGCTGTCTCCATTGGCCTTCCTCATGAGACTTTCTTTTTTGGGGGGGGCCAGGGGGCAGCACCTGGCAATGCTCAGGGGTTCCTCCTGGCTCTGCACTTAGGAATTACTCCTGGAAGTGGACAGGAGACCATATGGAATGCCGGGATTGAACCTGGGTTGGCCGTGTCTGAAGCAAACATTCTATCCACTGGACTATCGCTCTGGCCTAATACTTTTCTTTTCTTCTTTTTTAAATGCAGACATAGAAATTCTTTCTTTTTCTTTTCTTTTTTTTTTTCTTTTTCTTTTTTTTTTTTTTTGCAGTGCTAGGGATGGAACTCAGCCTCTCACGTGCAGGGCAGGTGCTCTGCTGCTTAGAATATAGACTTTTTTTTTTTTGCTTGTTTTCTTGTACCTAAATATGTCTGATCCTGTGCTTAGAATATAGACATTCTTGTCTTCGTTATCCGTGGGCTTCCAGTATCTCTTTCTTTATTTTTTTCTTTTGGTTTTTGAGCCACACCCAGCAGCGCTCAGGGCTGACTCCTGGCTCTGTGCTCAGGGAACCATATGTGTTGCCCCAGGTATTGAACCCAGGTTGGCCTTGTGCAAGGCGAGCACCCAACCTGCTGTACTGTCACTCCACTCCCCCACCCGCTCCAGAGGCTCTTTCCAGGGAGCCTCAGCTAGATAGTTTATGAATGAGTGATGAATGAATACTCTATAAGCCCATAAAAATAACTTCCTCCTCTATCCTAGAAGATTTTACAACTCATTGTGACGCCCCCACAAGACCTTGGGAGTGGGAGGAAGTGATGGTAATGCACAGGCTGTTCTGTGCATATAAAACCAGGCAGAACCTTGCGTGCGCTGGGGCTGCTTCTCGGGCCAGAACACGGCGGCTCTTTGCTAGACTGGCCTTGAAGAGGTCTTTGAGTCCTTGTCCTTGCCTCGAGGCAGAACTAATACCATCCTTTACAGGTGAAAAATACCAGCTCATTTCCCAGAGAGAAATCCCCAAATTGGGGCTAGAAGGATTCTTGGGGGCCCAGACTGGCCCAGCCTCCTCTTTGGGGATGATTTATACAGAATCACAGATGGCTTAGTTCACTTGGGAGTCTTGTCTTAGCTTCCCTTCCTCTCTTTTATCACTTTCTTGTACCTAAATATGCCTGGCTCTGTCTGTCTGCATGCTGATGGTTTTTTCTCAAAGCCAGGAATCTTCAAATTCCTGATCCTAAGCCCTCAAGCATCATTTGCAAGTAGTCATAATGGCCATGATAGAATTAGCCTCTGAACTTGCCTGGGTACCAGGTGATGTGCCCAGTGGTGCTGGCACCTTCCTTATCCTGCATCTTTGTAATCCTTATGATGGGTACTACCATGATCCCCATATTGCAGATGAGAGAGCCAAGGCTCACCGAATCAAAGGACTCACCCTGTAGTCACCCACTGAGTAAACTGCAGGGCGAAGGAGGATTTTTTGCAGAGCTCCTTTGCACTCTGCTCTTCCCTGCCCGTGCTGTGCCAAGGGTCCCTTCATTCCTCCAGTAGCCATTTAGCTGTTATTAGTCACTCAGATCATTTATTTTTTCCTGATGTTCAACAAATGGCCCCCGAGTTGGGTTGTGTACTGGGGCTCAGATGCAGAACTTTCAAGGGGAAGTGAGACTCGAGCTGGGTGTTGAGATTGGAGGAGAGGAAAGAGGCAGAGAAGCCCCTTGAACTAGCACGCCCCTGGCTGTCCTCCAAAGGGCAGCCCCTGACCTTGGGGCCCTGCCGTTGAGCAGGGCGGGGTCGCAGCCCTGGGGTATCAGCACTGAGCAAGCTTGCTGGAGAATCTCAGCACAGGATGTGTGCTCAGGACTTCATTTACTTATTGTTGGGGGATACTTCTGGGTGCTTGGGGGTTCCCAGGGCCACACCTGCTAGTGCCGGGTGGGGCTTGGGGAGCTGTTGGGCCACTGTTGGGCTGGGGCTCGAGCCACCTCCCCAGCCCATGCCCAGGATTTGAGCCTCAGAGCACTAAAACGTCTGGTTTTAGTTCTTCCGCTTTCCTCTCTTCCCCCACACCACCTCCCTCCCTGAGCCTCATTTCTCACATAGGTGGACCAGCCCCAATTGCCCTGGTCCTCTGCAGCCTGCTGGCCTGTGTGGCAAACCTGGTACAGTCAATCCCATGAAACCCAGGCTGGGCACTGGTGTCCTCTGGTGTCCATTTGGTGTCACATGCAGGAACCGCCAGGGGAGTCTGAGCCAGAAGGAACTTGTGTGAGCTTTGTGGAACCCAGCAGGGAGCGTGCACCCCCTTCTCTGTGTGCCCCTGAGCCTGGAGCTGACCACGCACCCCTCCCCTGTGTGCTTCTCCAGCCTGGATTGGACAGTGTGCCCCCGAGTCTGGAGCAAATGGCTCGCCCCCTCCCCAGTGGACCCAGCCTGGTCTGGAATCAGACTCGGATTTGCTGAGTGATTCATAACCTGATGCTGCAGAAGTAGTGCCGGGCTGCGGAAGGGCTGCCCGGGTTTGTGGTTTTGAACGCAGAGAAGAATTCCCTCATCGGCTCAGGGAAGGATAACGTACTTGTTGAGAGAGACATTTTCACAAAATAAATCCTTAGAGGAACCTGGCACGGAGGCCGGGAGGCCGAAGGAGGGATTATCTAAAGAAACCCCGTTTTGAAGCTTCAGTTCCCAAAGCCTTCCTGGGACTTTGGTTGCTTCCTTAGACTCGGCTCGAGGTCCCCGCTGACCCTGAGATTCTTTTTACTGGAGCCAGTGCCCCAGGCTCTGTCCCCATCGTCCGTCCTCACTGGGGGCTCCCCCTACTCTGCTTGTCAGGGTGGGGGGCCAACCTGACTTGTCTGACCCCCTTTTAAACAAGTTTAATATTCACATTGGGGTGGGGATAGCTCTTCTTGGGGTGAGGGGTGTGCATCCTGCTTGATATAGATTATTCATTAAATGAAATATTGTCCCCCTCCTCGAAGATTGGGGTGTCCCACAGACTTCATTTTTCCCCCTTTTTGGGTCACACCTGGCAATGCTCAGGGGGCTATTCCTGGCTCTGCACTCAGGAATTACCCCTGGCACTGCTCGGGACCATATGGGATGCCGGGATCGAACCTGGGTCAGCCATGTACAAGGCAAATGCCCAACCCGTGTGCTGTCATTCCAGCCCCTGTTCCATACTCTTCAAAAGGTTAGGCCCAGGGTCCCCCAATCTGGTTGCCCTGTTGTGGGCTCCCCAGCATGCTCACGAGCTTTGGCTGTTGTCCCCCACCCAAAACTGCTTCTTCCATCTCTGGGAGTTTCCCATCTCGGGCGGGGGGGTTCAGGCTCCTGGTGGTTGAGCCCACTGGTCTCTGTTGCTTCCTGTCCTGTACCTCAGTGTCTTGCTGTTCCTTCCACATCCTATACATCCTATCCTTCCCTACAGCCCTTTGTCTCCTCGGCTCAGCTGCTCCCAGAACCTGGAGTGTCCTTCTTCCCCGTCCACTCTCTCCCCTAGTCGAAGCAGATCTCTCTCCAGTGCCCAACTTCTTAGGCCTTGGCCTGTTACCCTGTCCCCAGCCCCTGAGCCTCCTGTTTGTCCTGGGTGGATGAGGACAGCGTGCTCTGAACTTGTGCTGGGGGACCCAGGGAGCTGCCCCTTCCCAGCAGAAGGCAGAGACTGGCACCCCTGGTGGCAGGTGCAGCCTGTCCCTGTCCCCGGTGCTCTCCCATGATGGCAGAGGGCACTGTACCATGCTCTCAGAAATGAGGGCCCCTTAGGGGGGTGTTGTGGCATCAGTGCCTTCAGGCTAGTGGTGGTCTATGAGGCTGGGCTGGCTTGAGATACCTCCAGCTTTATCCATCTGATGGCCTCCGGGACCCTCCCTGCAGCTCGGCGTCGGGCCGTCTCTCTCACCCCGGGGCTGCTGGCACTTGTCTCCCGGCCTGATACCCTGAGTCCATCCCTCCACTTTATCGTCCTCCTAAGTAAGACTCCTCAAAACCACGTTCCTAGGGCTGTCTGCTTTCCCTCCCCGCCGGCACCTGGCTGCTTCCCCCCAGCCCGCGCCCCCAGTCTCCCTCTTATCTCAATCCCAAGCCGTCTTGTCTCTTCTGGAGAGATAAGGGGATTCCCTCTTCCCCAGCCCTGGCAGTTACTGGAGTCACAGTATGGCCTGACTTGCCTGCCATATTCCTGCACATAGTAGGCACGTAAATGTTGTTGAGCGAGTGAGTGGCCTGGGTGGCCCATCTGTTCTTCCTGTTTGGAGATTTGGAATGAAATCTTAAAGCCTTCCCCAGGGAAGGCAGGATGTGCTCGCTCTGACAGCCTGGTTTGCTTCCCAGCAAGAAAAGCGCGATCGGTTTCTTATGTTGGCCCCAACTCAGGGTAATAACAATAACCACAAGAACAACAGGACTAGTTAACCCGTAGGGAAAGCTTCAGGCATACCATGCACTGGGCTCGCTGCCATCGGTGCCCAGCTCTGCACCAGGCTCTGTTTCCCTCCTTGTCTTAGAGACAAGAAAGCTGAAGGCCAGAAAGCCCAGTGGCAGAGGGAGGGATTTGAACCTCGTCTGGGCCTCCAAGACCCAGGTGCTGTATTGCCTCCCCCTAACTCCACTTGATTTTCCTCACACATTTGTCCTGTAACTGTAGCTCACACTCAGAGGGCCAGGCTTGCCCAAAGCTCCTGGGTGAGTGGCCAGGCAAAACCAGACCCAGGGCCTCTATCTTCATGGTCTGGCCCTTAGAAGCCCGTGGCTGTGCGATCTCTCCAGGCCTTGGCAAGGCTCAAGCTCATGGTGTGGTCAAGTTAGAGTGGCAGACATGGAGACATTCCTGTGATCCTGGAGGATGCCCCCCCACCGAGACAGCGTGGAGACAGACAGCCCTCACTGCCTCGGGTGGGCCAAGGGCCAGCCACGAGTCACAGAGGGAATGTCAGCAGAGACGATGGGGCGGTGCTGGAAGCTGGAACGCCACACTGCGTTCCCGAGCCCAGGCCTTACCCAGACCAGCAGGGGAACGTGCTTGACTAACTCTTTCCAAGTGCTTTGATGTCTCTGGGCAGAGAAGCAGAGCTCCAGTGTTCCAGCCTCCCCTGTTCCTTTCCCATTTGGTTTGCTCGTCGGCCCATAAGCATTTCTGAGCTCAGACTCTATGCCAGGCCTAGATCTTCTGGGGACACATTGATTGTTCATGACCACATTGACCCCGACTCCTGCTGCCCAGACTGCTCCTGTCATCGTCACAGGCTCTGGACTTCACAGTCTGGGGTGCCACCCCCTTCCTGGGGGCCTTACTGCCCATGAGACTGATGTCAGGGCACTTAGACTCAGCTTTAGTTTCTTCCTTGGCAAAACATTTAATGCTGCAATTGCTTCCCCATTTGTTTGGGAGGATTGAGGGAGGTGGAAACGATTCTGAGTACGCTGTATACAGTGGGCCTCTACCAATGATAGCTTCTTCTGCCTCTTGATTGGGCTCCCCCACCTCACGAGTCAGGAAGCCGGACCTTGTTGTCCACTGTTATCTGAACCCCAAGTTGCATAAAAGACATCTGACAAAGGGCTTAGAGTGGATTTGTGAATTTGTTTCCAGCAGAAACCTAACCCAGGAGTATTAGAAAGAATCAAATCACACTTTATTAATTGCACAATGAATCACCTTTGTACGAAATAAAAAGAAATTGCCCACATCATGATTTCCCTAAGTAACAGATTAGGGCAATGATGTCAGTAAATCCAGGCCTGTGGCATCTTTGGAAAGCAGTTTTGCTGTCTCATAAAGCTAACAAATGCCTACCCCCATGGACCTGCAATTCTACTCAAAATTTTACTCCCCATTCAGAATTTACCTAAAAAGAAATGAGGGCTTACATTTACCAAGTCAGATATTCCACTAGGATGTTTATTAATTTTCTGCTCAGAATTTCCCCCCAAAGGCCCCTCAACAGAGACTGGACAAAAAAAACAAGGGTGTTGTTTGTGATGGAATAGCACACAGCAATCAAAAAGAGCTGCAGCCTCACAGTGCATCTCAGCACAGCCATGCTGGGCACGTCCCAGCACCAGAGAATGTGTGTTGACCATCCTCTTCAAAGGGAGTTTGGACCATAAGACGCGTGCTGGCAGCGATAACTCTAGCATGTAGTGGGCAGGTGCGGAGAGGAGCAGGGGCCCAGAACCCCCTTGGTGGTGGTTCCATGGACATATGCATTTAAGAACTCCTTGGAGATCCCTGCCAGAGAGCCATGCCCTGTGCTACAGAGACATTGTATTGCAGTGGGAAAGGAGGGGAAAAATCAAAGCAACAAGCTCCCCACTTTCTCGGAGTGAAGCTTTGGGTGAGTAACTCTCTCTGAGCCCCCATTTGCTTCATCTGTAAAGGAGAGTGACAGTCCTTGTGTGGCAGGGGAGTGTGATGAGGCTGTGTGATGTGTGTGCCTGAGCAGAGACCTTTGTCAGTGCCTTCCAGCAGGGCGCAGGCCTTGTGTGGATCGGCATAGCAGCTATGGGCACAGGATGGCAGGCCTGGCATCTGCCCGCTGTGATGGTGTGTCTAGCTGGAGCCCAGCTTCCCAACTTCCCTTTCAAAGTCCATCTCTTCCTGTGCCTTCCCACATTCCTTAGGAAGTGGTCAGTGAGGACAGCCACAGAGATAGGTGAGGGCTGGCCTGGCTCAGAGGATAGAACAGCATGGGCAGAGACCTGGCATGGACAGTGCTGACCAGTAGCCGAAAGATCCCAGAGGGTTGGGGCTGAGAGGGAGTGTACAAGGTGACTGGAGTGAGTTGTGGGCTCCTGCCTTGGCTGTGCTCTGCTATGGAGCCACAATGACCCCTTCTAGAGCTTTCTGCAGGTAGGTGTGGGGGGGCTCACGTCAAGAGCAGCAAAGTAGCATAAAGTCCCCAATGGACTGCGTGCTCTGGGCCAAACACCTTGCTAGGCCTCCTGGCCATGCTCTGATGCTGCCCGCCCAGTGGAAGACATTGAGTGTCTTCTTCAGGACCTTCCAGCCAGGACAGGCAGGCGCTGGGGCCCTGACTCACTCCCCATTGTGCCCCTTCTGTCTCCCACAGCGCCAGCAGCCCCGGGTGTGGACCCCCCCTTCCCTGCTCCGCTGTCCCCTTTCCAGAGGGGTTTGTTTAGGGGCTCGCCTTCTTTCTCCCTCCTTGGGGATGGAACCACATCAGATGAAGTCAATGATGGGGTGACAGACGAACAGAGCAGGTGGACGCCTCCATTTAAGCCTTTTCTTTGGGCATGAGTCCTATCTGACAGGGCTTACTCCTGGCTCTGCACTCAGGGGTCACTCCTGGCGGGGGTCTGGGGATGATATGGGGTGCCAGGGATTGAACCCAGGTTGGTTGTGTAAGAGGCAAGCACCCTACCCATGGAGCAATCTCTCCAGCCCCGAATTTAAGCGTTTTCTTTTTTTTGATCTTTGGGTCATATCTGGTGGTGCTCAGGAGCTGCTCCTGTCTCTGTGCCCAGTAATCACTCCCGGAGTTGTTCAGGGGACTGCACAGTGCTCATGATTGCATTGCAAAGCATACCCTCGGCCCTTAAACCTCTTACAGAAGGGGAAGTTAAGCAGGCACAGGAGGACTGGCTGGCCCCAGGTCATGCAGCATGTTAGCGGCAGGGCTGGGGTTGAAACTCAGTGTCTATGCCAGCTGCTTGATGCCAGAAGCCCCAGGCAGAGTAGGGGAGGGGAGAACTGCCTTTTGCTTGCCACTTGGTCACTGACTAGAGGGCCCAGGGCAGCAGCTTGTGTCTGTCCACATGGTCAGGGTGGCTAGGGACCACAGATAGGCCCTGTTTAATTGTATTAATAAACTGAAATGAATTAGGGTGCTTTTCTCTGCCTGGTGAACTCTGTGAGGGCTCACTGCACGTGACTCTTTGGTCCTTGGCATTGCCTGCCTGGGCTACATTATTGTTCCCGGTGAGACTCTATCAAGGCTCTTGACTCTGGACATCTGGACTGACCCACCTATGCCAGGGACTCTTGGTCATTCGGACAGAGCAAATGGACAAGAATTGGGGATCCCCTCAGTCCCATCTGCTGGCGCCTTACACAGCCCCTGGTGAGAGGTGGGGACTCTGGCATTGTCAGACACCCAGTCACTGGGGACATCTGCCAGCAGGGACAGCTGTGGGCAAGGCAGGCCCATTTCATCACCTGGCATGCACTCTGCTTCCTTGTGTTGGTGGCTCGAGCTCCCGAGAGCTGAGTGCAGAGCCTGTTGACTGAAGGACAAGCATAGGGAGGTGGGCAGGCCCTTCTCTGCTGCCTCACTCACTGTAGCCATAGGCAAGTCACCTCTCCTGTGCCAGTGACATCATGTAACAAGTGACAACAATGATGCCTGCCTGGAGAGCTGAGCAAAGACAATGAGAACGTACAGGTGGAAGGACCTGGTAGAATAGCAGGTGGTCAAGGCTGGTGAGACTCTGCCGCCACACATCATTCTGTTCTTCTCTCCCTCCTCTCTCCCTCCTCCTTCCTCCTTCCCTTCCTTCCCTCCTTCCTCCTTCCCTTCCTTCCTTCCTTCCTCCCTTCCTTCCTTCCTTCCTTCCTCTCTCTCTCTCTCTTTCTCTCTCTCTCTCTTTCTTTCTTTCTTTCTTTCTTTCTTTCTTTCTTTCTTTCTTTCTTTCTTTTTTCTTTCTTTCTTTCTTTCTTTCTTTCTTTCTTTCTTTCTTTCTTTCTTCTTCTCTCTCTCTCTTTCTCCCTAAGAAAGAAAGTTTAAAGCTTAACTCCTGGCTGACTGGGTGTCTGGCAATGCCAGAGTCCCCGCCTCTCACCCAAGGATCACCCCTCATATGTCTTGGGACCATTTATGGCACTGGGATGGAACCCAGGTCTACTGCATGCAAGGCAAGTGTCCTACCCACTGTAGCATCTTTCCAACTTTGAATTTTTAATTCCTTTTTGGGGATTAGATCCACGTCTCACACTGCAAGACAAGGGCTCTACCACATCCCCAAACCCACATTCACACTTCTAGATTCCAGTCCTAGCTCCATGATATGTTTATCACTTGAGCAAATTTCTTCTCTCTTGCTTCATAAAACACATCTAGAAAACTGGGCCGATAATTGTATGTATTTTACAGGGCTTTTGGGAACATTTGATGTGTCTCCTCTCATAAGCTGCCGTTTGGCAGGGGTGGATGGGTGGGGAGTCGACCGGCGGTACTCAGGAGTCATTCCTGGTAGTGCCGAGGACTGAGCCAGTGTTTGCTGCACGCAGGGCGAGTACCATTGCCCTGTTTCCCCACCACACACAAGCCCTCACTGTCTGCCAGAGCTGTGTGAGCAGAACTCGCTGCATTTTGATTTCTCTCACTGCCTTTCCTCTTCCCCCTGCTTCCTCCTCCCATCCTCTGCTGGAAAGCTCGGCACAAACTTGGTTTCCTGATTCCTAGATTCATGGGAACTATTTGATGAAACCACAGAGCAGGTTCCAGACATGCTGTCTGTGAGCCTTTGTCCTTGGGGCTGCCCCTTCCCCTTGTCCTACTCCTAGTTCACGATTGCGTCCCAGCATATGTTAGTTCCCGGAGAGACAGGCCAGGGGAGGGTGACCAGGGAGGAGACCAGCTCCTTGGGGCCAGCCCCTCTCCTCCTCACAGCGCCCCCCCCAGGGATGTGCACATCTCAGGCGGCCACAGAGAGCCAGGAGCAGGCTGACAGCTCGGACCAAGGTGACAGTAGAAGGCGTCTGAGACCCCTGGCATGACATCAGCTTCTGCAGGAGGAGGTGGACTGTCCTCTTTCCCCATGAGGGACCACAAAAGCAGTTAAGAGGCCCAGGAAGGGGAAATAACATAGCGTGTTTGTCCCCACCCCTTGCCCATTTCCTCAGGTGACCAAGAGTCCCAGAGCCATTATTGATTCATTTATTCACTCACATGCATTCAGCCTTTGGCCTGTACTAGGGGCTGAGGATGCTATTGTGAGCCAGCTGGCCCTGCCCACATGGAGCCCCAGGAAGATAGACTGAAGGATGGGTGTGACCAGTGACTGCTGCCATGGCCAAACCAAAGACCCGCTTTTTAAAATTTTATAGATCATCATCATCGTCATAATAATAGACAATAATAAAATGATTTCAAAAAAGATAGACAATTACAAAGCCGTTCATGACTGGTTTCAGTCATACAGTGTCATACAGTATTCCAACACCCATCCGTCCACCAGTGCACATTCCCCAACACCAGTGTCCCTGGTTTCGCTTCCCCACCAACCTGCCTCTGTAGCAGGCACTTTTCTTCTCTCTCTCTTACTCCCCTCTCTCCCGCCATTGTGGTTTGCAACACTGACGCGGAAGAATTATTATGTATATCCCTTTACCTCTTTTCAGTACTCAGTTCTGGTCTAGCATTACCACTTCCAACTGTTATTGGCAAACTGGTCCCTTCTCAATCTTACCTACCCTCCTCCCTCTATACATGTGATAGATTCCAACCATTGACAAGTCCTCCTGGCCCTGTTTTGCCTGGCCTTGGATGTTTTGACAAGAGACTGACTCTCTCACACTCTGAATGCAGCTGTAACAGCAATCACACCTGTCATTGTTGCACGCTCGGCTCCCTGCTCCCTCAGAGCCCAGCGCTGTGCTAAGTGACCTGCGCATCTTACTAGATACCCTCTCCTCCAGCCCTCAGAGCAGGGAGTTTACCCTTGGGGGGTAGGGGGTGGTAAGGAAACTGAACAGCAGGGGTATGACTCACCCCCAGGCAAGTCAGAAATGGAATTTGAAATCTAGTAACCCGACTCTTTCAAAAAGTTGTCATTGATGTATCTATTTCTTCATTCCCCACCTTCCCTTCCCTTGATGCCTGTGGGGAGGATGGCCCCCGGGTCCTCACCCCCCGGGCTGTGGTCCTCTCACTGTAGCAGCAAGCACTGCACACATTCTCGCTGGCAACTGCCTTGTTTGATTGTGGGGTTCTTAGACACTGCACGGCCAGTGCTCGCCACGGTCAAACATTATGAGTGGGAGCACTCTTTTACTGGTCAGACGCTGGAGCAGTGACCAAGGGTTTCAGACAGCAACGCTGGACGCCGCTCCAGGGCACGTGGGCAGTGCTGGGGTTGGCACTCGGGGCTCTGCCGTGCAGGCGCAGGTGCTTTCAGCCCTTCACACAGACCCTTACTCTGCACCCACCTCTTGCCCACGGGAGGCTAGGTGGGCAGCTGGAGTGCGGGCTTGTGGGGGGGTCATCGGGACCTGTGTGGCTGGGGTAGTGGGAGGCCAGGGACTGGAGAAGGACAGGGTGTGGACTGGGGGATGCTACCTGCCCCCTCCGGGGCATCTGAGTTTGCTCTCCTCTTGCTGGAACGCTGGGTCATCACAGCCAGGCTCGAGTCCCATGTTTACCAGGCACACTCGGGCAGGGGCGGGGGGACACGGAAATGGCATGAAATAACACGAAATAACACAATAATAATGGCATGAATCACGGGGTAAGAAAGTTCCCGTCCCGCTCCTCCACGCCCACTGCCCGCTGATTACTCAAGGAGAAAGTCTGTCTCCTGCCAGCCTGTCTCTGACACCTCGCCGACAGCCCCTAATCTCCTGTTTCAATAGGGAAAAGCAGGCCTCAGGCTCAGGCCCTATTAGGGAGCTGGAATGTGAGGACATCATCTTGCTTGCATTGTGCTGAGTTTGTTTATGTATATTTTTTATTTAACAAGAATGCGTATAGCACTTTCCGAATACCAGGGCTTTGTGACCATTAACTCCTTTCATCCTCATGACAACTTTGAGATTGGTGCTATTGTTATCTTCAGGGTACAGATGAGGCGGAAGCCCAGAGAGCTTAAGCAACTTGCCCAGAGTGGCACAGTGTTTCAGATCCTGGCCCCAGGCAGCTGGCTCTGGAGACTGCGTGCTTCACCACTGTCGGATGACTTCTGCTAAGAGGCATCAGTGCTGAGTTTCTCCTAGATACAATAGTAAACAGATGTTGCCTTTGCTAATGAATTTATTTCAGAAGTAGATAAGTCCATTTAAAGTAAAGTGTTGTTCAAGTGGTTACACAGGCACAGCCAAAGTTCTAAAAATAGTTCAAGAGTGACTGAAGTCTGAGGCACTCTAGTATAGTCCGAGTACTTCATTTATCATAAGGGGATGCTTCAGCCCAGAGAGGGAATGGGACTTGGCCAAGGTCACACAGCCTGGGAGGCTCTGGGGCAGGTGGGGCTCAGCCCTCCCTGAGGCTCACACCCATCTGCTTCCTGCAGTCTGGGTCCATGGGGTGCCAGGCAGCAGGAGAACCAGGAAGTGACCTGGTGCTGAAGCAAGAACCGGCCGCCTCCACCATTCCTGACATGGGCGGACCCTCGCCCAGACATCCAAGACTGCCTTTGGCAGTCTTTGGCCACTGCTGAGCCAACTCGTATCACTTTTCTCAACCGTCTCTCCCAGGTCCTGTTGCAGCCTGAACCAGGAACAGTGGACATGGTCCTCCCCACCTTCAGACCTTTCCAGAAGGTGCCACAGTTTCTGCTCTGCACAGACATGAGCTGAGCTGGGTTCAAGTTCTGGCTTGACCTCATTCCTGCTGATGGCTGGATGCTGGATGTCCACACGTGGACACCACAGCTCTGAGAGGTCACGAGCCATATGGTCCATTTTCTTGGAGGGGACGTCAGGATCCAGAGCAAAGGAGAGTGACTTGGGAACACAGATGAGAAGTTTGAGGCTCCAGGTGGGAAGGTGGTGGGGGCAACTTTTCTCAAAATCAGGCTGTGGTCTGGGTTCTTCCTGTAGGCTGGAGTCCACAGACAGGCTTCAAGTCACAGCTGACCACTGAGTCTTTGGCCTTGGGTGGGTCCTTTCTCCTCCCAGACTGTTTCCTCATTTCTCAAATGAAACCTAATGTGCAGAGTTATCGCCAGACCTTAATGTGTGACTGTTCTTGGCAATATTGGTGAATGGTGCAAACACAGTTGAGGGCTGTCGTTCTGTCTGTGCAGACAGAAAAAATCCTGTGTGGAACCCTCTCCAGTTATTCTGTAGGTGGGACATGTAAGGAAATGTCTCAGTCAGAACCTCTGAAAAGGGCGGGAGGTGTGGATTCCAAGGTGATGCTTTGGTCCCCTTTCATTCTTGCAATTGATTGTCTTTTTTCTCACCCTACATGGGGCAAGGCACCGTCCCATGGAAGGATGTGTAAGCTCCAAAGTCTGGCAAATATACTTCTGTGCTCCCTTTCCTTCGGGCTGTGAGACCCTGGGCAGTGAGACCCTGGGCAAGAGGCTTTAGGGCTCCTGTCTGTTAAGGGGGCCGGTAATGGTTAGGGGGTGATAACTCCAGGTTGTTGGGGTGATGGCGTGAGTTAACACATGTGAAATGCCTGGCGTGGGTCCTGCTGGCCCAAGGAGCCCCAGCCCCCTTTTCGCAAAGATTCTTGTGCTTGTGTGATATAACCCATCAGGTTCTCCTGGACTCAGAGCCCTGGAAGAGGACGCGCAGGCCCCACAGCCAGCCTGGCTGGTGAGGGAAGATGTGAGACCACACCAGAGGGAGTCTAAGACAAGCAGGGCAGGGCGCCCCCAGCAGCGGGTTCAGCCTGACGCCCGGAGACGGGGCTGTGTTTGGCTGTGGCCCCTCCAACTCAGGCTGTGTGTGGAGGAGAGGCAGGACATGGAGCTGCTGAGTAGACGGGGCCCCCTGGGGACAGTTTGTTGGGAACTTGACAAGGTTAAGGATCTTCCTCGAACATCCTTTCACTTCCCCTCAATAACCTGGCGCGGATCTATCATCCCCATATTTATCTAAACCCTTGCTGGACCCATTTATATCCTCAGCCTCTCTAGCTTCTCAGGGTAATGAGCTCCAGATGTGGCGCAGGGGCCTCGAGTCTGGGGGCGGGGGAGGCAGTGGGATCTGGGGGACAAGGGGAAGGACTGCGAGCTAGCTCCCTGCCTCGCCTGTGCCCTGACACAGGCCCGGACAGGGATGAGGGTGGACACTGGGCCCTCAGGAGTTTTAGAACACCCAGACCCGGGCATTCTGCCTGTGCTGCCTGGTGCATCCCAGGGATACTGGATGCCCTGTGGTCACCCTAGGAAAGAGAATGGGCCACCAGACGGCTCTTCCGTTCCACACAGAGAGTAGAAAGATCCCCCACCCCTATCAAACACATGCTTTGGACTTTGAAGGGATTCACGAAGCTTCTGTCCTGCAGTTCATAGCTGTCCAGTTCAGTTCTGCCATCTCCAGCCAGAGTCTTGCTGCTGTTCTAAAATTGAGTCACTTTGCTGTTGACTGGAGCGAATGTATTAAGAAGGGAAGTTCACATCCCTGCCGTAAATAAGCGCTGAGTCCTCTTGGCACCAAGAGGCGGTAACTGCAATGATAAATACAGAGCGAACAGGGTGTGCTCCAGCCTGATGCTCATTTTCAGCGGGACTCCACGGAGAGTGGGGTGAAGTGGAGCTGGGGACAGGGTTTAGGGCCGAGGGATACGGAAAACTGGCAGAGGTGGTACAGAGTGTGCCAGTGAATTGGGACTCAGCCCTACCACGCCTCATGTGGGGCCAGTTGTCATCCACAGGGTCTGAGCTGCCTGAGAGAGGGAAGAGGCAGGGAGCCAGTGGTTGCCGGGAGGAGAGGGGGCAGGTGGGTCCCACCTAGAGGCAGCCCTGCCTGGGCCTGTTCACCCCTTTTTCTCCTGGCTAGAAGGACCAGCATGAGGCTAAGGGCTGGAGCACTTGCTTTGCATGCAGGGCCTCAGGGTTTGATCCCCACATGGTTCCCTGTGCACTGTGTGATTGGCCCCAAATCAACCCAAATGAAAAGCCTGCCCTGCTTCGGAGATGTGTCCTTATCATCTCCAGAAATCCCGTGGACTTATTTGAGGGATCAGAGGAGTCAAGAGAATTGAAAGGTGGGCAATGTTTTTCCCTGTTTGGTGTTCTGGAATGTGCTATTGGTGTCCCCAGACTGTCCCTGTGAGAAGAGGCTTGTCCAGGGCGTGTGCAGCTCGAGTCTCCCTGCTCTGACCTCACCTGCCTCCTCCTGACTCTTTTCCTCTCACTTTCACCATTGGGAAAAAGTAGAGTCCAGGAAAGCTTTGAGATGGGCCCAGAGAAGGCATCAGACCATCCACATAGAGCAGTTCAGAGGCCATCGCTAGCCCAGCTGTGGTCTGGAGAAGGGACCTGGCCCCGAGAGCCCCTCTGACCCCTGCTCCTCTCCAGACCCAGGGTCCTCAGGGTACACCTGGATTGCAGGTTTGCAGAGGAGCCAGCCAGGACAGAGAGGAGCCTTCTCCGAGGCGGGCCGGCTTCCTGGGTTCTGGGGTGCTGGGCCTGGCCGTGGCTGGTTTCAGGACCTTGGGCAATGCCTTCACTGCTCTGTGCCTCGGGTCCGCCTCTGTCCAGGTGGGGATGGGGCATGTCTTTCCCTCAGGAGGGTGAGGGTGAGTTCCAGGGCCCTGGAACGTGTTCTGCTGTGCCTGGTGAGAATCTCAGTATCGGGTCTGGGGAGATGGGGGCCCCTTGGGCCTTCCTTCCTCAGAGCTCAGCCCCAGCCCCTCAGCCCCTGGGGGACCCTCTGAGCCCTGCTCCCTCCCTAGGCCCAGTGATCTCAGTGTGCACCTGGATTGCAAGTTTGCAGAGGAGTCAGCCAGGGCAGAGAGGAACCTTCTCGGGCGGGCCGGTAGGAATGGGGACAGCTGGGGTACGAGAGCGCTCTTCAGAGGGTGCAGCCCACCTTCTACTTTGGTGCACCCCTGATCCTTGGGGACTCCGGCAGCAGGGCAAGGGGCGCATGCAGTGGAAGGGGCCAGGCCAGTGGGGCAGCAGGTCCTGGGGTGAGGCGGGTGGGGAGACAGCAGGCTGCTCAGGAATTCCGGGGGAAGACCCTTGCTCCATCTCCCACAAGGTGCTGGGGAGCCCCCAGCAGGCCGTGAATGGGGAGTGACATGATAAAAGGGGTGCTAGGGAAAGGTCTGCGAGGCTGTGGTTTCAGGATGGATGGGCGGCGGGAAGGGCCAGAGGGGGAGGCAGGGGGCTCAGTGGGGGAGGCCAGACTGGAAGGTCCCCGCCGGGAGAGGCATGGGGGAACCCCCCAGTCACACGGACCCTCACCCCAGCTCCAGAACCAGGCCCAACCAGGTCAGGGCCCAGCCTCCAGGGTGCGGAGATGGCCCCTGAGACCCAGCCCTTCCTCCCTTTGCCAATTTGTGGCTTTATCTGAGTCTTCCCGGGGCATCCTGGCTGGGTCGAGCAAGCCGGGGCCGCCTGCAGATTTATGAGGTGAGGGGAAGTGAGTGGGGGCGTGTGAGACAGGCCTTTGGGAAGAGGGGAGAGCGAGGATGTTCTCCAGCCCGGGGCCTGCTCTGACCCCACTTCCCCACCCCCGGGAACCCAACTCCCCCATGTCTCGCACCCCCCCCCCCCCACCCCCGCCTCCCTCCCAAGGGCCTGCCCTGGGCCAGGTTGGGATCCGGGACCTGGTGCAGCAGCTGGCCCCTCGCGGCTGCTCTCAGACAGAGGGTCGCGGGGCTGGATGTGAGACCCTTAGACCCTGGGGGTTGTCCCCCGCCAGGTCACTGGATGGCTGGTGGAACGAAAGCATGGGGCCTGGGGTCCAGGGCCAGAAGATGTCTGGGCTACGTCAGAAGCTGGTGGCTGACAGTATGTGCAGTCGGATTCTGATTGTAGCTTTCATTTGGCAGGAATGCAACGCTCTGCATTTTTGCTCCTACATTTTCTGCAGAGGGGAATAGCTAAAATGGTATCCAGTTGTCACTACATCTGGAGCAAGAGCTCCCGCTTCGCCTCCTGAAGCCTTCTTTATTGTTTTGGTGTCTTAAGAATAAGCAGATTCTTTTTCATATAAAAATTCCTCAGAGAATCTTAGTATTGGTTGACGCGGGGGCAGCTCAGCGGGCTGCTGGTGACAGCTCATAGGGCATGGGTGGCCACTGTGGCCAGACCCGAGGGTGCAGAGCATGTGGGACATTCTCTGCCGAGACACCCATCCTCTGGGTGACTCCAGCCTTCCGGAGTCCTTGTTGACCCTGTTAATCAGGCCCAAGAGCTCCTTCCCTATAGCAGAGGTGAGGGGATGCTGTCCACCTCCCGGAGGACAGTGGCACTCCCTATCTCATTTGTCTCTTTGCCTTGGGAGCATGGGGAGCCAAGCAGGGCCAATATGTGGGGTCCGAGGCATCGGGGATGGGCACACAGGGTCTTGATCCACAGCACCTGTGGGCTCACTTCTGCTTGACAGGTGCTCATCCCTTCCTGCTCGGCTGCGGTCATGCGGTGCCCACACTCCGAGGAGGTGTAGCACGTGCGTGCACTCACAACCACCACAGCACACGTGGACGGCACATTCTCAGTGTGACACATGCTCAGTTCTGGCTTCCGTGCCATGGCGGGTCCCAGGGCACTCACAGGTGTGCTCTGGTGCTACCTGGGGCCGAGCTTCAGGCTGCGGGGCTCCGGCGGCCCTAGCTGAGCTGCTCCCACTAGTGCAACCCGGGCCATGCTCCAGCCTGTGGGGCTCCCACGCCTCCCAGCTGAGCTGCTCACACATCCTTCTGTAGTGCTAGTCAACTGACTCCTGCCTCTGGTGGGCTGGAGATCACCCATGCTCGGTTGTGGTGTCAGGGCTCCCAGAGGAGCTGCTGGGAGTGCATGTGGCACATGGGGCCAGCAGCGGGCCCTCGCTGGCTTAGAGCAGGTCCTCAGCCCCCCGTTGTCCCCCAGGGCCCTCCCCGCTTATGATATCTGGGGTCGAACCGGGCCTCCAGGTGCCTGTTCTAGTATTGTCTGAAACTATGCTCTTGCCCTCGCTCCCCACTCCAGCTCCAGGTGGCTCCACTTCTGCCCCTCAGGGACCAGCTTCCACCTCTCAGAAGCCTGGAGCCCCTCAAGAATCTTCTTCCTGTGTTGCTGGGCTCAGGGGCGACAGTTTGCACCCAGCCTGTGTCCTGGAGCCTGTGTCCTGGCCCAGTGAGCACATCCCGAGGTTTGGGGCCTCCTTCCCTGCCATACCACTTCTCTCCTGCTGCACCCGTGGCGCTAGTCGGTCAGTGGCTTTGCCATGACAGTGGGAAGGTGGCAGTATCTCCCGCGGCCCCCTCCAAGGCCATCCCCTCTCAGGCTCATCCTCTCACAATTCTGCAGAGGGTGAGGAAGCAGCAGCACTCAGGAGAATTCACTCCCCAAGGCCACGTGACTCATCTCAGGGTCAGTGTCTCTGGGGCCTGGTCTGGCCAAAAGCAGGTCCTTGAGCGGATCAAGGCTGGCCGTGTCAGCATCACCTGCTAGGCTTGTTTCAAATGCAAGTTCCCAGCCGTCCACTGACAGCCCGCACCCAAGCTTCTGATTCTCTTTGATTGTTATTCATTGTTTTGGGTGGGGCGACACCCAGCAGTGCTCAGGACTGACTCCTGTCTCTTCGCTCAGGGATCACTTCTGGCAGAACTTGGGGGACCCTATGAGATGCCCAGAATTGAACCCGGGTCGACTGCACGCAAGGCAAGCACCCCGCCCACTGTACTATCCAGCCGCAGAGTTATATTTTGTTTCATATTTTATAGGGGCCCCACCCTGTGGGGCTCAGGGGACACATGGCGCCTAGTGCTTTGTACCTGCTAGGACGTGCTCTGCCACTTGTCACCAGTCCCAGGACTAGAGTTTTGAAAAGACTCCCAGTTGCTTCCGTGAGGCACAGCCAGCTGCTCCCCTGCACCAACGCCCATGTTGAAAGCCCTAGAAATTATGCAGAGAAGCAACCAGTGAAAAGAACTTGCCAGGATATGGTCACTGGTCTTGGTAGGGGGTGGACGATGGGGGAAAAGGACGATAACTTGCTACTTTATATTTGCTTCTGACTTCCTGAATGTTCTGAATAGTCTTTAATGAGCGAGCTTTGCTGCTGTAGAGAGAAAAGTTAGAAACAGAATCTCTGGTCAGAAGAAGCTTGGAGAAGGGAAGAGGAGGAGGAGGAGGAGGAGGAGGAGGAGGAAGAGGAGGAGGGCCTGGAGCCCTGCCCGGCACTACCTCCCCGCTGTGCTCTCTGTCTCCTGGACCTTGGTTTACATCTCTGTAAAATGGGAACAGGAAAGCTTCAACATGAGGCTGCCAGTGATAAGAGGGAATGTGGGGCTGGGGCTGGGGTTCAGGTAGTAAAGCACATGTGTGAAGCCCCAGATTCAAGCCCTGCCTCTTACCTGCCCCCCAGCCCCTCTGTTGTGGTCCTGCTCTCCACACATGATCCCCCCCGCTCCACCTTCAGCATGAGATGTGGCCCCTGAGCACCAGAGAAAGCCACAGCAACCAGTAACAGGAAGGACGCCCCTCCCTCCCCCCCCCCAATGTTCTCCACGCTCCCTGGCAGCAGCAGACTCCTCTTCTCCTCTTGTCCAGACCCCCCATAGACTGTGGGGCCAGGAGGAGTTTGGGGGGCACCTGCACGCACTCCCATTTCACAGTGTGGACAGCGACCGGAGGCCATGCATGTGTTTGCCACCCATCTCCCTGCTGGTGCCGTGCTCAGAGTGTGTGAGGGGCAGCGAGTCACCATCTGTGTTTTCCAATAAAAGAAAATGAAAATTGAAGCACATTAAAAATAGCTCAATTGGGATTCCAAGCGGGGCTCGGAGGCCCATGGTGGCAGAGCTGCCCGCCTGCCTCCTCCCCTCCTCCCAGCCTGGCACCGCCACTCATGGGAGTCATCTGAGGTGAAAGTCTCCTGGGAGGGGTGGGCAGGGCCAACCCCTGTCCCCGTTGCCTACCCTGTCCCCAAGAGCACCCCCCAGCCATGGAGGACTCTATCAATCCGGGCTTCTCTGCGCTGGGATCTCTGGGTCCCGCTGAGGGCAGGAGGAGAGGAATCCTGCGTGGTACCTCTCTGGTCACGATCCCCTACTGCCCTGAGCTGTCACTGTGGGTGACCTGTGTCCTCAAAGACAAACCGTGGTCTGGGTGCCTGGAGACCCCATTTCCTGCTCTGGGCTATGAGGTATTAAGAGTTTCTCAGGGCCCCACCTGCAGCATGGACCCTCCTGATGCCTCACTTGGGACCCCGGGTGCTGGGCAAAATGAGCATGGTTTAGGGGCTCTGCTCCTGGGGTGTGGTGAGAGATGCTGTGGATCCTCATGTGGTGCCTGACAGATAGCTGGTAGCTCTGCCTCCGTGACGAACCTTAGGTGGAATGGGGGTGCATGTGAGAGTTGGGGCTGGGGGCTGCTCCTGTGAGGGCAGACTGGTCCGCACCCCAGTGCTGGCCTGGTGCATCCTCTGGCACCTCTTCCTGCCCAGAGGCCCAGCTCGCTGCTGGGAGGTCCAGCACCTGTGGCCTCAGCCCCGGGCTGATCCGTGTGAGATGCAGATATGGGATGGGGTGACAATGACTCGCCCTCCTGAGGCTCCGAGTCCTGGGGTCTCACATCTCACAGTGCCCCTCCCACAGCAGAGTCCACTGCCCAGAGGGCCTTTCAGGTCTGCATGGCCTGGAGAGGTCCATGTCTGGGCTGCCTGCCCTCGGCTTGTGGGCACAGACATCGTGCTTATCAGCCCTACTTCGCCGAGCTTCTGTTTCGTCTTGTGCAAATGTGGCTGATGCATCGTCCGCAGTGCTTGGAGAGCTTGGGTCCTGGACGTACTGGGCGCTGGCTAGTATTTCCATCCTCCTCCCCCACCCCTCCATCCAGCACAGATTCTGATGCTGGACCCTGGTCTCCACTTCCATGGAATTGCCTCTGCCCTGATGATGCCCCGAGCCTAAGCCACAGACACCAAGGTGAGAAGTCCTGGGGGGGAAGATCAAAGCCACGAACCCCACCGCACACCACTGCCCTCTCCCACACAGAGGCTGGGTTTCCTCAGCAGGAGACAGTGTGTGTGTGTGTGTGTGTGTGTGTGTGTGTGTGTGTGTTTGGGGCTCCTGGCAATGCTTGGCCCAGCTTATGGGTGGCAGCTCTGTGCTGGGGCCATCAGGCTGCCACGCAGCGGTGCTGAGGGGACAGGGTATGGTGATGGAGGAGGGCATGTGGTGCAGGGATCAAACTCGGGGCCTCCCGCGTGCCAGACTCTCACTTCGAAACGATGCACTTGTTTCTTACAGCTGCTGTCCCCACGACAGCAGACTCAGTGGCTCAAAACCACACAATGTTTTATCTTAACAGTCCTGGATGTTAGATGGCTGAACTTCAGAAGTTCTGAAACGGGTTTCTGCAGGCTGCTGTCAGCTGGTGGTGCTGCCCCCAGCAGGGGCCCCCGGGGACAGTTGGTGCTCCACTTCCAAGCTCTACCAGCTGCCCCCAGCTGGCCTTGGCCTGTGGTCCCTCCGTCCTCTTCACAGTGTCTGCTCCCACCCCACCTTCTCCCTCCCGCCTGCCTCTCTCAGAGGATCCTGTGAGCCCCTCAATGTGGGATCAGTCCCCACTGCCAGAAGCTTAATCTCATTTGCAGAGCCTTTGCCTTGCTATGTAGCGTCCATGCGTTCTAGGAATTAGCATGTGGACGTCATGGGGATGGGGTGGTCATTATTCTGTCCTCCACAGATGGGAAAACTGTGAAGTCTTCCGTAACCTTGGCCAGAGGGGTCTGGCTAATATTGATAACAACAACAGTACCGTAACTCCCACATGTTGAGTGACAGCTTTGAGCCAAGTTGTGTTGAAATTTGAGTCGGAATGAGGAGTCGGTATTTTACTGAGCACCGGCTGCAGCCAAGCCCCTGCCAGACGCTTTCTGTGCAGACTCAGTTGCTCTCACCCACCTGCACAGCTGGTGCTGAGGTTAGTCTCTGTTCACTGCCCATAGGGAAAGGAGGTGACTTCTCCGGAGGCTGCTGGCTCAGAAGTAAGGACCAGGCGGAGATCTGGCCATTTGTGTCCACACTGCAGTGGTCGGGTTGTACCCAGATAACCACCCCCACCCCCGAGCGCCCCCTCTGCTTCCCTCCACCCCATCCTTGTGTGCTCCTTGCTCCTCTGGTGTGACACCAAGGCTGACCTCACCTGTGTGCAGGTTCCCCTGGGCAGGGCTTCAGGGTACAGGTGCCATCAGAGGACAGGAGAGCAGAGTGCGTTTATTTCTGTGTCTGTGTCTGGAGAACTGACACAAGATCTTGGCAGGAACCTTTCTGAGGGTTTATGTCTGTACACTGGGCTCTCATTGAGTCCCATCCCCTGGGAGTTGCCAGAAAGCACTAGGTCATTGAGACCTGAATCATGCCTGTGAGCCTGGTTACCAGTGTCGGCCCGACACCAGGCCCCTTCCCTGCAGCCCCTTGACCTCTCCATGAATGTCCTGCGGCCCTGCTCTGGCCTGTCATACTGAGCTTTGCCACTCACGTGTAACTGCTCCCCCACAGAATCTTGCAGGACCCCCAGGCTGCCTCAGACCTCCTGTAGGGCTGTGACCGTCATGGTCTCTGTTTTCTGTTAGTCTCCCACCCTGGGGAGCCCCTGCAGTCCCATGCTGGCCTGTGCAGGCAGGGCAGAGGGGCGAAGGTTCCTGGTTCAGGGGCGACCACCCCGCTCCAGGCTCAGGCGACTCTGCAGAGCCTGTTCCCGGTACCCTCCTCCAAGATTGTCCCGCCTCCCCAGAGAGAAGCAGCGGAAATGGGACAGATAATTGCAACTTTAAATAAGGCTGAGGGAGTGCACCCTGCCAGGTCTCACGCAGGGCACTCTGAGCTTTGCAGGGAGACAGCCAGACCCCCCAGCCAGTGTGCAGAATCCCTCTCCGGGAACCTCGGGCAGGTCGCTGACCTTCTCTGAGACTCGGTTTCCTAATCTGTTGGGGTCCAGGTAATGTTGCCAAGGAAGAGTTAGCAGTGCTGAGCTCCTGGGGCAGGTGCTCGATAGCTGGGCAGGAGGGTTATGATTCTCATCCTTGCTAGTGTGCAGGTGCTTATCCCACCCCACACCAGAGCTTTCTCCGGAACATTCTCAGCCCCTTTGACCTCTGGGAGAATGGGGGTGATGCTCTTTGTGTGCCAGAAACCCAGCTCTGAGGGAGTCCTGGTTAGGGCCATTTCCCCAGATGAGGTCACTGAGGCTGGGGATACGGAGGTGAGGTCCAGCAGGGAAGGGCTCAGCAGCCTCTGGTGAGGTGCAGGACCATACACCACATACCTCCACCCCACTCAAGAAGCCCCTCGTCCCAGCGGGCGCACCCTAGCATGCTGAGATGCTTGAGGTTCCAGATCCAATTTCTCAATTAGAGCAGGGATTCCTGAGCCCCAGCGTCAGCGCGTCTGCTGGGACGTCCAGCAGGCTGCCACCATGACAACCAAGGAATGCCTGGCCAGGAGGAGTCCCAGAGTGGGCGTGGTGAGGGGGACGGTGGATCAGTGCAGAGAGCCGGGTCCTGTGGGCTCCCACAGGGACCAGCCAAGTGGCAGAGCTGGCAGCTAAGGAAGCCTGTGCCCTGTATGGTAAACTCGGGTCCAGCCACTTGCTTCCTGTCTGATCTGGCCTCTCATAGTGCTTGGGAGCAACTGTCACTATTGCCCCCATATTGCACTCAGCCCCGGCATTTCAGGGCTCCTCCATGTATGGAGGGCATGTCCTGATGCCTCTCTGGAAAAGGGGACTGGATACACTGAGATGACAGACCCAGGGAGGGACTCTTCCAGGGAAGGGTGCTATGGGCCTTTCAGGAAAGGCTTCCTGAAGGAGATGCTGAGCTGAGTCTCGAGGGCTAAGGATTTTCTAGGTGAAGCAGCCAGCCTGGGCAGCAATCACATCCACAGGGAAGGGAGACAAACAGAAGGAGCAGTGCAGGGCGCCCAAGGGCCCTGCGTTCCTGCCCAGAGCCTCACACGGGCTGTTCTGCTCCCATCGGCCATGTCCCAGCTGTTCAGAGAGTGTGATCCAAGCAGCACCCGCGAGGACAAGCAGAGACTCAGCAGCAGTGGGAGACAAGGACCGTGAACTTCCACTATGAGCTTGCAGGCCTCAGGGGGTGCAGGGAGGTGCGGGAGGGGGGTCAGCCAGCCGCTCTGAATCTCTGGAACGTCAGACCGGGCTGGATCCATCCCACAGAAGCTCCTCTGCCAGCTTCTGGGCCAGTGTTGGTCCTGTAACAGCCCAGGAGGAAGGGGCCTGCCTCGCCTCCAAGTGACTAAAAGGGCAGTCTCTCTGCCACACTCCCCACCAGGAACCCAGAAAAAAAAGTTGCAAGTGATGAAAAAAAAACATTACAGGAGATGTAGTTGTCCCCGACCTCAGGTACCCCCAGGCTGCCAAGGCACCCACAGTTGTGGCGGGAAGAACACAGGGATGGGCATCAGGAGACCTAGGAGACGTAAACACACACACGCACACACACACACACACACACACACACACACACACACCAAAGTCACTGGGTTAGGCTATGTCTTCCTTATTCCGTGCTGTCACACAGACACATGCACACACACACACATACATCAAAGACATTGTGTTAGACCAGGTCTGATTCCGTGCTGTCACACACACACACACTGGTGAACACACAGACACACCAAAGTCATTGGGTTAGACCATGTCTCCCTGATTCCAGTCACACATACACATATGCACACACACACATACACACATCAAAATTGTTGGGTTACACCATGTCTCCCTGATTCTGTACTGTCTCAAACACACACACACACACACCAAAGTCACTAGGTTACACCATGTATCCCTGATTCCATGCTGTCATGCATACACACACACACAGATACACACACAGACTCACACACACACACACACACACCAAAGTCACTAGGTTACACCATGTATCCCTGATTCCATGCTGTCATGCATACACACACACAGACACACACACAGACTCACACACATACACACACACCAAAGTCACTAGGGTTACACCATGTATCCCTGATTCTATGCTGTCATGCATACACACACACAGACACACACACAGACTCACACACACACACACACACACACAAAGTCACTAGGTTACACCATGTATCCCTGATTCCATGCTGTCATGCATACACACACAGACACAGACACACACACACACACACACACACACCAAAGTCACTGGGTTAAACCATGTCTCCCTGACTCCGTGCTGTCCCGGGACTTGGTGGCTTCTTGACTGTATGTCCCAGCTTCAGCCCTAACTAGAGACTAGATTTGGGAAGGGCCCATGAAAGATGTTTGGGGCTGGGAGCTCAGACATCAAAGTCTGCTTTTCCCCCCACTGACTTGCAGGAACCTTAACCACTAGAAAGTTCTCCCTGAGACTCAGTTTGCTTCCTTGGGTATTGTTCGTGGTTTTGGCATCATACCTGGTGGTGCTCAGAGATTACTCCAGCTCAGTGCTCTGGGGCTACTTCTGCTGGTGCTTAGGGGACTGTGTATGCTGGGGATCAAACCTAAGTCTCCTGCACGCAGGGCCAGTGCCCAGGCTGTTGAGCTGTCCCAGTGGCCCCTCTGTGTGTATTTGCCAAACAGGAACCCCCGAATGTCCCCTGGAGGTCTTGAGTGGCTGAGATGAAGTCGCGGCTGACCCTGGATGGCCGTGGCCTGGCGCCGTGCCTGGCACAGAGCAGATGTGTGTGAGCGCAGCAGCTGGTGTGGAGGCGATGCTGGCAAGGTGCTGTCCCCTCACTGCTGGCCTCTTCCCTCCCCTCTGCTTCTGCTTCTGCTTCTCCATCCTGAGGACCCCATCATTCCCCAAGCTCTGCTACTCCCAAGGCCTGGCTCCAAGTGTCAGGGCCGTGGGGGGCTGAACTGATGAAGATGAAGGTGATGGAGGCACTAATACTGGCAGTGGGACTGAGACCAGGGGGAAAACACCCTGGCAGAGCTTTTCTCTGCT
Organism: Cryptotis parvus; assembly: GCA_021461705.1. Taxonomy (NCBI): domain Eukaryota; kingdom Metazoa; phylum Chordata; class Mammalia; order Eulipotyphla; family Soricidae; genus Cryptotis; species Cryptotis parvus. Next base: position 101,693 of record JAJIBD010030462.1, on the reverse strand, counting down.
TCACCGAGCCACCAGGCACAGTTGGAGAACGAGCGCGGGCTGTGGGAAGGGGCATAGGAGTCCCGCTCAGCTGAGGTGAGGCTTGGGGGTCTGTCACTGCACCCACCAGCTGCCAAGGGCCACTGAGGGGGTGCAGAGAAGGGAAGTGGCTCCTTTAAAGCAGCCGCTGGGCTTGCGGGTGTGGAGGGCTGCTGGATCCTGTGCGGTGTGGCCTGCAGCAGCCCCTCGATCTCTCTGGTCTCTTGGGAGTGATTGTGCAGTGACAGCCTAAACGGGTTCCCACTGCCCTGGGAGCCATCAGCGGAGCCTTGCTGGAGTCTGGCCTTCAGAGGTGCTGTAGGGCTTCCCTGGACCTGCCCCCTCTCTGCAGGATTCCCTCCTGATCCCAGCCCCCGAGGAAGCTGCTCCTCCTGCCTGCCACACCCTCTGCCTCCCTCTCTCTGCCTCCCTCCTTTCAGCTGTTCCCACGAGCGTGAACGTCTGGACCAGGTGTCGCTCATGTGGGAAGGCTTTTGTGACCCCCTGATAGAGTTAGGGTTCCTCCTCTGCCTGTGCCGTTGCGCTTGCTTATGGCAAGAATTCCCTTTTCTATACTGTGCAAGGTAGGGCCAAGGGGTAAGTCTGAATTCAGGTCTCCTGTGGGTTAAGAGGTGATGGGGCAACCAGTCTACAGACCAAGGGGGACCCAGTGAAACTGATTTCCGGTGGTGGAAGGAATCAGCTTGAGAGGCAACAGATCAGAAGCTGGGATGCCAACCCCAGCGAGGGACCATTTCCAGGGCAGCATAAATTAAATATGTAATTGTTATTGCATATAAATATACATTTGTTTATTGTATACTTTTATGTATTGGTATGTATCCCTTGCTTGTTGGGTTCCTCCCATCCACAGAGGAAAAAGGAGTTGCTTTGATGAGAAAATGTCTGAATGACAAATGGAGGCCAAGTGGGACGCTAGATGGATGGTGGGTCAGTGACGAGGGGTTGCATATACTTGCTTGGTTGTGTTCACAGGGATGCACACTCAGTTGCCATGCTTACACGTGTGCTCACACTCCTTAGTTGTGCTTGCACACACTTGCACCAGAGATCACACACTCTGTTATAGCACCTGAGTCTTAAATAGCAGTGCAGCCGAGATTGCTTTCAGCATGTGGGCTGGTGTTGGGGGTCAAACTCTAGGCAGCACTCTTATAAGGTGGGCACTTTGCCAAAGAGCAATCCCAGAGCCCTAGCCATACCAACTATTGATTCTCAGAGGGGTCTTGGCACCTAGGATGTGTTCAGTAAACTCAGGCTGGCTGGATAAGAAGAATGGATTGATAGATGGATGGCAGATATTTAGATGTATAAATGAGTGGCATTAATGCCTGGTCAGGTAAGTTAATCACTGTCTGTCACTGTCTTCCCATTCATCATCGATTTGCTCAAGTGGGCACCAGTAACATCTCCATATGTCCTGTCTCATGCAAGTAGAGCCCAAGGGCACCTGCTTGCTCCAGGAACATAAAGAGCCTCAAACCATTCCATCAGGTCATGGGAATGAGGTCTATAATTGTTACTGGTATCTGGCATATCAAATACGACACGGGTAGCTTGCCAGGCTCTGCCGTGCGGGTAGCATACTCTTGTAGTCATCTCAAAATCCAGCATTTATTGATGAACCACGCGGCCGCTTGCAGCTGCGCGAGCCGGGCTGTGATAGGTTGGTCTTCTGGGTGGAGTTCTGACGAGGGGGAAGTCCGGTGTGGAAAATGGAGGCCCTCATGGAGTGGGGGGGTCGTCTGGCTTGTTGTGAGGCTCTGCTGGGGTGGCGGGCCAGGGCTAGAACCTGCCATCCCTCCCGGACGCCTCATGAGCAGCTGGGCACAGGGAGAGCCAGTAGCAGCTCTGCCCCATGTCTGTCTCTGGATCAACATACCTGGGCCGGATTAAAAACACTGCAGCAGGCTGGATCTCGATGAGCCAGGCTGTGATAGGCTGGCTGGGTGGAGTTCTGACGGGGGGGAAGTCCGGTGTGGAAAATGGAGGTCCTCATTGAGTGGGGGTCATCTGGCTTGTTGTGAGGCTCTGCTGGGGTGGCAGGCCAGGGCTAGAACCTGCCATCCATCCTGGGCGCCATGAGCAGCTGGACACAGGGAGAGCCAGTAGCAGCTCTGCCCCATGTCTGTCTCAGGTAAGTTAATAGGCAAGGTTATAGGTGAATATGGTACATATATAGACAATTGGAAAGAGAAAATAAGAAGAGGAAGGAATTTGACTCAGAGTGGAAGATGGATGGGTTCAGGGAGGGGTGAAGGGAGGGATAGATGGATGGATGAAAAAATGGATGGGAACGGAGCAATAGTCCAGCGGGTAGGGTGTTTGCCTTTCATGTGGCTGACCCGGTTCGATCTCCAGTATCCCATATGGTCCCCTGAGCACCACCAGAAGTAATTCCTGAGTGCAGAGCCAGGAGTAATCCCTGAGCATTGCTGGGTGTGACCCAAAAAAGGAAAAAAAATGGATAAAGTAATGGATGAATGGATAGATACCCAAGTGGTTGATAGATAAATAGGAGGGCAGATGGATAATTGATTATTGGGCTGGTGAAATAGGAAATGAATGGGACAAGTGAGAAAGAGGTGGATAGGTGGATGGATGGGTGGATGGGTGGATGGGAGTGGGGACAGGTAAATGAGTGAGTGGATGACAAAAAGGACAAGTAATTTCATAAATAGTTGCTAGAATGGGGTGTTTTATTGGATAGATGGGTTTGATAATGGTGGATAGATAGATAGGTGAGTATGTGGGTGGATAGTTGGATAAGTGAACAGTAGTAGGTGGATGGATGGAAGGATGGATGGGTAACTGAAGAGATAGGTATGTGGGTGGGCAAATCTCTGGGTGGGTGGGTGAATGGATGACAGGATTGTTTATGGATTTTCGCAAGTATTGAATGCTTGGAAATGTATTTTTGCAAGTATTGAATGCTTGGAGATGGATGAGTGGGTGTGTGGGTCTATGGGTGAATGAATGAACAGTAAAATTTCATGTGGCTAAATGCCTGACATCTTGCCCAGAAGCAGAGGGGTGGTCTGGATTCTGGGATTTGAGTTAATTGTCTTTCACTGGGAGAAACCGTGCCAATTAGGCAAATGGATCCAATCCCAGCAGGTCTTGCGGCAGAATTGCTAATTGACTCCAACCTGACAGACCCTGACTTGGACTTAACAGTGGCCTGTGTCTGATTGATTTGAAATTCACCCTCTACTCATATCCAGAAGGATTTGAGGTGACTTATAATATTAAAGCTGGGTGGAATGGGGCAGTTTCAAACAAAGTGAGGAAACAAGAAGCCGCTTAGCAGCAGAACGATTCCACTGCTGGATCTGCCTCTTCCTAACTAGTTATGTGATCCGCGCAGGTTGAGCACAGCCTCGCCAAAGCCTCCCTCCCACCCCAGTTATAGGGAGAAAGGGAGGAAAAATTGAAGAAGGAAAGTTGGTTCAATGGGAAAAAGTAGGAACAACAAACGGAAGCTAAGTGGGTTGCTAGATGGATGGGGGGGACAGTTGCTAGGTGGCGGCTGGCGGGTTAGTGGAGACTGGTAGATAAGAATGGAAGGGGTGAGTGACAGGTGGATGACTAGATGGATGGTGGGGGACAGGTAAATGGGGACACTAATAATTCTGCCTTGGAATATTGATACCAAGGGAGATAATATACATGATCTCTCAGCACAGTGGTTGGTACTGGGGATGCTCTCCGTCATAGGGTGGATGGCGCCATCTTGCCTGGAGGAGAGGTTCAGACAGCGAGACTGATGCTGTGTATGTAGGAAAGGGCATTTGCTGGTTTTGGCTGGGGTGGGACTGTGCAGCCAAGAATGGTTTAAGAGAGAAGATAAAGGGGCTGGAGCGATAGCACAGCGGGTAGGGCGCTTGCCTTGCATGCTGCCGACCCAGGTTTGATCCCCGGCATCCCATATGGTCCCCCAAGCCCCGCCAGGGAGTCATTCCTGAGTGCAGAGCCAGGAGTAACACTGAGCATTACTGGGTGTGACCCAAAAAGCAAAACAGAGAAAGAGAGAGAGAGAGAGAAGATATAAAGACTCTCACAGTGAACCAAACTCGGTCCTGCCCCACGCTATTTCCTGTCCAGCTGAGACAATTGGTCAAAGAAAGTTGCCAGTGTGAGGTGGACACAGGAGTCACACATGAGCAAGAGCTGGGTGCCAGGGTCTTCAGCAAAGGCTTCGCAGATGAAGCCACTTTTAAGACCGGTCTTGAAGGATGCATAGGAGTGTGTGTCCCAGGGAGGCAAGCACCATTGCAGAGAGAGGGGTGCTTGCCTCCCACAAAAGACCTTGCCTTTTTGTGCCCAATTGCAAACTGAGAGCACTATCCGCGGGCAGAAAAGAGCAGCAGAATATTCAGCCACCACTTAGAAGGACCCTGATGGAAGCAGGTGTGTGCCCGACCACCTGCCTCCTTTTGCCAGTCCAAGGGCGATCCAGCTCTGCCATGTGTGGCCATGTGGATCCTCTCCAAGCTGCCCTCACCTCTTGTAGAAGTGGCCGAGTCGCTCATCCGTCTGTCCCTCATAGGTCACCCATGGGTAGGTGCTCACAGGCCACAGTGCTCAGTGCAGACACGCAGTCCTGTGCAGCAATGCCAGCTGCCAGCACATAGCTTTTAACCTAACTAATAGGTGTGAGGACCTGTGAATTCATCTAAGTAAAAGAACATTACTTTTATTTATGTGTTTGGTGTAGAGTTGGGGTGGGGAGCTCCCAAGCAGTGTTCAGGAGGACCAACTCCCCTCCTGGGCCCCTACCCTCGCGATTCTCAGCCAACTGGATCAGTGGTTCAGTGCAGGGCTGGGAGGTGCAGGCTTCTCAGGCTCTCTTGTTTCGTTCTGGTTTTTAGGTCATACCTGGTGATTGCTCAGGATTATTCCTGGCTTTGCACTCAGGGGTCATTCCTAGCTGGTTCAGGGGACCATATGGAATGTCGGGAATCGAACCTGCTTGTAATATCTCTCCGGCTCTCTCATGCTGGGAACCACCAGGGCCACATTCATTGATGCTTAGGGGACTACATGGTGCTAGGAATCAAACCTGGTTTGTGCCCATACTAGGCATATTCCCGAACCATGGCTCTCTGCAGGCCCCAAGTCCGAGAGCTTGAAGGATTAAAAATCAAGGAGCACAGGCATACAATATTCCAACACCCTCCACTAGTGTACATTTCCCACCACCACCATCCCCAACTTCCTTCCTGCCACCCCACCCACCCACCTGTCTCTGTGACCGGCACTTTCCTTCTCTCCTCCTTTTTCTCTCTCTCTCTCTCTCTCTCTCTCTCTCATATCATTTGTAGTACAGATACTGAGAGTTTATCATGTTCATTCCTTTACCCATTTTCAGCTCACAGTTCTTATCCAGAGTGATCATTTCCAGCTATCTTTGCCATAGTGAACCTTTCTCTGTCCCCACCGCCTTCTTCCCCAGCACCTGAGGCAGGTTTCCAACCAGTCCTCCTGTGTATGGCAAGTGATTCCACAAAAATAAAATAATAAAATTAAAAATAAAATCATGGAGCACATGCTGACAGAGAGGCAGCCTGGTGAATGAGGAAGGCCCCAAGGGCAAATGGTTTGGGTTTAATTTCTGCCTCGCTGTGTGACCTTGACCAAGTCACCTAACCTCTCAGAGCTTGAGTTTCCTTCTCCATCAAATGGGGGCAGTAACATCATCTCTCGGGCTTGTGGGGAGGACGAACAGAGATCCTGTGTGTGCAAGCCCGTTTGCATCCCTGCCGCCCTCGCTTCCTTCCCCAGCTAGCCCTGGTGTTCATTTACCGCCCACCCTGCCCCCCACAACCCCTTCCCAGACCCCCATCCATCATCCTGTCCTTTGCGGAGGTTAAGTGGGTCCCCCAAGCAGCGAATCCAAACTCTCCCGGAGCCCCGGCCGTACAATGCGGCCCGCTGCATGAGCCGCCCGCCTGGCCCCAAGGATTGGGTTTCAGCCGGGCGGCCAGCGCTGGCGGATGCCCAGGCCAGCGGCAGGCAGGCGGGGACAGAACGGAGGAGCCGACGTCATGGGGACTCCTCCGTCTGGGCCTGAGAAAATGTGAGCAGACTCTAGGTAGTCAACCAAGGCAGAAAAGGAGCCTCTAAGTGACGGGAGAACCTCAAGCAGGAGGATTTTACATTATTTGGGTTCCCCTTCCATGAGCCCAAGGATGGAGCCACAGGCCAAGCTGCAAAACCCACATGCTGCCTATTGGAAGCCCATCACCTTCTCTGAACTAGCCCAGGGCATCACTCTCTTTGCCACACTGTCAGCTTTCCCCACGCCAGTGCCTGCGCTCAGAGTCTTCTTAGATGTTTCACCCAAGGAGCGACCTTGGGAAACTGAGTCACGCTGGCCCGACATCCATCCAGCTCTGCTTCTTTCTGTCTGTGTGTCTCTGAACATGTCACTTAGCCTCTCTGGGCTCCGTTTGTTCATCTGCACAGGGTTCAACAGAGCCCACCTTGCTAGGCCGAGGATTATGCCAGCCTGGTTCAGAGTTCATGAGCACCAAAGCTCTGATTACTTGTCCTCTCCTCTGGCAGCATATCCACAGGGCGGCCTGGGGAGTCCCTGAGGTACTCAGGGCCTCAGTACCCATCCAATGAGACAGTGCTGATGTATGCCTGCCTATGAGTTCTCAGTGATTTTCACCTCTACCTTTCTGCAGCCTGGTCTTGGCAGGTGACAAAAACCCTTTGTAGCCAGCACCTCACAGCTGCCCATGAAGCTCACAGAGGAAGGAGTTTGTCATTTCTTATTTTGCAGATGAGGAAACTGAGGCTCCGAAAGGTGACTGCCGGTGGTCTTGAACTTCACATCCTGATTCCGGAGCATTGCCCCCTTAGAGGGTCTGTTTGGATCCTTGAGAGTGTTCCAGCACCAGCCACTGGTCATGTGATCCGCCAGGGTGATGGGCTCAGGTCCCCTCAGCCTCATTAGCCCAGAACGGGGACGCACAGGCGCTACTGGGAAAGGTCCAGAGCAGCATCTGCTACTGGGCTCGTGCCGCTTTGGGTCAGAGGTCCTTGGGGACAGCTGTAGCCCACGCGCACCTGCCTCAGGAATCCTCTGCAGCTCCCTGCTGCCAAGGGAACAACATGTCGGCACCTCAGCCCCGCGGAGTCACGTGTCCAGGCCCACTGCGATGTGCTGTCCACAGGGCATTTGCTGTCGCTGTAGAGGTCCAGTTCTTGCACAAGGTGTGTGCTGGTGAAAGGCAGACCCGGCTCCACTGCTTCCTGACTGGGGAGACCCTGGCCCACCACCCTAACTCCAGTTTAACATCCAGGAAGGGAGATTGGAAAGGACCTTGCTCGGATCGGAGGAGTTAATGAAAGCCTAGCCTTGACCGCTGTGCCCACTCCTCCTCCCTATCATCAGGGTTTTTGTGAATGTCCAAAAAGCCCCTGCGAGCTCTGTTTTTGTCCTGCCAGGCCCTCTGTGCAGCCTGCCCGTCCCCTCTTCTCCCAGCTCAAATGCCACCTCCTCTGAGACACCTCTGTGAATTCGCCGGTCAGAGCTAATCCGTTCTTCCTCTCGGTTTCCTGGCTCTCAGCCTGGACATGCCGTTTCGCTCTGTCTCTCTCTGTGCAAAGTTCATAGGCTGGGCACTGGTTGCCGGTCCCCAAGGCCCAGCACAAGGCCTGGCTCATGTGAGGCAGAAGAGACCTTCTGGAACATCCCTGATCTTGTTACTTCACCCAGGAGAATTCAGGGCCGGCTGCCAAAAGGAGGCAACTTGGAGCTAGCTTTTGAAAGAGAAGTTAGCCAGGACAGCAGAGCTGGACAGGCCGGATGATCCAAGCCTGGAAATAGCCTTTTGTAGCAGAAGTACATTGGGAACTCTGGACACCAGGGAGAGAGAGAGAGAGAGAGAGAGAGAGAGAGAGAGAGAGAGAGAGAGAGAGAGAGAGAGAGAGAGAGAGAGAGGGAGAGAGAGAGAGAACGCAAGGCACAGGCCTTGGAGACAGCAGGTTTTATTTGCTTGTGCTCAAGGTCTACTCCTGGTTCAGTGCTCATGGAGCATTCCCCACAGTGCCCAAGGGACTGTGTGGGGCCAGGAACCAAACCCAGGACCTCGCATTTGCCAGACAAGTGCCTGCAACTGAGCCACAGTCCAGACATTTGTTCTGCATGCGGCAGATGCTGTAAAGACATGATGAGACGTGGACTCCAGGAACAATACCCGGCCACTGTGCCGAGGTCAGACACATCGGTGTGCCGGGATAACTCAGTGCTGCAGAGACTCGGCCCCTGCAGTATGAGGGTTGGGGAGACTTAGATCTGAGGGGCTGTGCTTCTCGCTTCATCCTCACGGGGCCCCTGCACAGGTAGGGTCACTGAGGCCCAGAGAAGCATGAGGATTTGCCTACAGTCACATTAGTGACCATCCCCACCGTCTCCTCCCCCTTGCTACCCTTCCCTCTTCCCGCTCTGACCCTCTCAGGGGCACACAGAAAGTCAACAAAACACTGCAGTGATTTTGCTTTGTGCTGTCTGTCTTCCAAGACCATAGCCACAGCATTTAAAAATAACCCCAACCCAGGGGGCCGGGAGGTGGTCCAGAAGGTTGGAGCAGAGGCTTTGCCTGGGAGAGGTTCTGGTGTGGTCCCAAATACCAGGAGTGACCCCTCAATACTGAGCCAGGAGTAAGCCCCCCAAGTATTGTCAGGTATGGCCCCCAAAGTAAACACAGAACCATAGATGTGGAACAAGGGTTCAAATCCCAGGCATGCCTGTATGACCCCCTGCAGGGACATCACCTCTCTGGCCTCAGTTTCTGCATCTGTAAAGCAGGTTAATAGGGAATGCTCCCCAGAGGCACTTAATGTAAGTTCCACTCCCACCTTAGGGACGTTCACTAAGGTCATAACTACAAACAGGTTTGTGGTCCTAGAGGGGGTCAAAGGTGGAAAGGGGAGGGTGGGGCGGGAACCATCTGCCCCCTCCTGAAAATGGGGGTGGCAGCCGCCTCCACCTGAGTCGTGCACAGCCACCCGCTGTGGACCTAACGCTAACGACTTCAGCGTGTCTCCTCTTTTGACTGAAATATTTCTGAAATGCGCCGCAGCTCACAGCTCGCTTGCACACCGCCGGGGGGGACTGCGCCCCAACCCTCACAGCCAGGGCCTCTTGATTGCTTTCTTCTGTGTAGTGTGCATGAAGGAGCAGGGGGAAAGGGGGTACTTGGGCCACAGACACTCCCCTCCGAACCCTGCTTTCCCACTGAGGAAGACACCAGGATGGAGGCTGGAGGCTGGAGGCCTGCTCCCAGCTCTTACCTGGTGGCTAAGATTCTGTCCACACAGCCTTGGTTTCCTTATCTAACCTCTGGTGCTATTTTCCTTGTTTGGTTTGTTATTTTTCTTCAGTGGTGGCCATCGAACCCAAAGCCTCAAACATGCCAAGTGAATGCTGTGCCACAGGGTCACAGCCCAGTGCCCCCATTGGAATGGGGGGCTCTGGGGGGCATGAGGTTATACCACCTCAGGTTCTGTGCTCAGGAGTCATGCCCTCCTACCTAGGGGACCATGTGGTGCCAGTGACCAAACCAGGGTTGCCTGCATGCAAAGCAAGTTAACTGTTGTATTGTCTCTGGCCCTGGGATTTAACGGTCACTTAGAGCTTCCTAGGGCTTAGAACTGAACACTCCCAAGGGCGAGGCCAAGGGCAGTGTTTGGGTGGGGAAAGTTGGCACTAGGGAGGCTGGCAGGATGTGGGTAGTGACATTCCCGGCCCCATCTCACCTCTCCTCACTCCCGCCCCTTCCCCTGTATCTATCCCCCGCTGGACCAGGGGGATCCAAGGACCAGCAGGACCCAACTCCACTCCCCTTTCCATGGGGATCGTGTCAAGTGTGGTGAGAAATGCTATGTACCCAGACAGTGTCCCCCAGGAGGGAGGGTCCCTGATGCAGTGGAGGTGGGCCGGAAACCTTTCTGGCACTCAAGGCAGTTGCGGGAACCTTGGGGTCCCCAGAGGGTGGCAAGTGAACGACTCCAGGCAGTTTGCCTTTGCCCTGGAGTTGCCTTGAGTTTGTTTTCCTTCTTTTTCCAATGGCAGTTGGTACTGATTTCCCATTTGTAGCAAAGCCACCTTTTCTTCTTTCAATCGTCCTTGGGAGTCAAGTGGAAGTGACAGGATGACCCCTGAATGCACAAGTTGTTTGTGGGAATTGCCGGATCGCTAATGCTGTGGCACACAACACTAGCATGTGGTCTACCCTCTCTCAGATCTTACTCAGCCTCAGCCCCAGAGGCCTATCAGGTGCCTGTGTTGTAGGGACCCTCAAATCAGGACCCCAGTGCCCCATGGCCGGGGACTGTAGACCACGAGGAGAGGGTGGACGGGCTCTTCCCACACAGGATATCTGCAAATGCCGGATATCTCTGAACACCGCAGCTGCAGAACCACGGGTGGTGTGCATTCAGGAGGACTGCCAAGAGGAGGTGACTTGAGCTGAAATCTCACAGATGGGATTTAGGATGGATAAAGGAAGTGTGGAGAGGGACCCTAGATGCAGCTCAGTGGTAAAGTGTGTGCCTTGAATGCACGGGTCTCAGATTCCATCCCTGTCTCACACACACACACACACACAACAGCAGGTGTGGAGGAGAAATGCAGAGGAAAGTATATGGGAGGCCCAGGCTGAGAGGAATACTTGGAGTCTAGTGATGTCCTGGCCTTTGGTAGCCTCAGTTTTCCCTATGAAATGGAGCAGTAGCCACTGTCTCTTGGTGATGGTCTCTGCCTCAGTGAGCATGTGCTCTCTCCCTTTTTGGGGGTGTTCTGAGTGAATTTGAGGGTATCCTGAAAGAAGAAAGGAGGGGCTGATCATGGACGTAGGCTGGGTTTCTGGAGCCCAGAGGCAAGAACCTCTAAGTACGATTTTTAGAGAACGGGGTTTGGTTAGTTTACAAAGAAGCAACTTGGGACACCCCAGGAAAGCTCTCTGTTGAACTAGAAAGGGGTCCTCTGAGTCAGCAGCCAGGGAGCAAAGGCTGATACTTGTCGGATGTTGGCAAGCACAGTCTGGGACTGGGGCCAGAGGGCAGTCGACGGAAGGGGAAGACAGTGTCTGCTGGGCCCATCTTCACTTTCAGGAACCCTCTAGTGAGCCCAAGGCAGACAGTGTGTGTGAGGCATCAGCTTAGCCCAGATGCACCATCTTCAGGCTCCAAAAGGTGGGCAATACCCAGAGGGGCCTGCTTGGTGCTGGGCTCCATGCTCAGATGTTTCCCATTCAACTTGGTCCTTGGCCACACTCGCAAGAGACTGTGCTTGTGTTCCAGGTAGAGGATGTTAGGCTGAGGCAGGAGACCAAGGTTACAGAGAACGTGGGCGGCAGAGCCGGCATCAGAAGCTAAATCTCTGTTGTCATGGTGGTGGTGACAGCAGTGCTAGGAGCCACACGGTCCCAGGGATCAAACTTGGGACCTCACACATGCAAGGCTTGTGCTCTATCACTGAGCCGCCTCTCTGGCCCTTTTCTGCTTTCTGTTGTTAAGATGAAGGGTAGTGTCATTATTCAAAAGTCAAAGCCCCACCCCCCAGAAGCAGGGAGTGTCCCTGGACTGTCCTCCCTGGGGAGAATAGAAGCAGGGATGCTGGGGCGCCCCACAGTGGCCCTCAAGAAGGAAGCACGGGAGGCCTGGCTTCCGCAATGGTCCCCCAGGAGCCGCAAACTTCACACTCCCCTCTCGGCCCCTTCCTGTCTCAGCCAAGCAGGCCTTTGACTCCAGCCTTTCAGCGGCAGGGCCTCCCCTGCATGTTCCAGATGTGGTGGGAGGCAGTGGAGCCCCCTCCGCCCTGGCCCTGGCCCCCGAACTCCTCAGGAGCCTGGGGTCTGAGCACCAGCTTTAGAATGTGACTTTTGGCAAGTCATTTGCCCTCTCTGGGCCCGAGTTCCCACCCGTACAATGAGGATGTCAGTTCACAGCCCCTCCTCTGGGCCATGGAATCCTCCAGTACTTGGCCTGTGGGTCAGCCAAGGAATCCAGCCAAGGGGTGGGGCCACCTGCTTGGCCGCCTTGCCTCCCCACCCGACCCCCTTTTATGTCCTAAGCAGAGTCTCTCCTCTCCCTTGTTCGACAGCTCCCAGCAGCTGTTCCCGGGCCCAGGCAGAGAGCCCGGCTTGGCGCGCCTCTGGCTGAGGCCGATGAGAGAAAACAGGTTAAAAGTTCAGCCCTTGTTCTCTCCAGGAAGAAAAATCTGTAGCATTCCGAGTGTGAAAAGGAACCCTCTTTTCAGCTCCGCAGCACCACAATAGGACTTCCCTCCGATCTACCATCAAAAAGACACCCTTGGCACTGGACTTCAGCGTCTCTGGCACCCACCGCCCAGTGCAGAGGGTCACAGTGACCCCAAATAGAAGTCACAGGCTGCCAGGGAGGTTCACTGCTATGTCCCTCCCGTCAGCTCCCTAGTCGGTCTGGGGTCACCGCTGTCCAGGTGCCTCCCCGTCCTCCCCTGCCTGAGTTCCATTGTTTGTTATCTCCCATTTCCACCTGCAGTGACCTGCACACTGGGCACCCTGGTCCACCCTGCCTTGAGTTCATCCAGCCTGCATCCTCAAATTAAGTATCCCAAACCGTGTGACCTGTACTGCCTCTCTGCCACCTGCTCCGTTACAGTGTTTGTTTACTAAGTCCCTTCCCGGTCTGCGCCCCAGCTGCCCTCTCTCCCACATCATGAGAGTGTTGGCTTCCACCAGGCTTCGAGGCCCCAGTGGTGGGTGCACACAGTGGCCCCATTTGATGAGTCAGAGAGCAGGGATTGACTGGTATGCCTGCCCTGGGCATGGGCGTGGATTCTGGCCACAGCATGCTCTCCCGGCTCAGGGCCTGGAAGTTCAATGGTGGGCCTGTAGGTCCCGCTGCCTCCTCTCACTGTGTGTTCACTTGTATTCATGCTGCTGCCTCACTGCCAAGCTGGGAACTGCTCCTAGCAGGGTCTCATTAATCACAGCTTCCACTTTGGGGTACCTGCTCAGTGCCTGCTACGCCTGGGCATCAGGATATATTTGTTGAGCGAATATTTGAAAGGGGCCAATTTAAATCTATTCGGTGCATTGTTGTTGAGTGTAAAGAGTGTTTTTAAATCCTCTGGGAAAGAAGGGTGGGGCGTGAGGGATCCTGAGCCTGATGGGTGAGTGAATGGCCTGTGGGCTTGGATGATCCTCTGTGTTGCTCCTTCCCTCCAGCTGCTGGCATTAGAGGAGACAACTGGAGACCCAACTGCTTCAGAAACGGGCCCCAAGGACCTGAACCCCATAAGCCAGATCACTGGGCAGCCCCTTCTGGCACTGTGCTCACCCCTTTGTTCCCAGTGTCCTCTAGTAGGGGCAGAGTTGGCCAAATCCTGAGAGAGGGCCCCAATATAGGGACACTGTGGGGGATGTCAGGTTCCTGGAGAAGGGTGAAGGTATCCTTGACTTGGAGTGTGGGTCAGAAGTAGAGGTGGGGTAACAAGGGCCCCTGTCATCCAGAGTGGCAGCTCTCTAGGACCCTCATTCCAGCTTTGAAAAAATTTAATACAAGCCGAAAAAGCATGCAGACACCCTAAGTGACCATAAAATTTTGGAGACCGGGTCAGAGAGCCCAGAAGGGGCTGAGCACATGTGTTTTCTTGCATGCAGGAATCCTAGGTTCAATTCCTGGCACAACATGGTGTCCTGCGCACACAGGGACAGTGAACACTGCCAGGTGTGACCCCCAGCGAACAAATGAACAAAAGTCTAGATTTCCTGGTGGGTTCTGAAACTCATCCAGGACGCCCTGGTCAAGTTCCTTTGCTGACAGGAAAGGAGAGGGATGGCATCTAGGTTGGCAAGACATGATTGGCCTAGAGAGTGGGTTCTCTGAATGACAGGGCTAGAGTTAGACCTTAAGGGTGGAACCTAGAGAAATGGCATCAGATGATTGGCCAGAGTGTGAGAATAGGTGGGATTATACAAAGAAGGCGGGACCTAACGGGCCAGAGAGGTGGAGTGATTGACAGGGCTCTGTAGGCAGGCTGACAGTGACTCTGCTTCCCCCCACAGAAACGCTGATGGACTCTACCACTGCCACTGCGGAGCTGGGCTGGATGGTGCATCCTCCATCAGGGGTGAGTCAGTGGTCCTCAAACCTTGTCTGCCCCCTCCCGACACCTCAGGTTCTCAAGGCCGTGCGTGTCCCTCACATTCCAGTCCCTTTACTTGCTTCAAAGCTCAGAGCCAGCCTCTCATTGCCCACCTCCTGACCTGTCCCCACCCCCTGCACCTAGTTACCATGACCCTGTGCAGGATGCATTCAGCCTTTATCCCGCGGCCTCCTCAGAGTGAGGCTGGGGAGTAGCACCCCCATTATGCAGGTAAGAGATACGACTTTCAGGTTCCGAGTCAGGCACCTTTACCTGCATCATCTCCAGTTATGTGAGGAGGTATCATCTCTATGCTATAGCTGGGGAAACTGAGGCACAGAGCTCTGTCAAGGATGGTTTGTGGTTGCGGGATTTCATTTTGTTTTGTTTCTGTTTGCGAACCATAGCTGACCATGCCTGGGGCTTATTCCTGCCTCTCTGCTCAGGGTCACTCCTGGTGGGACTCTGGAACTATATGGGGTGCTGTAGATAGAACCCGGTTTGGCTAGGTGCAGGCAAGCACCCTCCCAGTACTACCATTCTGGCCCTGCTGGTAGAGTTAGTAAGGGAAGGGGGCCAAGTGTGTATCTAAGACTGTGACCACCATGTGCTCTGAGCCCCCTCTCAGCATCCCTCCCTGGGTCTGGTGATCTGAGCCCAGATGTCCTGGCCGAGCTCAGGGGGGAGTCAGTCAGCGGTGATGTCAGATTCATCTTCCTACAGCAGCCAGCCCGGCACTTCGGGGTTCAGGAACTCCTGAAATTCCATCCTGGAGCTTCCGCTCACCTGCTGGGACTGGGAGCCAGTGGCATGGCCAGTCTCAACTTCCATTTCCTCATCTAGAAGGTGGAGATTGGTCCATCTCCCTCCCAGGCCCTCCGAGGGTGTCCTGCAGAGCACCCAGCACAGACATAGAGGGGTTCCAACAGCTGCGTGTCTGTCTTCGCAGTCACTGTCGTCACTGTGATGTCCTTCCTTATCCCTTGGGGTCTGAAGGAGGGCTCTGGGTGCACACAGCCCACCTCTTCCCCTCCCAGCCCAGCTTCTTTGCTGGGACTCAGCTGCTGCCTCAGGGGCCTGAATCCCACCCCCACACCCAGGCCTGTGTTCTCAATAGGCAGGGCCCTGGGGTCAGGCCTCTTTCTGTGGCTCTTTCTTGTCACCAATTTTCCATCTGCGAAGGCAAGGGCTGCTGGGCCACAGCCCCACCCTGCCAGTAATGAGGCCAGGCTGGGCTGCAGGGCCCCGGACGCAATTATTCGGGTGTTTGGGCTGTAGGGCCTCCGCATGTTAATTAGAGAGAGGGGAGAAAGGGCAGAGTGCTCTAATTAAGTGCTCTAATTAAGTTCTGAAGAAGAGCAGTGATTGTAACAAGGGCTGACTTTGTCACATGGTGCCACCAAAAAAAAAAAAAAATGAAATGCAATGTAGGAGCTTAGGAGCGGCCATTGAAGACCAGGCGAGGCTCAGGCTGCAGGACGGCCTCCCTCAATGGTCTCCTGGGGCCGGTACCGCCACTGCTCCCCACGCACAAGGGGCTCAGAGAATCAAAGGGAGAGAAAGGGTGAGGATTAGCCCCGGAGCCCCTCCATGGTGACATGTGGAAGCTGGAAAAACAGAGGAAATGACTTGTCCAAGGTCACATAGGACGTTACCAGAGTTGGAAACAGAACCTAGGGTTCTTGGAGCACTGTTGGCATCTCATGTTTCTGGGCAGTATGGGTGGGTCAGAACTTGGAACCATGTAAGAGACCCCGCCTCTCAGTCTCTGCTCCCTCATCTGTACAATGGGCATAAGCACGCGAAACCGCGTCGACCCCTGACAGAGAACCAAGGGCCTGGCAAGCTCCAGCTGGTCTGGGTGGGCAGGGGTTCTACTATTGAGGCTCTTTTATTTCATCTGGCAGTGCTGGGCATGGAACCTGGGGCCTCACCTTGCTGTTGGGCAAGCGCTCTGCTCCTGACCCTTTTTTGCATTGAACCCAGAAGCCTGTCTAGCATCTGTGGGGACACTGGGGATGGAAACATTGCTGCCTTAGCATGCCTCCATGCTCCTGGGGTGACCGTCCTCAAAGGCCTGAAGGAGAGCAGCTGAACACAGACCCAACGAGGAGGACGGCCAGCTGCATGGACTGACATGAGACAGTGCAGGAGAGAGCACATGAGAGCTCACAAGACTGAGCAAGGCTCCTTGGGTTGGGTGGGGTTGACCTGAGTGGACACTTCCAGGGCCCTGCCGCCTTCCACTCCCCATGTCTGCCCCTCAGGGAGCATGGCAGCACCCTCTAGTGCCAGCTTTGCCCTTTCCAGCTCAGGGCAGCGCAGCTGTCCTGGGGATGGAGCTGTTGTCCCCATCCAGGTGGGTGAGTGATTGGGGGACCCTTCCATCCAGAGAAGGCAGCGAGATCCCAGAGGTCGAGTCCGAGCACACAGCAGAGAGGGCTCCCTTTGGGCCTTCCTAGATTCCCTTCCTGGGGTCTCTCTGGAGCAGGAATCTGTCTTTATCAGATTAGGAGACCCCTAAAGAAGGGTCACATATCCCATAGGGCCAGGGGAATGCAGGCAGAGGGTCCTGCCATCAGATTGGCACGTCTCCCTCCCAGTTCTGGGGAGCTCTTTCAGGTCTAGGCCATTTCTCCCCTCACAGACTGGGAATATTGTCAGGAGAGAGCATCTCTCAGCCTTCAGATTAGACGACCCCTAAGGTCAAGTCCGTGCCTCCCCTGTCAGACAAAATCATCCCTGATGCCAGGGGGCCCACCTACCCCATTCATTGAGGGGTGCCCTCCCATCTGGGTCTCCTCTCATAGACGGGGTGTTCCCGGGACTGTGCACCCACCTCCCCCATCTGACTAGCCTTTTGCCCACAGTGGGAAGAGGTGGCGGCTACGACAGAACATGAACACCATCCGCCGCGTACCAGGTGTGCAGCGTGTTTGAGACCAGCCAGAACAACTGGCTGCGGACCAAGTTCATCCGGCGCCCGCGGTGCCCACCGCATCCACGTGGAGATGAAGTTCTCAGTGCGAGACTGCAGCAGCATCCCCAGCGTGCCCGGGTCCTGCAAGGAGACATTCAACCTCTACTACTACGAGGCCGACTTCGACTCGGCCACGAAGACCTTCCCCAATTGGATGGAGAACCCCTGGGTGAAGGTGGACACCATCGCGGCCGACGAGAGCTTCTCACAGGTGGACTTGGGCGGCCGCGTCATGAAGATCAACACGGAGGTGCGGAGTTTCGGGCCCGTGTCCCGCAGCGGCTTCTACCTGGCCTTCCAGGACTACGGCGGCTGCATGTCCCTCATTGCTGTGCGTGTCTTCATACCGAGTGCCCCCGCGTCATCCAGAACGGTGCCGTGTTCCAGGAGACGCTGTCGGGGGCGGAGAGCACATCCCTGGTGGCTGCCCGGGGCAGCTGCATTGCCAATGCTGAGGAGGTGGATGTGCCCATCAAACTCTACTGCAACGGGGATGGTGAGTGGCTGGTGCCCATCGGCCGCTGCATGTGCAAAAGCCGGCTTCGAGGCTGTGGAGAATGGCACCATCTGCCGAGGTAAGGGCCGTGGCAGGCAGGTGCTCTGAGCGGGACTGCAGGCTGGGAGGCTGGGGGCTGGCACTGGGGGTGCCAAGGGACTGTGAGGCAGTTTCTGAAACTGTTGTCCTGGTTCCACTGTTGAGCAAAAAAAGAGTTTCCACTTTTTTTTTTTTGAGGGGGAGGCAGGGGTCTGGTGGGGGCTTTGTTTTGTTTGGGGAGACCACACCTGCTAGAGCGCAGGTCTTATGTCTTGCTCTGTCTGTGCTCAGAAATCACCCCTGGAGGTGCGTGAAGGACCTTATCAGGTGCTGGGGGTATTGAACCAGGTCAGGCATGCATGTGAGGCAAGTGTCCCACCACAGTACCATCACTCCAGCCCCTAGCAGGAGGCGCCTGAACAGCACTTCTTGAATGGGAGTATGCGTCCACATGGCGGGGCTGATGTCTGGTGCTCTCGGGGGTATGGATGTGAGCCATTTCTGTTGTAATTTCTCCGTGAATATGAATGAGGGCGAGTGGTGCTCAGTGTCTTCATTTACAAAGTGGTCTGGTTTCCTTTTTGAGAAAATGTGCCATCATGGCTGACTTGAGCTCCTGGTTATTAAGCTTTTTGCTCTCAGTCAATGTGGGACAGGCGATTCAGAGATGACCAAACACGGAAAGTTTCTTCTTCATCAACGCTGTGTGTCCCAGAAGGGTCACTGTGGGATTTCTCTGGGAGACAAGTGGATAGGGGGGCCCGTGATTGGGGGTGCTGTGATAGCCAGAGGAAGGAAGCCTGGGATGTGGCAGATTGAACGCTACCGCCCTATGAAGGGGGGCACCAAGTTCAACCCAAGCACTAGAGGAGAAAGACGTGGGGTACAAGGCAGTTGGGGTGGTGGCGGGGTCACTGAGCCCTGGTCAGTGGAGCAATGGCGGTTGTCTGTCATGGGCAGTTTCTCCAAGTTGAAGTAATGCTGAGGTCGGGTGTGTCCAGCCCCAGCTTCCTTCCATCCCTCTCCTGCACCTCTCACCCCTCTGGAGGCCCAGCCCAGCTCACTCCTGGGTGTGAGTAGTGAAGGCTAGTCAGTATGTGCTTAGTAAGCTCGAAGAGCCCGAGGGACACCAGCTGCCACTGGGCCTGTGCTGTGGCTGCCCGGCTGTGGGGCTACACTGTCTGGTTCCAGAGGAAAGAGGACCCCAGCTCCCATTGGGACAGAGCACTTTGCAGTCCTCCAGCACAGGGTCTCTCAGCTTTTACCATGCCCTGCACTGATTCCAATGCAGATTCCCGGGCCCGGGCCAGCTTCCCTGGGGCCTCTTCTGTAGCTCTGAGATGGGTCCAGAATCGGGGTTTCAGTCCGTGGATCTGAAGGTTCTGCAATCAGGAGAACGTGCAATCACTTGGGTGAAGAGCTAGCAAGGCCTGGGCCAGCCCCAGCAGGACTTGCCAGCCAGCCCACCACCACCATCACTCCAGGGAGCACCCACAGAAAATAGGAGGGTGTGCTTGGAAGAGACACATTTAATTAAGAAATGTATCTTGATAGGGAGGAAGAGCTGTTGCTTTATTAATACAAATTAGAGAAAATGGACTGGATTCAAGTCTCCCTAGCAGAAGGGGGCTGGTGTAACAGTCATCCTGGGGAAGGTAGTGGCGGGCTGGGGGGCTCAGGGGGCTTCTAGAAGCACAGAGTGGTTTGCTAAGGTGAGGCAAAGCCCATTCGATCTGGGCCAAAGACACAGTACAATAGGCAAGGTGCTTGCTTTGCTCATGGCCAACCCAGGATGGATCTCCAGCACCCCTTATGGTCTCCAAGCTCCACTAGGACTGAGTCCTGAGCACAGAGCCAGGAGTAAACCCTGAGCACCACCAGGTGTGGCCCTCAAACTAAAACAAGCCAAGGTTCCACCCGACCGACTTCCTAGGGAGCCGCTGCCTGCAGGGTGCAGACAGAGGGAGGGACACTGCCGGAGAGGCCCCGGCCACTCACCATCAGTCCCACCATGGACTGTTGAGCCCTTGTGTTTCTCTTGCTTTCTGCAAGCCAGTCACAGACCAGAGCTGGGAGAGACGGCTGTGAACCAGGGGGTCCTGTTCATCGTCCTCCCTGTTTTCAGCTCTGGGGTAGTGGAATGGGTAGAGGGATGATGGATAATTTGGGAGTTTTGCTTTTGAGAAGTGAGTTCACATCTTTATTGCTTTGGGGATGCACACAGGGGCTCTTGGAGGGGAGAGGTGGGTGAGGAAGGCTCCACGGGACAGCCTACGGTACATTTGGTGGATGTCACTGTGCATCCAGCGTGTCCTGTCCAGTCATGTCAGAGCCAGGGACGGCACAGAGACATGCCACCTTCCTGCCCACTCCCCTCAGGTTGTGCCCCCGGACTGACCACCCTCATCTGAAAGGGCCGCAGGACACTGGCCCTGAGGTTCCTGCTTCTCGGCAGCTGTTCCCACCAAGTTCCCAAGTCTACTTCCCCGACCCTTTCTAGACGTTGCTGGGTTTCATTTTCTAGGTGCCCCTGCCTCAGTTTCCCCATGGGTTCTGATTGCACTCGGTCTCTCCATCCCTGCCTCAGCCCCTCCATGCCTCCGCCACCGCCCCAATAATGGATCTGGAGGCCACAGCACACGTGATCCCACAGGCCCTAATGAGATTCTCAGTATTTAGCTTGGACAGGCAGAGGGGCTGCAAGCCAGCGGGAAGGGTGGGGGTGTGTGCACTTGAAGATCTGCTGACTGCAGCTCACGACCCCGTTCCCACTGCTGGCCTCCTCCCTGCCTCTGCCCTGCCCTGCCCTGCCCGGCCAGGCAGCTCCCAGACCTGCTTTTCTCCCCCACCCACACCCTCCTCTCCACCTTGGCCCTGAGACCTGGTGTGGAACCCGGTTCTGTCTCTCCCCTCCCAGTGTGAGGACGTCAGTAAACAGGATAAACAGAAGAGCAGCATAAATGAGCAAAGACTGGAAAAGCCTTCAAACAATAAGAAACAGGACTCAACACTGCCTCTTTTTTTTTTTTTTTTTTTTGGTCTATGGCCCTTTTGTTTTCCTGATCAGCTTATTTTGGGGGACAGGGAAGTCAACACCTATCCTTATCACAAAAGCAAAGCAGTTGCTTATGGAATCTTTAGAAAGTAACTGATTAGGCAAAATAAGAAAATTAGCATCACCCCAAGCTGCTGTTAGCAGACGGTGTGGGTCCTTCCAGGCATGGTCACACCTATTGATTTTTTAAAGGGAAGATGGATTCCTGCTAAAAACACAAAAAATGTTAGACAGACTGATATTTTGTGGACGTTTCCCCCTGTTGTTCCATCCACAACAGACTGTGGGAGGCAAGTGAAGGGTCCATGGCCTCGCTGG
Organism: Cryptotis parvus; assembly: GCA_021461705.1. NCBI lineage: Eukaryota > Metazoa > Chordata > Mammalia > Eulipotyphla > Soricidae > Cryptotis > Cryptotis parvus. The sequence continues at coordinate 80,620 of JAJIBD010030462.1, read as the reverse complement.
GTGTGAGGTGCCACTATACCCACCTCTCAGGTTTCAGGGCAGAAGTGCCCACAGATTTTCGTGGTCCCTCTGTCCCTTGGCACTGCTAGTGTTTGCACAGGACACGTTTCCAGGCATGGAATTATCGGGTCAGCTAGGACATGTTTGTGTTTCTTCTAAGCACCTTCACCACGCACAAGCTGCCAGATTGCCCCCCATGGAAAGGCTGGGCCGAATTCCCCTCCTGCGGCTGCCTTCCCAGATTGCCTCTTTCCCCTCATACTCTCCAGCATGGGCTGTTATGCCTGAGGCTTTATTTGGTTTCACTCTCAGAATCTAATGTTTCCCTACTCAAGGGAGGGAGGGAGCTTAGGCCAGGGGTCCCCTCTGGCCCTCAGTTAAATCCTGAGCCACCCTTGGGCCCAGCCTTTTCCAGCCCAACCCATCTAGCCTGGCCTCTTGGACCAGTGTTTCTGGTGAGTCTGTGGGGGGTGGGAACCAAGGTCAGTCTCAGGAGGTGGGGGGGAGTTGGCAGCGCCTTCTGGCTGAGGAAAGGGCTTGAGGGTTGGAATGCTGGGTGGGAGGAGAGGGTGCAGAACCCCTACAGAAAGTCCCGCTGCTTCTCTTCAAGGGCAGGGGTGGAGACGTACAGCTGAAGGGGGCTGGGGGACCGCCATCCCCTCCAGATCAGGACTGAGACCACACAGGCCTTTCTTGGGGGAAGGGGGATTGGCTGGGGAGCCTGGCCAAGTCAAGCTGCTCAAACTTTGCTCTTAAGAGCTGGGAGAGCCCCCATGCTTCTCGGATGCTTTCTTTCCCAGAGCTCACAACCATCTATTCTTTAGTCTACCTGCCCAGCCAGCCACCATGCTGCCAGACATAGAAAATCAACTTCTGGGGCCAGAGAGATAGCACAGTGGTTAGGGCTTTTGCATTGCACATGGCTGACCCAGAGTCAATCCCTGGCATCCCATATGGTCCCCCAAGCACCACCAGGAGTGACCCCTGAGCATCACTGTATGTGTCCCCCACCTCCCAAAAAAAAAAAGAAAGAAAGAAAATAAGCTTTTGGTTTACTTTGTTTGCATTTTTGTTGTTTTGTTTGAGGGCTATACTGAGTGGTGCTGGAAGATGCCTACTCCTGGCTCAGGACTTCCTGGCACTGCAGAAGGGTACGTGCAGTGCTAGGGACCAAACCTCTGGCTCCCCACATGCAAAGCATATGCTCTTTGGGTTCTCTGTCCAACCTTAGCATCTGAGTTTTTAGGCTTCTCGGAGAGGTCCGGTGACCTCTTTATAGACAACCAGGAAACTAACACACCTCAACTAGCACTTCCAATCCTGGGCTGGGTGTGTGGGCTGCAGAGATGCTGACAGCTCGTCTTGGCCTGGGAGGGGAGCTCCTAACTACAGCCCTGAGCCGCATGGAGATGCTGAGAGGTAGGAGACAGGATGCCTTCCTGGAGAACCATCCATTTTCCCAGAGCTTTGGAGAATGGAGGAACCAAGGGTAGGAATTGGCCCTGAAAGGAAATGATCAGAAATTACTCTGATGTTTTCTTAAGTTATGGTTTCTCTGCCCTGCAGACAAGATGCAGATGTTGGGAGCAGAGGTGCCGGGAAGTGTTCTTGGCCATGGAAAAAGGAAGGCAGGGGGACTTCCGGGGGCTCCCAAGGGCTGAGTGAGTCAGATGCCAACCTGGGCCTGGGGAGGCATGGAGAGGGACTGGGCTAGAGGGTAGGTGCCGGGTGGGCTCCAGGACCTTCCTGAGCTCTAGTTGTCTGATTAGCTCTGTTTCATACAGGGTGATGCTGAGCTGCAGAGAGCCCTGGGGCATTGTTTCAGGCCGCACAGCCAGTGGGACCCACCTTTCTCCAACGTGCTGGGCTACTCAGCGAGTGGCACGTGTCTGCCTGTGCTCTGCCCTGCCCACACCCCAGATTCCTGAGGAGCCCCTGAGATAGTGGAGGGGAGAGAGTGTGACACATAAACGAGGGGCTCAAAGTGAGACTGGTGTCACCCTTGGAGGTAGCTGGGCCTGGAAGGATGAAGTATCAAGGGGCTTCCACGGCCAGAAGAGGGGGCTAAGGTGGAGCACAGTCCCGGGGATGCACCTCTTCTCTTACTGAGGGGTGCGAGGCCTTGGAAAGGGAGCCCCCAATAGCAGGCTGGAGAGTGGTCCTCTCTGCCCCCGGCCCAGCCATCACTGGAGGCTCACTTCCTGTTCCCTTCCTGCACAGCCCCCCATGAAATAGATGGGGCACTGCTGTCTCCCTGGGGTGAGAGCAGAAAGGTCGGGGGCCTTTGCTCCCTCTTCCTCCTGCTTCTTGGAGGTTACTCCCTGCCCCCAACCCTGGTGTCACAGAAGAGGAAACAGGCTCAGAGCAGATAACAGCTTGTGCAAGGCAACACATGAGGAAGGGGCAGGATTAGAACCTGGAGCCCTCGGGTGACCCCCTGTCCTGGGACCTGAAGGGGTGAATGTCAGGCTGCTTCTTGAACACTTGCAGGGCCATAAACAGCTGGGGGAGTGCTGCCCCCCCTTCTAGCCGCTGCCTTTTCATCTGGCTGGGAGCCGGATCTGAGAGAGAGAGAGAGAGAGAGAGAGAGAGAGAGAGAGAGAGAGAGAGAGAGAGAGAGAGAGAGGCCCCGTTTATTGAGGAAGTTTATGCATTTAACAGTTTAAGCCTTTCTAAGCCTGTGGTACAACTGGATTTGGGAGCCGTTAACAATCCTGTGTGGTTAAGAGATTTTCATTGCCTCTCCGGCAGCTGGCTCAGACCCCACCGGCCCTTTGCTGGCCTCCGCCCCACCCTGCAGGGGTACCCCCGTCCCCGAGGCCTTTTGTCGTGAGCTGCCAGGCTGCTGCCAGGCTGATGGTTTCTCCTCCTCCCCTGCACCAAGTCTCCAGGTACAGGCTTTGATCTGAGGAGCAACTGAGGGCCAGAGGGAGGAAGGGAGTTGGCTAAGGCCACACAGCAGGTAAGAGTTTTGAACAGAGACCTGATGGAAAATTCAGAGTCCTTCCTCCACCTCAAGACCCACTCAGAACCCAGCCTCTGAGATCTGGGAGGCTGGCGGCGCTGCGGGCTGAGCCGGCCGCCTTTGTCCACCTTGTGTCTGCCTTTACAGAGCAGAACTGGGCTCCGCCCACGTCAAGTCCTTCACACTCTCCCAAATGCTCCTTTCCCCACCATAGCTCGGAGGGTGAAATGCCATTTGTAATTATAATGTCTTACATATGTACAGTTATTTATTTACTTACACCCTGCCTTGTTCCAGGAAAAATTAGAGGCGGCTTTTGTGTAGCATTTGGTCTCACCCTATGACACACTTTGATCTGAATGATACCCACATGAGAGAGCAAAGCCAAGGTCATTATTGCCATTTTAGAGGCAAGGAAAACTGGAGGAGGACATGGGGGCCAGAGAGATAGTACGCTAGTACGACGGGTAGGGTGCTTGCCTTGGCACACAGACAACTGGGTTTGATATGGTTCGGGCACCACATGAGGCCCACAGAGCATGGGCAGGACTGATCCCTGAGCACAGAGCCAGCAGTAAGCCCTGAGCACTGCTGGTATGACTCAAAATTTTAAAAAAAAATTTTTTTAAAGAATATGGTGGAGCCTGAGAGATAGTATAGCAGGTAGGTTACTTGCATTACATGTTGCTAATCCTGTTTAAGCCCCAGCACCAAGGTCCCCCAAGCCCTACTAGAATTTATCTCTGAGCACAGAGCCAGGAGTAAGTCCTGAGCACCCTGGATGTTACTTCAAAATAAAATAAATAAAATAGAACAAAAACTTTTTTTCAAAAGAGGGCAGGCTTTTCCAGGATCACGGGGCTTTTAGGGTCAGAGCCAGTACGAGAACCCAGTTCTCCAGGGTTGTTTCCTGGTCCAAGTAACTCATCTGCCAAAGCAACCAGTGCACCAAGGAGAGGGCAGCAAGATGGTCAGCCCTGTCCCATCCACTGCTAACCCATGTGGCTGTGCCTTGTCCTTGAATCATGACCAGCATCATGGTCATAAAAGCTGAGGTTCAGAGCAGGTGAACTGGCTCATATAGCACCCCAACTCTCAAGCACGGGTCTACCCCAGCTTCCTGCATCTCCCCTTGGACACAACTTGAAGCCAAACAGGAGCCCAGGAATTGGATGCATATTGGTCTTGTATCACCACTATGTACCAAACCGTAAGTCCTAGGGTGGATGTCCAGTACTTTCCTGAGTCCCCTAGGACTGGGGTAGAAATATCACTTCTCTCTTCCAGAAGAAGGAGGCTCAGGGAGGTTGGTTCACTGGCCCAGGTTGCACTGCATATGCATGGTGGAGCCAGAAAGGAAAGCCAGAGCCTGTCTTCGCACCAGAGTATTTGCAAGTGTCTCACCATCAGTCAAAGGCATTCACACTCATCGGCATGCTTGTTGTCAACAGCCCTCAGAAGTCAGGGCAACTGGGCCAGAGAGACAGTAGATTGGGTAAGACCTCGCCTTACACACAGCCTACCTGCTTCCATCTTGAGCAATGCTGGGAGTGATCCCTGTGCACAGAGCCAGGAATTAGCTCTGAGCACTGCTGAGTGTGGCCCAGTGTGCACCCCTAGACCCCAACTAAATAGATCAGGAAACCAAGGCTTAGTACATCTTTGGGTTGCCTAAGTGCAGGAGTAGCCCAAGGCTTAGCTCAAGAAAGTGCCAGGGTGGGGACTGGAGCTAGGTTACTGACCTGAGATTCTGATGTCCAGGTGTCCCCTCTTCCCCTGCAGCCCCCTGCTGCTGTGCCCTCCCCAGGTGCCTCCTGAATCCCCCTGGCACCAGCCCAGCACTGAACTTCCAGGACCAAGATCCCTGGGGATGGGGGCTGTCTGTGTCCAACACGGTGCTCGGGGGTAGGGCCACCTCCTGCTGTATCTCCACTGTCCCTGTGTCCCCCTGCCCACGCAAGACCGTGCAGGGACTGGTGTGGGGTCCTCGGCCCCTTCTCCCCCACTCTCCATCTCTCTGGTGATTCTGTTCAGGCCCAGAGCTTCAAACACCCACTCTGGGCTTCTCTCCATCAGTTCTCTTCTCTAAGTCCAACTCACAGACCCAGCTGTCACCCGGGCATCTCCGCTCCTTGTCCTCCCTGCTCCTAGAGTCTGTGCTCCCCTACAGTCCATCTCCAAAGTGGTGAGATGCCTCCTGGGGTCTGGGGGATACTGTAGTGGTGGGGAGGGAGTGGCCTGGAGTGCAGGCGGGGACACTTTATCTTGGTTGGCTTAATGACAGATGTCCAGGGGGCATGGAGTCCTTTTCTTCTGTAAAGGGATCAGATAAACTCAGGAAGCTCTGCTCAAAAACTTGATCCTATCAGATCCCTGCTCCACTCAGAGCTGCCTGTGCCCCTCATCTTGCACAATGAAAATGAATATCCGAAAAGGCGCTGAGTATGTGCCGCTCCTGCTCTTGGCCGCCTTCCCTCTCCTCGTCCGCTCCTCTCCCAGCGTTCCACCTCCTTGACCATTTCTTCTGCCTGGAATGTTCTTCCATTGAGGTCTGCACTGATTGCTCTGTCACCTCTGTCCGGTTTCTGCCCAGGTCCCCACTTCCCTCCCTTTTAAATGGAGGTACATGCAGATGCACGCTAACCCACACACTCCCACACTTACACGCACTCACACATGCACACTCTCACATATGTTTGCACGCTTATATGCACGCACACTCATACTCATGCTGCTTACTCACACACCCATGCATGCTCTCACACATGCGTGCTCACACACAGGCATACACTGATGCACACTTACACACATGTATGCATGCTCACACGTGCACACACATTCCCTTCGAGCACTTGCATGCAGCCTGCCCCACTTCCAGCCGCATTTCCCCCGCAGCCGCCTACCCCTCTATGCCATACTCTCTTGGTACCTGCTCTCCTGTCTGCCCACTCTGGGGAGTCCAGGCTCCTGCCAGTGTCCCGGGCTGTGCTTGGTGATGAAGGACTCAGAACTGTTGGCTGCGGAGCCCAGCTCTGCTCACTCGCTGGACCCTGCCACCCCGATGTGAGTGAGGATCCCAACAACGGCCCTTGAGGGGTGATGGGCGCTTGAGAGACCCCGCTGGCAGGAAGCCTGTGGTTAGCCTGTGGCTGGGAGAGATGTTTCTCTTCTCTGTGCTCAGCCTCCTGCTAACGTGGCCATCCGTCTTGGAGCCCCGGGAGAGGCTTTCCGTCTTACTCGTGTTCTCACGTTGACACATGGAACTTGAACCCCTGCTCCCGGCCTGCACGAGCCTCACTGAGGTGAGATTCCCAGCGGGTGGTCCTAGACCAGAGGCTGCTGGGGGCACGTGTCCTCACCCTGAGCCCACGAGAGCTGCTGCGTGCCCAGCGGCATGCCCAAAGCTGAGGAGGGAAGTACCCACAACTGCCTCCTGTTCCCAGCCTGAGACTGTCCTGCAGCCCACTTATTTCTCAGACCCCTTTGTTTTGGCTTTGAGTTTTGACCCAGTCCTGGTGGGGGCAATGGGCTGCTCTGGGCTCAATGCTATTCACTCAGGAATTACTCCTGGTGGTGCCCAGGAGACCATATGGGATGCCGGGGATCAAACCCAGGTCAGTTGCATGCAAGGCAAATACCCTACCTACTGGACTATCACTCTGGTCCCTAAAAATTTTAGTTGCAGTACATCTCTGGGATGACTTCTCTTCGTGGGGTTGGGGCAAGGGGTGGTACCTGGATGCTTGGGGACCGTGCACTGCCAGGACTTGAACCCAGGGCCTCACACATGCAAGGCAAGTGCTCTACTGCTGAATCACCTCCCTGACCTAGGGACTGGAGGTATAATATAGCAGGCAGGGCACTTGCCTTGGTTTGGTCACCTGATTCGATTTCCCTGTATCCTTGGGCCCCTGAACAGAGTCAGGAGTAAACCCTGAGCATTGCTGGATATGGCCCCAAAACTTTTGATTTTATTGATTTAAAACTTTGATTAAAACAAAGATAAAACACTTTGATTAAAACAAAGATAAAACACTTGACTTAAAACTTTTGATTTTATTTATTTTTGTTTCTTTATCATTCTCTCTTCTTTCCTTCGTTGTTGACATCATTGTGGTTGGGCGGCAACCACTGAGTGTGGTGTGGTGTGGGGGGGTCACACATGCCATGTGGTGCTCCCCAAAGCCTCACACCAACCACTGTGATAGCACAGTGTGGCCGGGCGCCTTGCACACGAACTCCCCAGGACTCAACATCCTGCCTATAATGTGCACACACCTTTTAATACTTATTTATGTATTTATTTGTTTGTTTATTTATTCACTTATTTATTGCTTCTTGCCTCACAGCCAGCATAGTTCAGTGCTCTTTACTCAGGAATTACTCCTGGTGGTGCCCAGGAGACCATATGGGATGCCGGGGATCAAACCCAGGTCAGTTGCATGCAAGGCAAACACCCTACCTACTGGACTATCACTCTGGTCCCTAAAAATTTTAGTTGCAGTACATCTCTGGGATGACTTCCCTTCGTGGGGTTGGGGTGAGGGGTGGTACCTGGATATGGCTTTCAGCACTGGGGAGCAGCTGGGAATAGCAGAGCCACTAGGATCTCATGTGATGGTACCGGGCTTGAATACAATCTTCTATGACCAGGACAAGTACTCACAGCCACGGGATTCTTCCAGTGTCTGTCTTTGAGCTGATGTAAATAGAGGTGGGTCCCAGTGATGCTTAGCCTGGCAGTGCAGGACTGATGGTTTGGTGCTCAGGGGGCCTGTGGGGCCAGGATTCAGACTCAGGCTTTGCTAAGCTAGGCCTGTGCTCTCCCACTCGAGCTCTCTTCCTGCCTTGCAGGTCCTTTCTCTGAGTCTTCTTCCTGTTGGCCAAGGGGACTGGCTGTCCCAGACTCACGCAGCTTAGCATGGAGTTAAGGGAGCTCAGAAGACTAGAGAATGATAGGGAAGGGAGAGATTCTCCTACACTTGGGCTGGCATCAGCCCTGTGCCCTGGCAGAACTGGACAGTTACAAGCAAGAATGGGCACACAGTAGGGGCTTAATAAGTGGCTGTGAGCTACCACCAGTTTGGGTCTGTTTTTGGAATAACTCAACCAGACAAGATGCCTCTGTTGCATAGACCTGAAGCCGCTCAGAGCCAGAGTCCCCAGATACAGGTGTGGGACCTGCGCTTTCCAGGCCTGGCCCCTTGCCGAGCACCCCTACCCACAGTGTCACCAGCCTGGAGTAGCAGCCTTCACCACTGACAGCCTCTCGAGAGGCCGGCCAGTGGCCCTGACCTCCTCCTACAGGATTATGGCCCCAAGTTGCCTGCCCCAGCCAAGAGTGGGGAAGTTTAGTAAAGCAGTTAAGGTGCAGTCATCTCTGCCTGGCCTTGGCTCCCCATATTCACTACCTGTTTGAGTCCAGGCAGATGACTCACTTCCTAAGCCTTGATGTCCTTATCTCTGAAGTGGATATGATCACCAAGGGAAGGATGCAGGGAAAGTTGTCTCAACGAGATGATCAAAGTCAAGAGCTGGGTGGAGAGCAGCTCAGACATGGCTGTCTCAATGCTCTGGGCTGTCACCCTCCCTTGGCAGATAAGGAAACGGAGGCTCTGAGAGAGCAAGTGACTCCCCAGGCTACACGGCAAGCAATGGATGAGCCGCACTGCCCGGTGCAGCTCAGGAGCCCTTCTGAGTTCTTTCCACCCTGTGTCCCCGACAAATCATGGGCCCATCCTGGAAAGTATGTGCCTTATGCTACCCCAGCTTCCGCCGAGAAACCCTCCCTTGCACACGCCATCATCTGACAAACAATATTTTAAATACCCAAGTGTGGTCACTGGCCTTGTTGGCTGCCTGAGCGCCCGTACAGCTTTACGGGCCCCACATCCATCTCCTTGGCAAGCCTGACCTGGGCTTTCCTCCCCACACCCTGTTGTTAGAGCTGTCTGGGGAGCTCCTTGGAGGCCCAGGAGGGATGGGCACCTCCTTGGAGCATGTGCCCCGAGCATCAGCAATTGCATGCAGAGGGAGTGTGGGGCCACACAGCTGTCTCAGGCTCCCTGTGTGTGTGAGTCCATGCGTGTGCGCACACTGTGTATTAAGTCACACATATCCACTTGAAGATGGGACTGTGTGCTTGCACGCACTGGGCTAACGGGTGGCGTGGGACACATGCAGGGACACACACTCACCTTCAGAGAGACGGCATCAGGGTTATTGGTTTTCTGCCATTAGACGTTCCCTTTGAGGGCCTTCCATCTCCCTCCAGCCAGCGTCGGGTCCAGCATTCTTTCTGAAGCAAACAGGACTGCACCCACCTGCCCCTAACCTCCCCTACCCTACACCCCTCTAGTCCAGAAATCCTTCCGCACACCCTGCTTATGGTGTGCAGAAATGCATGGGGACCCTGGTGGGAGTGCAGTGAGTGGCCAAGTATCCCATCCTGGCTCTGCTGTTGTCTAGCCAACATGGCCCCCCTGGGCCTGTCCCTCCACTTCCCAGAGGCTTAGCCATCATGCAGCACCTTCTTCCCGGACGGAGGCCCCTGTCTGCTTCTACTCAGTAGACCCGAGAGACTGGGTGGCGGTCAGCCAGCAGAGCAGCGGTGATGCTTTCAGAAGGGACCCCACCACACACACACACACACACACACACACACACACACACACACACACACACACACACACACACACACACACACACCCAATGCTCCTGGGACTTGACTAGCATCCTTGTTTCATCCATCAGATCACTGCCCTTTGCTGTTGTCCTGTTCCACAGAGGAAACTGAGACTGGACACTGAAAGGACATGCCCCTGGGAGATATTAGGTGGTGGTCAGTCAGGCTCTGGACACAGGTTTCAGGGACCCCTTAAGTCTTCCTGCAGCTCCATTCCGGAACTTTCCTCGAGCCAGAGCCAAAAGAATAAAGAGGCCAGGTCTGAACCCATGGGCTTAGGCCAGCCGGTTAGGACCCTGAGTGTCCAGCAAACAGAGGAGGGCCAGCGCCCTGCATGCAGGCCTCAGCTTGAGCTCCCGGCCCCGTCCACTCACGGGAGCCCCCTCCTGCTGCCGTCTTTGTGCCCCGGGAAGAATGCCTGTCTTTATCTCCCGGACGCCCCTTCCCTTTGATTCTCCTCTCCCCAGCCTTTCTGCTGACCTCTGCGTGTTGGGAATCCAATTAGAGACGTGGACAGAGAGAGTGACAGGCGCTCGAATCCCGCCCCGGCCCCTGTGAGCACGCCTGCTGGAGCTGCGGGCGGCCCGCCTGTTTGTCATGCCGAGCCCCTGCGCTGGGCTTTGTGGGGATTAGCTGCTGGGGGTGGGGGCTCTCTGCAGATGGGACCAGAAGTGATGCTGGTGAATGTCACGTCCCTGTGGAGAGTGGAGGAGGGGGCCTCCTGCTCAGCAAAGAATCCAGCATCCACCTCAAAGGGTCTGGGGCGGGAGGCAGGCTGGCCTTGAGGTACAGGGGGCCCACTCTGGGCTATGGGGCAAAGAGGTGGTTGGGGGAACTCAGGGCCGCCTTTGGGGTGTTTGGTCTCTGAGTTGAGGTTCGGAGGGTCAAGGCTAGACTGCCCAAGAGGTGGCAGCCAAGCAGAGACCACTAGGAGGGCCTTGGGGGGGGGCACATGATTGCATGGCTGAAGCCTGGACCTGGGCCTTTATTTGCAGAACTCTTAAATATGATGGTTGTGGGGGTGGATGGTGAGAGAAACCCAACGAAAAGGGAGGGGACAGCGCTTCGACCTGGAGTCCACACCTGCCTGACCTCCAGTCTGAGCTCAGACCTGTGTGGCTGGATGCAATGTTCTGGCCTCGCTCTGGGTCCAGGCACAGAGGGACATCTAATGTGCCCTCAGCTTTGGAGAAATGGCGAGGGCAGGCCAGAGGCAGGCAGAGTGGAGAGTCTGAAGCAGAGATCGGATTCCTAGGAGGGTTTACAAAGCAAACTGGGAGATGGCGGGTAGGGGGTGGACCCACGTTCAGCCAGGGAGTCCCAGAGGGCTTCCTGGAGGAAGGGGCAACTGAGCAGAGATCTGGAGGACTAACTTAGGAGGCCTTGGAGCAGGGCAGGTGTGGGGTCTGTCCACCCACTCCCGTCTTCATCCCACAGCGACTGACTGGGATCGGGCAGGGCCAACCCACCTCCCACAACAGCTGTGGTGCCCCCGGGTCAGTGGAATTGGCAGCCTTAGGGCACTTGTCCTCTAGCAGGAGTGTGGGGTGGGTTCGAGAGCAGAGGGAGGCTGAGAGCCCGGCCCCGAGAGCCAAGGTTGCTCCAGTGTGTGGCCGGCCTGTTGCTGCTCCCAGCCCACACCAAGCCCAGAGAGCAGAACTGGCTTGGCCCACATACAGGGGAGGCCGAGAATAGCCACAGGGCTTGCCCAGAGCATGTTTGTTCCTGGCGCCTGCGTGGACAGTCAGGAGCCCTGGATCTTCTGCCGGTGCAGTGCCTGCCCCCATGAGGGCTCTGCAGGTGAGAGTGGACGCGCGCTGGGTGGATGGACAGAGGGAGGGAGAGACAAAATCAATCAATTTGTCCTTCCTCAGTGCCCTTTAAAAATAAACAAGTCTGCACTAACCCACCCCCGTCCTGCCAGGGAAGGTGTATTAAATATGAATTAATCTTTTAGCTTCCGTTCTCCTGAATACAAAATGGGAAGAGTCTTTGGCCCCAGGAGAGCATGAAGAGACTCATTGTGCTTCCCTTACCTGCCTGGGCCAGAAGACACATTCTCCCATCCTACGGCACCCTGACCCACCCACACCCACCCACACCACAGCCCCTGCCGGGACCTCAAACCCCACCTTCCCTGACACCTCCCCACCCCTGCTCCCACCCTGTCCCCTCTCCAGCCTCTCTACCCCTCTCTGAGATGGCCGCTTGTAGGCAGAGGCCCTGCTCGCTGCCCCCCTGAAGCCCACCTCCCCGCTGCTCCCCTGTACTCCGCCCCTTTCTCCCTACCTGCTGCTTCCCTCTTTCTCCTCCGGCCCTCCCAGCTCTTGCTCTCTCCTCGACTCGGCTTGCAGCCTGGCCTTCACTCTCCTATCCTCAGTGCTACTCCTTCTCACTTCTGCTCTTGTCCTTGACCCCTGGCCCTCAGGCTTCCCCACCTTCTTCCCAGGGGACCACTCATCTGGACATGCCAGGGCCCCCGTGAGCTGAGGTCTGAGAGTTTCTGCTCTCGACCCAGACCCCAATGGGATGCCAGGGGTCACAAGCAGCCGCCCTTATCCCTGAGGTGCTCACAGCCCAGTGCTCCCCCTCTCCTCCCACTCACTTGCTTCCCACACACTGACTGAGCATCCATTCCTGGAGCAGGTGCCCTGAGCTCTGGGTCAGTTTCCTCCTCCGTGTAAGGCGGACACGAGAATTGACTGGTACAAGGGGCTCAGATGAGCCCAGCAGGTGGACCCCGTCTTGTGCCAGCCCTACACTGGACCCAAAAGAGGGGTATGGGGAAGTGGATGGGGGGAATTCACCCCTCGGAGCTGAGAACAAAGCCCATTTCCAGGGGCCGGTAGTGGAGGCCTTACTGAGGAGCCAGGAGTCGGGGTCAGGGGACCAACATTTCCGCCTCCGTGCCCTTTGTTGGCGGTGCTGTCGTGCTGACCGGCCTTCCTCAGGTGCCTCCGGGGCTGCCCTTCCTGCTGCCGTGCTGCAGTTTAGCCAGAAATTAGGGTGGGAGATGGCAGACAGCAGAGCTGCCGAGACGCCCCCAGCACAAGTGGGGCTCCAAGGATCGAACTTGCTGCCTCACCTTTGCAAGTTTCTTTAGCTCCTGCCTGAGACCCCCTCCTTAAGCTTTCATGAGGCTGCGATTGGGGCCTCAGCAGGCTGTGGGTGGGCTTCAGCCTCAAGCCCACAGCTGGAAGGTCACTCACATAGGTGGTTTCCACACCACTGCCCCTCTGACCCTCCCCCAAGGCTAGAAGCCAGGTCTGCACTGCCCCTGCCCACCCTACTGGCCACATCCTCTGCCTGTCATCTCTGTCCCAGAGGGCCTGGCCTATGGATTCTAAGGAGGCTTCAGGGAATCGCAGGGCCCCACCCCCTGCTTGTCCTGGAGTCACACCCTCCGAGCCTCAGCTTTCTCATCAGAGCCTTCCAATAGCTGAAACTCGGGGCCAGCGCCCGGTGGGCTTTGAGCCAATGTTTCCCCAGTGCCCCCTGTGGTGCCACTTCCAGACCTGCCCCTTTCCTCCTGGCCTGGATCTTAGCAGGCCCTTTCAGAGCTGACCTCCAGACCACTGCCCAGCCCCAGACACTGGCGTCCTCTGCTCCTCCCCCTCCACCTTCCTGCGACCACCCAGCCCAGCCAGCTGCCGCCCTCCCGCCCACTCGGGACCCAGGGGTCAGCCGGCCTTCCAGTGTGGGAGGGGGCCGAAAGGGTGAGTCTGTCCCCAGGGGATTGGGGGTAGGGGGTGAGACCAGGCAGGTGTGTGTGTGTGGTGAGGGTGGGGTGAGGAGGGGGGTCTCCCCAGTACATATGTACCGGCCAGGGGGCTGCAGACGTCTGAGGATGCCAGAGGGTGAGCTGGGAGAGAGAAGACAAAAGAATGGAGCGAGCTGAGGAAGCCGCTGGGTGGGAGGCGGAGCCCATTTGTATGCAGCGGAGGCAGGAGCCCAGCCAGCCCGGCTCTTCAGAGGAGTCGATTCCCAGGGTCCTCGGAGGAGGGAGGCTGAGCGCCATGTTGCACACCCCTCCCTTCCTCACCGCCTTACTCAGTCCAGATTGTGCAGGTGGGGAAACTGAGACCGGGCAGCCACAAAACCAGTCTCCTAAACCAAGAGGGGGTCTTCCCGTCTGTGGAGACACCCGCCAGGTACAGAGGTGGATAAATGAGGGAGTGCTGATGGTCAGTGTGCTGGGCAGGTGATACATGGTACACAGAGGATGTCAGGCCAGGAGGGAGGGGCTCCTGAGAGTGGGCTCAGTGGGAGGGGCCTACTTCGCAGGCATGAGGAAGAGTGGAAAGGAAGGAAGGCGAAGGCCGGAAGGCAGGAAGGCAGGAGGCAGGAAGGCAGGCAGGCAGGCAGGAAGGCAGGAAGGCAGGAAGGCAGGAAGGCAGGAAGGCAGGAAGGAAGGAAGGAAGGAAGGAAGGAAGGAAGGAAGGAAGGAAGGAAGGAAGGAAGGAAGGAAGGAAGGAAGGAAACCTCAGAATTCTTCACGTGACCTACACAATCAATGCCATGTGACCACCCCGTTCCCTTACTGTCACAGAGAAGAAGCATCATGGTCACGTTCACATAGCTCATGCCCTGAGCACAGCCAGGGTTCAGACCCAGACATCTGATCTGTGCCTGGAAAAATGGAAAAGCCTGAAACCCAGGGGCCGGTCCATTTCTACCCCACGCCCACCTGGCAGTGCCCAGGCATGCAGCCGGTGCTTGGCGATGCTTGCGGAGTCAGAGAGGATCTTGGTCACTGGTGTGTTTCTCGATTCCGTCCTCCCGGTGTTCCCGCGTGTGCTCGGGCCCTGCCCCGCCCCCACCAGGCAGGTGTTGAGCTGCGCCCTCCACGGGGCCAGGCCCCAGAGGGACAAAGCCAGGGGCGCGCCTGGGCGGCCCAGCCTCTGCGCGGGCTGAAGCTGCTAACAGGCTGGAAATCTCTTTTGTCAAAGCCTGCGCTGCCTCCAACCTCCTTTAATTAAAGACAATTAGTGCTTTCAGCCCCTCTGCACAGCTCAGCTCCCCTGTTTGCAAACACGCAGCTGCGGGAGCTTCGTGGGCCCCCCTCACCACCGCCCCAGCCCCGCTTCCCCCAGAGACACACAGAGGTGCCTTTATGAGCCGCACGCAGCCTCCTCTGCTCCCGCCGGGTGGGAGCACTTCCAGGCCAGCACCGAGAGCTGCAGACCCTAGAGGGGCCTTCACACATGGGTCCTGGCACACGGTCTTCCCCGGACAGCCGGGGTGCCAGGTCCACCTGGGCCACCTTGGGAGGACTTGCACCTTTCTCTGAACCTGCTTCTTGGATTTCCAGTGGCCCCTGTGCTTCCCCCAGGACCTTGCACCTGAGCTGGCCCTGAGTGCCTCCCTTGAAAGGGAGGGGAAAGGAACCTGCCATAGAGGCAGGCTAGGGGAGGGGGAGGGAATCGGGGACATTGGTGGTGGGAAATGGGCACTGGTGGAGGGATGGGTGCTGGAACACTGTATGACCGAAACCCTAATATGAACATCTTTGTAATTGTGCATCTCATGGTGGTATAATAAAATATTAAAAAAAAAAGAAAGGAAGGGAAAGGGCTGTGTGCATGCTTTGCCTGCAGAAGGCCACCTTCCGTCACCAGCACCGCATGGTCCCCAACACTGCCAGGAGAGACCTGAGCACTGAGCCAGGAGTACCCCTTGAGTCCCATCAAGTGTGGCCTAAACAGTTTTAAAAAATGGGCTGGAGTGATAGTCCAGCTGGTAGGGCGTTGCCTTGCACACAGCCAACCCGGGTTCCATCCTCGGCATCCCATATGGTTCCCGAGCACCGCCAAGAGTAATTCCTGAGTGCAGAGCCAGGAGTTACCCCTGAGCATCGCTGGGTGGACCCAAAAAGCAAATAAATAAATGAATTAATTAATTAAAATAAATAAAAGAGGAAGAAGGAAGGAAGGGATGGTGCGAGCAGTAGAGTGCTTGCCTGACACTTGATTTGATCCAGGTACTACGTATGATCCCCTGAAACCGCCAGCAGTGATCCCTGAACATCCTTTCTTTTGGTGTGTGCCCCACCAAAAAAAAAGGAAAAGGGAGAGAAGGCATTCACCTACTGATGGCTGCAGCCTTGCTGAGCTGACTCTGCGTGGCAGCCTTCTGAGTACTCCCCACCCAATAGGCGGCAGTGTCGAGGGCTGAGGTTGGGAAACTTGGCCTCACTGGGCTAGGAAGCAGCAGAACCAGCACGCATCGCCAGGCCTGCTCACCTGAGCATCTGAGTGGCCCAGCCTCCAGGACGTCCAGAGTTCCTCCGGTCCAGCTCCCTGCCTGCCTCTGCCACCATGGCCTGAACCAATGATGTGCCCCTCTGGCATAGTCACTCCCTCTTCCGTGCCCCCCGGGAGCTCCTAGTTGAGTGGGAGACCCATGGACAGCCCCTTGTTGGGTGGCAGAGCCCTCTAGCAGCGACGGGCTCTGCAGCCTTGTCCAGCAGCATAGAGGGTGTGACTGTTAGCAGGAAGAAGAGCGAACAAGAGGACCGTGAGCATGAGCATCCTGGCAAGGGCCAGGGCCAGGAACCCAAAGCAAATTCTAGACAGGGAGCGGCTCAGACAGAAAGGGGGTCGCTGTGTCCACTGTGGGTGAGGGGACAATCCTCTGCAGGCTGAGGGACTAGTCTAAGTCCATACAGCTACCTACTGCTCGAAGGGGGTGCCATCCTCTGAATGCAACCCATCAACTGAAGGTCTGTCCTATTTCATTACTCAAGCAGTGTTCAGAGGGCTCAGGAGTGATTCCTGGTGAGTCTCGGTCAGCTGGGCAGGGCTGTTCAATGCAGTACTGCTGTGGCCCTTCTGTACTGGCGATGTTTGGGCCATCCCAGCAGAGATAAGGGGCCACTCAATCACACCAGCACTTGCCCCTCCAGGGCTACACGTACCTCTGCTTCAGGGGCCATGTGGCTCCAGAGATAGAGCATGCATCCCTCTGGTCCTGTTGCTGTCTTCCTTTCCGGGAAGCCATGTCTACTTCTGCTCACTTTTGCATGCCAGGGTCTGGCCCAGGCTCCAAGGAGCAAGAGCTCTATACATCCATGCAGAGGAAGTAAAATGTCCTCACAATGGAGGGCATGTGAGAGGCCTGCCCGCTGCTGCCCTTCTGGGCCCAGAGCAAATTCATCTCTGCATGGTTCCACCTAGCCAGAAGGGCTACAGGCAGACTCCCTAGAGCTCGCAGGTGTGGTGACATGATACGTCACCGTGTCCTTTTCAGATTCGCGGTTCTCAGATAAGAACTTCCAAGTGGCTGCTTCCAAAAGGGGAGGCACAATACTAATAACCACTCACCATGGACCGATTGTGTTTCCATGTACCAGACGTGCATCTATCTACTTCTCACCACACCCTTTGTCTTGTGGTTCAGAGGGAGAAGCTGAGACACTGAGCAGCAGCTACCCCCAAACCCAGATCACTCGGTTTCAGAGTCAGGATTCAAACCCAAGACACCTGGTTCTGCAGTCAGGCTCTGGCCCCGCTCATGTCACACCCCCTCACCTCTGCTGGCACGGACCCTCTCCTGACTCCGGAGCAGGCAGTCCCCGAGGGTTGCTCTGCGTCTGGTCTCCCCAAAGACCCTGTTTTTCTTCCTCACTCGAGTGGAGACCATAAGCCTGGAAGGAGCGGGCAGAGCCAGGCCAGGCCTGGGACCCATCTGCCTTTTGGCAGCTCCAGGCCCGTTTCCTCCAGCCTGGACGGCTTCCCCGTGGTGCCTCTTCAGGCCCTTTCATGTCCCCTGGCATCCCCAGCACCACTTCCTGTAACCCCTGGCCCCATTCTGACCCGCTCTACTCAATTTCCCAAGATGAGTTGCAGAAGCTGCGAGGTCTGCGTGCAGAGTCAGGAAAATTAACGAGCTGCTCCCCGCCAATTGGCGTTTCCAGGCACCAGCTGGCCTGGAGTGTTTACTCGGCACCCTCAGAGCAAGACAATGAAGTGCAGCTTAGGCTGGGTGCAGAGCTGTCTACAGATCACGCAGAAAGCCGCCGGAGCTGTTTTTCCAAGGGATCAGTGCTTGAGAACATATTACTAGGGAGCTGTGTCTTTATTCATTCTTATTAATGCGTGATACATCAATATACACGTAACATCGCTGAGATTCTCTCGTGTATTTAGCATTTCTCCTGTGCCAGGTGCCTTACCTGGTCACCTGATTGAAGCCTCACCTTTTCTCCTGCAAGAGATACCTCATTTTTCCCGTGTTTCAAATGGGGAAATTGAAGCCCCGCTAGGCTAGAGGATTCCTCCAAGGGGAATGGGGGGGTGGTCCCAGCACTGTCTGACCCAAGGTGTCTGTCTCTTGCCGTAGAACACATCTCCGTCCTGATCTCTGAGTGCGTGACCCTGTGCTCGGAGCACGAGATGCCCTCATGAATGTTTGCACCAACTCTGGTGAGGAGGAAGAGTGTGGGCCCCACTCCTGCCAGGGCAATGTGAGATTCAAAGTACCTTCTGTGCCATACGTGAGCCCTCAAGTATCGGCTCAGTGTGAGTTGTTTCTGATGGGGGCAGAACACATGGAGAGAACACAGCTTGTTTGGGGCTTTGGAGGATGAATAGGAGTCGGCCACCTGACCTCAAGCACAGTGTCGGAGGAAGTCAGCCTGGCCCCTCTGGTGCTCTGGGTGCGCTGTCCCAGAGGCTCAGGGTTCAGCTTGTTATTTATTGAAATGATTAGGTAGGGAGTGGGGCTGAGAACACATAAGGACCCAAGGGCCTGGCCAAGTGGCCCTAGAGACTGTACTAGCCCAAGCTAAGAGGCACCGGCTATGGGTGTGGAAGGCCAGCTGCTGCCCACACTATGCCACCCAGGAAGGACCTGCATGATTCCATCTGGGAGGAACTCCTGGTCCCCTGTCCCTCTTGGCTCTTGTGGGAGGGGCCAGAGGAAGCTGATTGCTTAGATGTAGAGCCACCTCCTCCTTGCAGTCTTCTGGAGCTGCACACCCCCAGCCCCCATGAGGGCCAGGGCTAACATTCTGTGGTAGGAGTGAGGGTTGGCAAGTCACTTCTCAAGGGCTCTCAGTCTCCTTGAGGGCCCAAGGCAGAGCGAAACCAGGAGCTGTGCTGACCTAAAGTCCCGCTTCTCGGAGTAGACGAGGCAACTCAGCCTCTCAGGAGTTCCACCGACATCCCATATTACTCCTTGTCCCCTAAACTCACCCAAGGCATCACTTGGTTCCTGTCATCCTACTGCCAGGCTGGGAAAGCGCGAATGGAGGACTTCCAGGCAATCGACAGATGAAATAGGGTTTCTCTCGAGACAGGGCCCCTGGCAGCCCGCGGCCCCTCCCCAGTCCCAGCGAGCCCCCTCCACCCCTGCCTTTGGGGCAAGGCGATGGGGTCTCATGGGGACTCAGGAGACAGAGGCAGGGTCTCTGCTGAGCTTGGAAACTCACAGTGTGATCTGGTATGAGTTCCTGACCACTCACTCAGCCTCTGTTTTCTCCTCTGTACCAGGCGATGGGTGTCAGGCAGATTAACAATTCTTTGCCAAAGTGAGCCTGAGACTCCTGCGTCCCTAGTCCTGGCTCCAGGGTGGGGGTGTGAAAGATGTCTTCATCCCAGCGGCCTGTACGCCTCAGAGAGCCAGAGGCCAAGTTCTGCTCCTCAGCCATGCTGGGTCCCCGAGGAACAGCCCTGCATCCTTGGGCTGGCCAAGGTTCTCTCTCCCACACTCTACGTGGCTGCCAAGAGGCTTTCCGCGGGTCTGGGTGGAGGAGGGCTCACCCTCACCCCGTGGGCACTGGAAGTGGAGGACAAATAGCCATCAGGAGGCCGACGAGAGTGAGCCATGCTGCATCTCAGCTCTGCCTTGTAGCCCAGGAATGGGCTGGGGGTCAGCAGGCGCCTGCCTCTCTGGCTGTCGGGAAGAGGAGGAGGGCATCAGAGCAGATGGGGCCAACCGCCATCGGGGCCACCTTGCCCCAGGTCTGCTGTCGGGGAGGACACATGGGCAGGTGCGGGAACACAGCCCATTGGGGGGTCAGGGCAGCACCGTCGCAGGATCTGCTGCCAGGCTGCCCCTCGGCGTGGGCAGTGGTGACATCAGTGAAATTGTGGAACAGGCTTGTAAGAAAACTCAGTGAGGGGACCAGAGCCATAATATAGCAGGTAGGGCACTTGCCTGGCACGTGGCAGACCCAGGTTCAATCCCTGGCACCCCATATGGCGCCCCTGGACCAACCAGGACTGACCCCTGAGTACAGAGCCAGGAGTAACTCCTAAGCACTGCTGGATGTGGCCCAAAAAAACTATATTTTAAATAAAAAGAAAAAATAGTCAGTGAAATCATGGAATGGTCTTGTAAGAAAACCCATAAGGAACCAGGAGTAAGGGAGTGGTGGAAATTCTGCCCTGGAAACTCCTGCCTGCTGGGGCCCCTGTAGGCACGAAGGGGTGCCAGTCACCTGGCTGTAGTGCAAGAAGCTTCTCCCAGCCCACGAGGTGCCACCAGGACCGGGGAGTGGGGAGCGTGGAGAGACTAGTAGAGGCAGGAGTGGCCTTCAGGGACAGCCAGCAGCAGAAAGGGGTGAATGAGAGGAGTCAGCCAAGGCACAGGATCCTGTTATCAGCCTCTCTGAGCCTCAGTGTGCCCATATATAAAATGGGCACAAGGATTAAAGGACTGGACACAGGTTCAGTGTTGAGGCTCTGGGAACGGTTCCTCACGGCATGCACTGAGGTGGGGCTGCCTACCCATCCTGCTGGCACCTGAATCAGCCTGAGTTTGGTGAGTGCTGATGGAAAGCCCAGCTCGGTGGGCCAGTGCTTGGACCACGGAGTGCATGGATACGGCAGACCCCTCTCAGAGCTCTGGAGCCTGTGTCTGTGTTGTGTGTCACTGATCCTTGGCTGACTTGTGCCTTCTTCTTTTTTTTTTTTTTTTTTTGCTTTTTGGGTCACATCCGGCGACGCTCAGGGGTTACTCCTGGCTTTGCACTCAGGAATTACTCCTGGCAGTGCTCGGGGGACCATATGGGATGCCAGGGATCGAACCGGGCGGCACAGGCCGGCCGCGTGCAAGGCAAACGCCCTACCCACTGGGCTATCGCTCCGGCCCCAACTTGTGCCTTCTTTAAGGGTTATTTATCACGTAATTATAATCGGACCTGCTATAGTAAATGCTCACGTGAGGCTTTAAGGTCAGAATCATTACAGTTTGTGAAGTCCACGTCCTACTCTATACTTTTTACAAAAAACATCCATACCCATAAACTCACCAGACTGTTTTCTAGGTGAAGAAATTCAGCCTCAGAGAGGTTCAGTGACTTGTCAAAGGTCACACAGGACCTGAGTGGCAGGACTAGAATGCAGACTCTGGACCACGGGTGGCACTACCTGCCTGCAACTGTGGATCGGGGAGCAGTTTGTACAATTTGCTACCTTCTGTGAAGGCATAAAGGAAAGGGAGATTTGGAGCGGGGAAAAATGGGGTGAGGGTCACTAACTGCCTTCCCAGGTGCAGTCTGGCGCCTTGTGGGGCCAGGAGGGCGGTTACCATGAAACTGGCATTTGAGGTGGGTCAGCGGCAGGCATGGCCAGGTCTCGGGGTGCCAGCATGCCCAGACTCTTCAGGATAAAGTGCACAGGCTGGCAATGTGGTCACAGCTTCACCCTGAAAGGTGCTTTGCCTGAAAGAGGCTTCACCCTGAAACTCAGTTTCCGCTCTGCAGGCTGGAAGCTGTGATGGCCAGGAGAGATTGGGGCCCTCTGCCCACAGGCTCCCAAAAGGGCCCAGGTTTGGGGTCCCGGCTTCCTCCTGGTGTACGCCCCTGTCCCTCCCCAGGCCAGTCCCTGGGTCTGACTCTCGGGAGCCAGTTACCATGCTTAGTTGCCTATGTAGCTGCCTATGTTAAGTGCCAGCTTCAGCTTGGCTGCGTGACACCAGCAGGGCCCCAGTGTCATGATTTGAGTTTATCCGGGAAACAAGTCAATAGATGACACAGCTTTGCTGCAGGCTGCTTTGAGCAGGGGGCACAGAAGCAAGAGGAAGTTTCCAGTGCTGCCAAGAGGAGGTGGCCCTGAGCACTTTGCAAAGGTGAGCCTGAGAAGAGAAGGACAAATAAAGGGGAAACACACCCCAGCTCTGTCCCAGCAGTGCCCTTCAGAGCCCCCATGAGTCAGTGGTCTTTGCCGTATGTCCACGTTGCCTCTCATGCCTGCTTGGCGGTCTGGGCACTGGGACTCTGAGAGGTGAGTGCATTTGTCCAGTGTCGCACAGCCAAGAACTCCAGCTGGAAAGCATCTTCCCCCAGAGTTACCAAGATGGATGAATAGACCTGAGGAAGGGTCCTGGGGTGGGGGTAGGGAGAGCCGAGCTCCCGGAGCTAGCTGGGCCGGCCGCTGGCCACTGGTAAGCAGGGTGCTAGGATGCTTTGCTTCGCAAATGCTCCGGCTCATCTGGGCTAAGTCTGCGCCTTCCTGAGTGTTCTTCAAAAGCCTTGCTCGGCTCCCTGCCCATCTCCATGGAGACAGCTCTGGGTGGCTGAAGCCAGTCGCCCTCTGTGGCCACGCGAGAAGCCTGCCAGGTGCCAGGGCTGGTGCCACTCTGGGCACGGCACCCACACGCCCTTTCTAAGAGCATCTAGTTCACCTCATTGGTGGCAGAGCCCCAGGCCTAGACTGAACCCCAACCCCAGCCCAGCGCCTTTGGCATTGGTGCCATGCCGCAGGGGCAGTGAGTTTGAATTTCAGAATTGGCTGCACGCCCAGAACCCCTATTTTGTCATGGGGGAAACAGGGGAGGGTTTTGCCCCAGGTTCTCCTTAGGCAAGATGGGAGCAAAGTGAAGTCTTGTAGCTCTGTCCTCTGAGGCTGGTGTCCATTCCGGGCCAGCCTGTGGTGTGGTCAGCCCCGCTGCAGGCCAGGGCTGGGGACAGCCAGCCCATATTTGGAGGAGGGCTCGCAGGCTGGGAAGTCGGCCTGAGTCCTGTGTTGGCTCCAGGCCCTCCTTGGCTCTGATTTGGGTCCAAGTCTCAGGGGCTGTTCAAAGATTCCACAGACATTGGAACATTCTGGAAGCGATTTGTCAGTCCTGGAGCTGCTAGGAGCCCCGGAGACTGCTGGAGGCTCCAGCATCAGTTGCATTTGTGAAGGGTGTTGCTCATGCTTTCCAGCATGGTTTGAGGTCCTGGGCAAAGGTCCCTGAGGCAGCGCAAGGGCCAGGGGCTGGAAGTAGGATGGAGCCCTGGGTGGCGCAGGAGGTGGGGGCTGTCCTGGCAGAGTGCACGGCCCACGTTCTTGTCCGGGACACAGCCTGTGACGCCTCAAGTTCATGGGGGCTGCTGCCATTGCCAAGAAGGGCTGCGGTAGAGCCTGATTCCAACTTCACCAGCATAGACCCTAAGGCCTGTCCAGGCCAGACATCTCAGGCCACTTTCATCTACCTGTGGAATGGGAGAGAGAGCTGTAGGTCAGTAGTTGACCCTCTGAGCTCCCCTCTCGTGCATCTGTGGGGTCCGTCTGAGAACAGCCCCCTTGAATGGTCGGTACTTCCCTGGCTGTCCCAGGAGTGAGTTTGGAGCAAGAGGAGCAGGTCAGGATCCCTTCAAACTAGGACCCCTCCCTTCTGCCCAGTCCTGTTGGGAGGCCATGGACTGAACACAAGGGCCTGGTTGAATCACACCCATACAGGCCTTACCAGCAGAAGCTTCTCACTGGCTACAGTCCCACTGCCTCAGAGCTTCTCCGATCCCACTGCCACCCTGGCACTCCCCCTCTGGGCGACAAGGGCCCTACTGTGCCCCACCTGATGTCTCCAGTGGACCCTGCTTCCCTCTGCCTTTGCTCACACCATCCCCCGCCCAGAATGCCTGCACCCACTTTGATATGCACACACACACACACACACACACACACACAGAGTGACCCTCCTGGGTCCCCTTCCCCCAAGCTCTCTCTCTAGGCCAGGCCTCTAGCTGGAGGGGTAAAGTCTGCTCTTTGGGACGGCCCTCTCCTGGCCCATGGCACCTGTGTCTCCCCTGGCACCTGTCTGGGCTTCTTCTCCATAGTGTGAGCTGGTGGCTGAGCACTCCTGACTCTCTGTTCCCCCATAAGGTAGAGGGAGCCATAAGTTGTGCTTAGGGCTGTTGAGAGTGAAGAAATGATGGATGGGAACAAGGACCCTAAACTTTCAAGGGAGGCGCGTGTGGCCCCAGTGATAGTATAGTAAATAGGGCACTTGTCCTACACGAGGCAAGCCAGGGTTGATCCCAGCATTCCATATAAACTTCAGCATTCCCCAAGCACTGCCAGGACTGATCCCTGAGCTCAGAGTCAGGAGTAAACCCTGGGTACCACAAGCTGTGGCCCCAAAACCAAAGTCAAAGTAATAATAATAATAATAATAACAATAATAATAACACTAATAATAACAATAACAACAGATCACTTGATCACTTGAATCCTGTTATTCATCGATTTGCTCGAGCGGGCGCCAGTAACATTTCCATTGGACCCTATCACGTGCTAATGTAGCCCAATGGCATCTGGTTGATTCAGAAATATGAAGAGCCTCAAACCGTTCCTTCAGGGTCTTGACAAAGAAGTCTGACCATCTTGTAGGTGGGCGGCCACGTGATCTTTGACATCCCGTGGGACCCAGTTGGTAACGGCTCTAGTCCAGCGGTTGTCTCCAAATCGCATTACATGTCCAGCCCATCTGATTTTCGATGCCTTGGCAAACGAGACAGCATCCCTGATTCTGGAATAGCGACGGAGGTCAGAATTCTGGATTCCTTCTCTCTACTTGAGTGAGGCGTGATATTCCAAGCATAGCTCTTTCAATTCCTCTCTGGGAGACCCGAATAGCATTCTCATCCTGCTTTCATAGGTCCCAGGTCTCTGAGGCGTATGTTAATGCAGGGAGAACAGTGGAGTCAAAGAGATGTGTTCGGAGCCGGAGGTTCTTTGTCCTTTTAGCTATTTCTTCGATGCCTTTGAAGGCATTTCATGCTGCTCTCTTCCTCCTGCGCAGCTCAGGTTTTAGGTTGTTCATCATGTTGACTTCTCGACCTAGGTACATATAACTGCTGCATTCAGAGATGTGTGTTCCATTGAGAGTGAATGGGGCCTCTGGAACTAGTTCATTTTTCATAAACATAGTTTTCTTTAGATTCAGCTGTAGACCTATCTTTCCACATTCTCGGTCGAAGTCAGCCAGCATTTGTGCTGCTTGGCTAATGTTTGGTGTTATTAGAATGATGTCATCAGCGAAGCGGAGGTGGTGTAGTTGCCGACCATCTATCTTCACTCCCATTCCTTCCCATTCTAATTGTCACATGATGTTCTCGAGGGTGGCACTGAAGAGCCGTGTGCCCGGACCCTGTGTGTGCACCGCGCTCGTGTGCTGAGCTTGGTTACTGTGTGGATATAGATATGGTCAATTGTGATTTCACCAAATAATAACAATAACAATAATAAAGTGACTTTGTGATTTGCCTTAGGACAGCTGGGGTATTGTGTGCCAAACCAAGAGCTCAGACCACGACCCCTGTGGGCAGCTCCTGTGGGATTCTGCCCTCTGGGTTCCAGGATAGTCCTGGAGCCCCTCTGAAGTCTGGGTTTTCCATAGTTCCCTGTCCTGCTTGCAGAGCTTGTCAAAGGGCAGATGACTCCCTTTCGTGAAATCACAGCGTCCATCCATTTTTAGAATCATTGTGCCCACCTTTTCAGGGCACAAGCCAGTCCTCCCCCTCCCACCTCCCGCCCCACTGCCACCTCCCTCAGTGTCCCCAGCAAGTCCCTCCCTTCCCTCCCCTCACACAGCCAGACTCCAAACAAGGCCATGGTCCCTCCCTGCTCCCTGCTAAGGAGTCACCTGCTTCTTGGGCCTTGCTGCTTTATCTCTCTCATCTCTCTCCTTCCCCTGGACCCAGTAATCCACTTCCCTCTGGCAGTTCCAGAACTATCTTTCTAACATGGCCATCTGGGCCCGTTATGTGTCTACCAAAGGCAGAATGAACTTCAGACTCCATCCCATCCCACAGGCAGGCCTGTCTCCTCCGTCTGGCCCCAACACCGCTCCCCTGCCTGCCACTGCCTCTGCCATCTGTGGACGCCGACGGGCGGCCCCGACTCCAAGCCTCTGTGGCACGTGCTGTTCTCTTGGCCTGGAATTCCTTCTTTCTCCTTCTCCCCCTCACCATTTGTCTCACACCCGCCTCGGGTCCTGGCTGATGTCAGCTTCTCCAGGAATCCGTCCTTCACCCTCATCTCCCAAGAGGGGCTATCGGCCACCCTGAGCTCCACGCCCCATCACAGCGGCCGTGCCTTTGGAATTGTCTATGTAGATGTCTCCTTACCTGCAACCGGGGTTCCCACCACGCTGGCTCAGACAGTGAGGATGAAGGCACCGCACCCCACCTCCCATACCTGGAAAAATCATACTTCCCAGCTCACTCAACAGTCGGGTTCTGCTCCCCACTTCCCCGGGCCACCCTGTGCAGAGCAGGCGGTGTCTTTCTCTCTCGCCTTCTCTGCCACGGCTCTGCAAAGAGGCAGGACTCTCTGGTTGGTACCTGGACTCTCCGGCTGTGTGGCTTGGTCTCCCAGCACAGAGGCGGTGCCTTCTTATGCTCTCTTGAAACTCCATTGGCTACCACTGCCTCTCCCAACCTCTGTCTTGGCCTCTCCTGCAACCTTCTCTCTCTCTCTCTTACCCCAGACTTCCTGTGAACCCTGAAACCTCCTTTATGCAGCTCCTGACCCGGTCGAAGGGCAGCTCTGGCAGCCTCTCGGGTCCCCAAGCTATCCTCCCACCATGGGACTCGCCATCTGCATGGCCCCAGCAGGACCATTAGCTCACCAGGAGTCAAGCAGAACTATAAATAAGTAAAGGGGTGAGGGTCCCAGGGGGGCTTGACCTCAGCTGGCTGCCCCGTTTCTGGTCAGATCTGGGGTCTCCACCGCCCCAGGACTGACTCCGCCCGGCAGATCTTCCCGGCAGATCTTGACGTGTCATCGCTGTCCCCAGAGAGTGGCAGGGAATCACCGGGCCTCTCAGGCCCCCATTAGTGTCAGTAATTGCCAATCAATTTCCTGGGCTCCTGGAGGGGAAGAGGCCCTTGGGGGGTCTCCAGTGGGGAAGCCACGTTTAATGGCTTTTATTTGGATTGCTGCAATTGATTGGAGTTGGGTTTGTGTTTTTGTTTTAATGGAGCTTTGGTTTCTCTCTCGGCATCCTAACCATCCCCACCGGGCCAGTTAGGCGAGCAGATGAATGATGGTAACACTAGGAAGTGTGGAGATGGGGTTCAGACCTGCCATTCCCACAGCCTCTCTTCCCCAGTCACGTCTGGACACCGTGGCCACCGCACCCATCTCCAGGGTTGGTTCTATGGTTATAGGTTGAAAGCTTCCTGCTAGCCCAGCAGATCACACCCCCATTCCTAGGGACAGGAAAACTGTCCAGGGTGACTGGGAAAGTGGCAAGGCAGGGCTGAGGCCACATGGCGGATAGGGCCAACCTGAGATTATGGTTTTGTTTTGGTTTTATTTGGGCCACACTTGGCCATGCTTAGGCAGCCCTAGTCAGGCGTGATCCCAGAGATCCAACCTGAACCTTCCACAGGCAAAGCATGCTCTCTGGTCCTTGTGCCCTGTAAGTTGTAAAGCAAAGATTTAAATCCAACTCTTCCTGGACTCAAATCTGAGTTTCTCATTCCTACATGGACTTCCTATCAGCTAATCACGGGTCTTCTGAAAGCCAGGGAGTAGCAACATTACAGCTTCAGCTTTTATGGTCCTCCCAGGGGCTGATAATGACACAATATGGGACCATAAGCTACTACAGGTGCTATGTCTATGTGCTTGATCCCGGTTCCGTCCCTAGAACCATAGTCCTCTGAGAATTCCTGGAGGCCCCCAAGTATCATCAGGTAGGCCTTGGTGGTCCCCAACACTGCAGGCCTACAGCAGTGCCACATCTTTGGGCCTCACAATGAAACACCAACCCAGTTAGCCATGATTCACCAACAATGGCCCCCGAGTTCCCTGAGCACCACTTGGAAGACACTGCCCCCACCAAATAGCAACAATAGCCTCTATTGTTTATGTAACTCCTAATTATGAACACTATGTCAATAGGTTTTTATCTGTGTTTCATTTCTTCCTTAGAGCTATCCTGAGAAGTGTATGTTATTATTGTAATCACTTCTCAGATAGGGAAATTGAGATTCAGAGGGTAAGAGATATGTGTGAAATCACTCAGATCGTTGCTCATAGAAATAGGATTCATCAGGAGCTGGAGTGGTAGTACAGTGGGTAAGGCACTTGTCTTGCACACAGCCAACCTGAGTTCTATCCCTGGTACCCCATAGGGTCCCCCAATTTCTTCAAGGAGTGATCTCCAAGTGCAGGGCCAGGGATCTGAGCACTGCTGGGTGTCGTGAAGGAAGGAAGGGAGGCAGAAGGAGGAGTCTAACATTCCAACACTAGGAGTATTTAACGCCATCACAGGAGTTTTAACCAATATTTTTAGTTTGGATTGTAAGTGGTGGATAGGTCATATTGCTGTGTTCGAGCTTACTCCTGCCTCTGCACTCAGGGAAATGGGGAGCATTTAAGGAATACTGCAAGCTTGGACTCCATCTCATCTGCATGGTCTGAAACCTGAAGATCCATTAATCCATTTTCCACATCCGGAGTTCCCCTGCTACCTGCACGGCAGAGCCTGGCAAGCTACCCGTGTCGTATTTGATATGCCAGATCACTTTTTTGGGGTGTACATGGTATAACTGTATCACTATCTTCCCGTTCATCATCGATTTGCTGGGCGGGCCCCAGTAACATCTCCATATGTCCTGTCTCATGCTAGTAGAGCCCAAGGGCATCTGCTTGCTCCAGGAACATAAAGAGCCCCAATCCATTCCGAATGAGGTCTATAATTGTTACTGGTATTTGGCATATCAAATACAGCACGGGTAGCTTGCCAGGCTCTGCCGCAGGTAGCATACTCTTGTAGTCATCTCTAAGTCCAGCATTTATTGATGAACCGCATGGCCGCAAGCAGCGCGCTGAGCCGAACTGTGATAGGCTGGTCCGCTGGGTGGAGTTCTGACGAGAGAGAAGTCCAGATGTGGAAAATGGAGGCCCTCATGGAGTTGGGGGGTCATCTGGCTTGTTGCAAGGCTCTGCTGGGGTGGCGGGCCAGGGCTAGAACCCGCCATCCCTCCTGGGCACCCGCGGGGGAGGGAGAGTAAGTAGCAGCTCTGCCCCATGTCTGACAGACAGACATATAAGTGGTAGAAATCAAAATAACAGTGACTTAAACAAGGTAGGTATTTACTCCTCTCTCAAGTAAATGAAGTACAGGGCAAGAAGTCCAAGGCTGGCCTGGTCGGTCCATGAGCACAATGACCCCAGGTTTCTTCTGTCCTGATCTTATGATCAGTGCTGGCGATTGGAGCACCAGCCATCGTATGTCCATTCTCATCGGTGAGGAAGAGGAAACGGTAAAGATAGGCACACCCCTTTATTTTAAATACACTCCCAGAAAGTGCATCTACCGTCTTTTCTCATATCTCCTTGTCCACAACTAACTCACATGATCATACTCAGCTATGAGACAAGCAGGAAATTTGTAGGCCAGGGGCCTGGAAAGGGGAAATGACATGCTCAGGACTGAATAGAAAAATCTCAGCAGAGCCAAATTCAGCACCATGGCCCATGCTCCCAATACAGGCTGCTCCGTGCCCCCAGCTGAGTCAATGACCTTCTGATTCTTGTATTGTTCTTTTTTATTTTCCCATTCTCCCCTCTCCCTTCCTCTTCTGTTTTTGGGAGGTGGTTGGGGTGAGGGGAGAGAGGTTTAGGTCACACACAGCAGTGCTCAGGAGCTATACCTGACTCTGTGCTCAGGCATGACTCTGATGACTCTTGGGGGGACCATAGGTGGTGCCAAGGATTCAAACTAGGGTTGATGGATGTAAGGCAAGCGCCTTAACCCCTCTACTGTCTCTCCAGCCCCCTTTCTTATTACTGTATTTTTCAGTTGAGGCACCGTGATTTACAATGCTTTTAATATTAATGTTTCAGGAATAGTCTTGCAACACCACGCCCACCATCGGAGTATCAGCTTTTCTACTCAATACCCACTCTCTCTACATCCCCTCTCGCTCCCAGCTCCCCACCTTCCATGTAGGGAACTCAGTTCTACAGGCTCTCAGGATCCATTATTGCTTGTCATTGTTTATTCCCATGCCAGCTTTCTTTATACTTCATTACGAATGAGATATTCAGTATTTGTCTTCCCTTTCATTAATTCCATCAGCATGGTACCCACCACTCTGTCCACATTGCAGCAAGTGGCAGGACTTTATCTCTTCTCTAGCTGACTCATATTCTATTGTGTATCTACACCATATTTTCCTTAGCTACTCATCTATGTTGGGTGCTTGTGTTGCTTCCTGATCTTGGCTACTATAAATAATGCTATAGTGAACATGGGCGCCGCCATTTTCCACTTTTGGACTTCCCTCTCATCAGAACTCCACCCAGCAGACCAGCCCATCACAGCCCGGATCACCGACACCCACCCTGCAGCAGCTTTTTCCTCAATCCGGCCCAGGTATGCTGGACCAGAGACTCTCACACATGGGGCAGAGCTGTTCCTTGCTCTCCCTGTGCACAGCCATTCATGAGGCAGTCAGGAGGCATGGCGGGTTCTAGCCCTGGCCCACCACCTCGGCAGAGCCTCACAGCAAGCCAGACCACCCCTCCTCACTCCATGGGCCCGCCATTTTCCACTTTTGGACTTCCCTCTCATCAGAACTCCACCCAGCAGACCAGCCCATCACAGCTGAGCTCGCGCGCCAAGCGGCCACGCCTGGTTCATCAATAAATGCTTTATTTAGAGGTGTTTAAAAAGTTTTGCCTCCCCGCCGCAAGCCTGGCAAGCTTCTCGTGTTGTATATGATATGCCAAATTCCAGTAACAATTATATTAGGTCATTCCCATGACCTAATATAATGGTTTGAGGCTCTTTATGTTCCTGTAGCAAGCCGATGCCCCTGCCTCTACTGGCATGAGACAGGACATATGGAGATATTACTGGTGCCCACTCTAGCAAATAGATGATCAACGGGAAGATCGTGATCGTGATCGTGATAGTGAACATAGGCACACACACATACACACACGCACACACACACACACACACACACTATCACTATCACTATCTTCCCGTTAATCATCTATTTGCTAGAGCGGGCACCAGTAATATCTCCATATGTTCTGTCTCATGCTAGTAGAACCCAAAGACATCCGCTTGCTCCAGGAACATAGAGAGCCTCAAACCATTATATTAGGTCACAGGAATGACCTAATATAAATGTTACTGGTATTTGGCATATCAAATACTACACGAGCAGCTTGCCAGACTTGCCGTGCGGGTGGCATACTGTTGT
Source organism: Cryptotis parvus (assembly GCA_021461705.1). Classification (NCBI taxonomy): domain Eukaryota; kingdom Metazoa; phylum Chordata; class Mammalia; order Eulipotyphla; family Soricidae; genus Cryptotis; species Cryptotis parvus. The sequence goes on along the minus strand of JAJIBD010030462.1, from coordinate 49,531 downwards.
AATCACCTCTAAATAAAGCATTTATAGATGAACCGCGCGACGCTAGCGGCCGCACGAGCCGGGCTGTGATAGTCTGGTCTGTTGGGTGGAGTTGTGACGAGAGGGAAGTCAGGATGTGGAAAATGGCGGGCCCCATAGAGTAAGGGAGTGTGGTCTGGCTTGTTGTGAGGCTCTGCTGGGGTGGCAGGCCAGGGCTAGAACCGCCATGCCTCCAGGGCGCCTCATGAGCAGCTGGGCACAGGGAAAGCAAGGAGCAGCTCTGCCCCATGTCTGAGAGTCTCTGGTTCAGCATACCTGGGCCGGATTGAAAAGAAACTGCTGCAGGGTGGCTGTCGATGATCCGGGCTGTGATAGTCTGGTCTGCTGGGTGGAGTTGTGACGAGAGAGAAGTCTGGATGTGGAAAATGGCAGGCCCCATGGAGTAGGGGAGGGTGGTCTGGCTTGTTGTGAGGCTCTGCTGGGGTGGCAGGCCAGGGCTAGAGCCCGCCATGCCTCCCAGGCGCCTCACGAGCAGCTGGGCACAGGGAGTGCAAGGAACAGCTCTGCCCCATGGGCCGAAGCGATATGGGCCGGAGCAATAGTCCAGCAGGTAGGGCGTTTGCCTTGCACGCAACTGGCCCATGCTGGCCCAGGTTCGATCCCCGGCATCCCATACTCACACACACATTCAAATTAATGCTTTAGAGATCTTGGGGTAGAAAACTCAGGGATAGAGCTGTAGAGTCATGTGGAAGCTCTATTCTTAATTTTTTTTTGAAAAGTCTCCATACTGTTTTTCATAGAAGCTGAGTTAGGCAACAGTGAGAGCAGCAGTGGGTAAGGGATCCTTTTCACATCCCCAATGGCATAGATTATTTCTAGTCTTTTTGATGTGTGCCAATCTCATTGGTATGAGGTATGGGGCCTCTGATGTGGTTCAGTACTTGAGATCTTTCATGCAGGAGACCTGGGTTTGATCCCAGCAACACACACACAAATAGTAATAATCATCATCATCATCATCATCATCATCATCATCATCATAATCATAATCACTTGACATCCCGTTATTCATTGATTTGTTCGAGCAGGCAAGAGGGTCATTCAGGGTCTTGAAGAAGAAGTCTGACCATCTTGTAGGTGGGCGGCCACGTGATCTTTTGATTTCCAATTGGATCTTTTGATCCAATTGGCAATGGCTCTAGGTAATGGCTCTAGTCCAGCAGTAGTCTCCAAATCGCATCACATGTCCAGCCCATCTGATTTTTCGATGCCTTGGCAAACAAGACAGCGCCCCTGACTCTGGAACAGCGATGGAGGTCGAAACTGTGGATTCCTTCTCTCACTTGAGTGAGGCGAGATTTTCCAAGCATAGCTCTTTCAATTCCCTCTTTGGGAGACCTGAATAGCGCTCTCATCCTGCTTTCATAGGGCCCAGGTCTCTGGGGCATATGTAATGCAGGGAGAAAGGTGAAGTTGAAGAGATGTGCCCGGAGCCAGAGGTTCTTTGTCTTTTTAGCTATTTCTTCGATGCTTTTGAAGGCATTCCATGCTGCTCTCTTCCTCCTGCGCAGCTCAGGTTTTAGGTTGTTCATCATGTTGACTTCTAGACCTAGGTAACAACAACACAGAAAAATAATAATAATAACTTGATCACTTGATATCCCGTTATTTATCGATTTGCTGGAGTGGGTGCCAAAAATTTCCATTTATCCCTGTCACGTGCCAGTGCAGAGCTGCTTGCTACCGGCCTCCCTGTGCCCAGCCGCTCACGAGGCACCGGGAGGGATGGCGGGTTCTAGCCCTAGCCCGCCACCCCCAGCAGAGCCTCCGCAACATGCCAGACGACCCCCACTCCATGAGGGCTGCCATTTTCCACATCCGACCTCCTTCTCGTCAGAACTCCACCCATACAGAAGAACCTATCACAGCCCGGCTCATCGGACCCACTCTGCAGCAGTCTTTTTCAAGTCCAGCCCAGGTATGCTGATCCAGAGACTCACAGACATGGGGCAGAGCTGCTACCAGCTCTCCCTGTGCCCAGCCACTCACGAGGCACCCGGGAGGGATGGCGGCTTCTAGCCCTGGCCCGCCACCCCAGCAGAGCCTCGGGAACAAGCCAGACGACCCCCCCACTCCATGAGGGCCGCCATTTTCCACATCTGGACTACCCCTCTCGTCAGAACTCCACCAAAACAGAAGAGCCTATTACAGCTCAGCTCGCTTGGCTGCTTGCAGCCACATGGTTAATCAATAAATGCTGGATTAGAGGTGACTACAAGAGTATGCCACCCACAGAGCAGAGCCTGGCAAGCCTCCCGTGTCGTATTTGATATCCAAATACCAGTAACAATTATAGACCTCATTCTCATGACCTGATGTAATGGTTTGAAGCTCTTCATGTTCCTGGAGCAAGCAGATGCCCTTGGGCTCTACTAGCATGAGACAGGACATATGGAGATGTTACTGGTGCCCACTCGAGCAAATCGATGATGAATAGGAAGACAGTGATACAGTGATACATGCCAGTGTAGCCCAATGGCATCTACTTGCTCCAGGAATACGAAAAGCCTCAAACCGCTCGTTCAGGGTCTTGACAGAGAAGTCTGACCATCTTGTAGGCGGGCAGCCACGTGATCTTTTGGCGTCCTGTGGTAACAGCTCTAGTCCAATGGTCGTCTCCAAGTCACATTACATGTCCAGCACATCTGAATAATAACAAAAATAATAGTAATAATAATAACAATAATACTATTGTGAGGTGATTCCTCTTCATCGCTTTTGATTTGCACTTCCCTGATGGCAGGTCACGAAGAACACTCTTTCTTATACCTGTTGGCTGTGTTTCTTCTTGAGGAACAGTCTCTCAGCAACTCTCCCCATTTGGGTGGGGTTGTTTATGTTTTTTGTTGTTAAGTTTTGTGAGTACTTCATCTATCTTGGATCTTAGTCCTTTGTCAGTGTATGGTGAGCAAATATTTCCCTCCCACTCAGCAGGGTGTCTTTTTATTTTATTCATTGATTGTTTTTCAGTGCAGGGTTTTTTTTTAGTTTGATGTGATCCTATTTGTTTACTTTTACTTCTGTTTTCTTAGCCAAAGGCACCCAAACTCTGAAATCAATGTCATGGAGAATTCTGCCTATTTTTTCCTTTGTATTTTATGAATTTGAGTGTAATAGCTAGGTCTTTGATCCATTTTATTTTGTGTGTATGGTGTGAATAGGGGTCCAGACTGACTTGTTTTGCATGCAGCTGACCAGTTTTCTCAGCACCAATGTTGACAAGACTTCCCTTGCTCCGCCTCATGCACCAGCTATTTTGTCATAGAATAACTATCCCTCTATCTGAGGGTTTACCGTTGGGCTCTCAATTCTATTCCACTGGTTTCAGAATCAGTCTTTATTCCAGAACTACACACTTTTGGTTCCTATAGTTGTTCAAAGTAATTTAAAGTCAGGAAGAATGATGGTCTTCCAAGCCATGCTCAGGAGGCCCCAGTACCCCTCCTGGCAATTCTTGACCAAGTTGGCCGTTCAGTGAAGGGGCCTGATGACACAGTGCCACAATTACTGGAGCCATTCCAGCATTGTTGAGGGGCCTCAGACCTCCAACGCTAGACCCGAGCATGCTCAGGGGAACCATGTGGTGCCAGGGATCAAACCAACGCGACACACCTTAGCCCTTGTAGAGATCTCTCTGGCCCCACTCCAGGCTTCTTTTTTTATCAATATCACTTTGACTTTCAGAGTTTTATTACTGCATATAAATTTTAGAAGCGTTTGTTCCATGTCCCTAAATAGTGCCACACAAATGGATAGAAAATTGCACCGAGTTGGATAGTACTTTGGGTAGGACAGTTATTTTAACAATGGTAATTCTCACGAGAGATAACACAGAGCTTAGGCATATGTCTTGCTTGAACTCCATCCTAGTTCTGTCCCCTGAGTTCTGCTGGGGTTGGCCCCTGAGCAGAACTGGACATCACCTAAACCCCTCCCACCAAAATTATTAATCGCTTTAATCCATGACAAGTATTATGTTCCCATTTTCTCATGTCTTCTTCTATTTCTTTTCATAGTGATTTACTGTTTTCTTTGTGCAAGTTTTTCATTTCCTTTTAAAATTGATTCCCAGGTATTTGATTTGGGGGGTGGGGTGGGGGAAATGCAATTATAAATGGCCTTAAAAATTTTCTTTCTCTTCTACCTCTTTGTTTCCGTATAGAAATATGACATATTTTTGCATGTTAATTTTGTAGCCTGCCGCATTACTGTATAGGTCTGCTGTTTCCTAAAAGCCTTTTGGTGGAGATATTCCTGTGTCTGATTTCATGTCATCTGGAAATAGTGGTTGTTTGACTTCTTTTCTAATTACAATCCCTTTCACATGGACTTTGAATATTGCATTAAGTAGTAGAGGAGCCCCTTCCCTTTCCTGAGCTGTAGGTCAGAGACCCCCAATTCTGTACTCAGCATCTCTACTTGAAATGAGTGATTGCTGCTTTTGGTTCCCAGTTCAGGATTTGGGTAGTCTCCCTGCCCTGTCTCGGTTTAGGAGCTCCTCAGTGGCTAAGACTAGCTTTGATTCACAAATGTAACCCTAATGCAGATAGCATCAAAATTTCCTTAGTACACAAGGCTCTAGAAGCAGTGTTTGTGGAGGCATAGTGGGTAGGGAAAACAAAACAAAACAAAAGAGGTCCTTGGAGGATGCGGAGAGAAAAGCTAATCTTTGTTAGGCATTTACTGTGCTCTGTGACAATGCCACCACAAATGTGAATGTGTTTTGTCTCTTTATTAATACAGTGGCTGTTAAGGCTTAAGTAGAATAAACCCAGCTGCACGTGCTTTAAAACACAACTGAAGCAAAATGATCAGGACTCAAAAGTAAAGGAATGGGGAAAGGTCCAACAAACAATAAAGAAAGCAGGTTAAAAACTAAAGGCAGGGAAAGAAAGCAGACATGGTAATATCATCATCTCTGGCTCCTGGCTGAGGTACAGACCAGGAAAGGGACTCACTGGCAGTCACGCATCCCCTAAATTGTAGAGGTCTGACTCAAACCCAATTCTTTCCGCTTCCTAAAGCCTTTATCCTCTGGGAGCTTCTCACTGCTGCCTGTGAAGTCGGCCAATGTCAATGATCTTGACTTGGTGGGCTGTGGACCAAGATAGGCTGCCTTTGCCAAGAGTGGAGGGAGATCAGAGCTGAACCCTCTCCCAGAATGCACTGCTCTGGAACCTCCCAAATGGGCCAGCACAGCTCAAAGCCCATGTCCATGTCTGTCTGAGGGACAGACACTTGAGTGTCTGTTTCAGTTCCTGCCTCTCATCAGTGGGACAAGGAAGGACCCCTCCCACACAGCTCTGTGATGAGGGGTTCACACACACACACACACACACACACACACACACAGAGCTGACTCTGTATGGCAGAGGCCATCAGGTTGGGCAGCCTCCAGGAGACAGTCTGACAGTGTAGGGATCCTACACTGAAGCCCCTGAGGTCAGCAATGCACCGGCCAGTCACAGTCATGGGTGAAAGAACAGTCAGGCTGATCTGCAAGGGCCCAGATCTGCGTTCTGACATGTCCCTTGTTCACAGCAAGAATTGATGAAACCCTAGACAAACCCTAAGCTCTGCACATTAATGGAACACGAAGATGGATGTTAACTGACCTGCTATCCTTCCCCACTCGACTTCTTCCAGGAAGCCTTCCTCTCCCCTCCCCACTTAACTGTCATTAGGCGCAGAATACTGGGGATGGCATTCTCTGCCCTTGACTGTCTGTCTTCCCAACAGCACCATAGAGCTGGTCCTGGTAAGAATGGGTGGACTTTAAGGAAACATGAACTCACTAAGATTGTCCAAAAAATATTCTGTATGTGCACACACTCTCCCTATGGGCGAGTAGCAATAATAACTCATCGGATTCTCTTAAGAATTAGTGGCCTAAACTGTGATGCCTTATTGTTAGGAACTGTGTCTGTCACTGTATCCTCAAGAGATTATAATAGGCAGCTCATACAAAAAATTATTAATTGAATGAATGTTGGATGAATAATTTGGTGGATGACCTTAGGCAAGCAATAACTTCATCTTGGTTTCTCATCTCTGTAGTGGGGTAAGAGCAGGAATTCCACTCTTTTTCTTATTCTTGTTTTTCTTCCTCTCCCCTGGTACCTAGGGTTGTGCCTGGCAAGTGTAGGTGTTTGGTAGATATGAAGGAGAGGAAAGTAAGGTGTGAGATTTGGTGAAAAATAGAATTAGTGGGGCCGGAGCAATAGTCCAACAGGTAAGGCGTTTGCCTTGCACGTGGCCGGCCTGTGCCGGCCCGGTTTGATCCCCGGCATGCCATATGGTCCCCCGAGCACCACCAGGAGTAATTCCTGAGTGCAGAGCCAGGAGAAACCCCTGAGCATTGCCGGGTGTGACCCAAAAAGCAAAAAAAAAAAAAAAATAGAATTAGTGAATGAATGATGGTGAGTAATGGGTGATTGGTGACTGTAAAACTGCTTGGTGGGTGGATTAATAGAATGAGCACAGGGATATACAAGTGGGTGAATGGGTACATATCTGGGAAGGAGTGGATAGTGGTGGGTTTTTAATAAAAGATTTATAGATGGGTAAAAATAATGAATTTATGTTTAGATATATCATAGATGGGTTTGTGAATAGATGGGTATTTGGGAAGGAGGGACAGAGAGGAAAGAAGGCAGGCAAGTAGGCTAGAGTGGTGGGCAAAATGACAGGAAGTTGGATGAACTATGGATGGATAGACAAAAAATTGTGCACCAAGATGTTGGCTTGTGTTTGGACACCTGACAATGCTCAGGAGCTACTCCCAGTTTGGTGCTCGGAGATCACTCCCAGTGGAGAAGCTTGTGATGCCAAACACCATTCCCTGGGCTCCCACATGCACAACATGTACTCCCTGTCTTTTGAGCTATCTCCCTGGTCCCAAAATTTTATGTTTATGTTTAGGGGGAATTTTGAAGAGATGGATTAGAGATGGGTGGATGAATTAAAGATGAGATGAACTAATTTATGAATGGTTGGGAATTATATGCAAAAATACGTGTGTTTGTGTATATGGAGACACAGAATGTTTGGACGGAGAAAGCAATGGGCAGTTGAATGGGTGAACAGACAAACAGAAAGATGGGAGGGATGGAGGGAGGATGGTCTAACCCAGATGAGAGGGTAACCCAGCAGGTGCCATTCCAGAGGCGTCCTACAGAGCACATAAACTGCTCTTCACCCAAAGCCAGGTCAGGTCCCATGAAGCACTGCCTTCCCGTGAATCCCTGTTGTCTCCAGCAGTGCCAATGACCAGAAACTGACAAGAGAGAGAGACAAAGAGAGTGGGCAGGCACCAGAGCCAAAGGGATGAAGGGAAGATGGGGCAGAAGGTCGGGGAGGATGTGGTGGCCATTGGGCAGCCACCCCTGTTTACTCAGCTCCGAATGAAGCCCCAGAGAGGTACCGTTCATATTTCTCTCTTGAACAGGGAACTGACATTAATGAACAGCTAATTAACATCTTGGAGTGTGATGGTTCCAGTGTCAGTGTCCCTAATTAGTCTCGCGCTAATCTGCTTTAATTAACTGTCCCTGTCGTGGTTTTAATTTAATTTTCAGCTCCAGCCCAGGATGGCAGCCCTGTGAGCATTCTGTCCCAGGGCGCCTGCGGCTAGGCAGGTTGCACTGGCCAAAGGCAGGCTCCCGGCTGCACCACCAGGCAGCCCTGGGTTGGGTAGAGCCAATAGCCGACAGCCTGACTCCTGGCCCTTGGGCAGAGAACATGGGGGTGGACACTTCATATAGGCGCTCTCCAGGGAGTACTCTCAGGTCACCAGTTGTTCAAGAACATTCCAGATGTCAGGAGCAAAGTGTCTGCACCTCACACTGAAACAGCCCCATAGACTGGCCACACTTTCTGGAAACAGGTTCTGGACTTCATAGACAGTTCTAGTATTTCAGAAAAGCATTTGATATCTCTGAGCCGTGTGTGTATGCGCGTGCGTGTGTGCGCTTGCGTGTGTGTGCGTGTTTCTGGGGATTGGGCCCTCTAAGCCCCTATGAAACAGTGATCGTGCGCTCCCTCTAGAATAGTTTCCCAGAGGTGACCGCGCGCCCAGCCCAGGCCTAGCAAACACTGCGGTCTCACTGCTAGGTGATATCCCAGGGTTGCAAGAACCAAGGGTTGGAAATTGGACTCCCAGGTCCCAGGCTCAAGCTCTGCTATCACCAAGTCTCCAGCCTGCCCGGGCTTGGCCACTCCTGCCCCAAGCAGGAATGGGCCTGGGAGGGGAGTGCTCTGGTTGGAGCTGGAGAATGAATACACGTGAAACTGTATCAGAGAACCCCCAGCATGAGCATGAGGTCTCCATGGACTCTGGACTCTGGGGAGCGGGGTGGAGGTGCCGGGCAGGGAGGGCCCCTGCACTTTGCAAGGCAGAGCAGGTGCCTCCCGGGAAAATGAGTGTTCTGGTGGGAACAGGAAGCCGAGTCAGATCCCCAGATCTACCCTGTCAAACCTGGTAGCTGAGAGTGCCGGACAGGGGTGAGGGCAGAGGTCGAGTGGGATGGCATGCATGCCAGCTAGCAAGTTTATCTGTCCCCTATGGCACTGAGGGCTGTGGCAGGGTTTTAGGCAGGTGTGTGGCATGATCAGATAATGGGCCCTGGGCAGGGGGTAGGTGAAGAGTACGCAGGGAGGGCTGTGCCGGCTGGCCTCTGCGTCCAGTAGGGAGGGCTGTGCCGGCTGGCCTCTCTGTCCATAGGGGAGGGCTGTGCCGGCTGGCCTCTGCGTCCAGTAGGGAGGGTTGTGCTGGCTGGCCTCTCTGTCCATAGGGAGGGCTGTGTCGGCTGGCCTCTGCGTCCAGTAGGGAGGGCTGTGTCGGCTGGCCTCTGCGTCCAGTTAGTGCAGCAGGCCCTGGGGACTCCAGAGGAGAGCTGCAATGTGAAGGGTACACCTCAGGGAAGATGTGTCCTCTGTCTCGGTGGCCTCAAACTCCAGAAGGTGGCAGGTGGCTGTGGGTTCCAGCTCAGGGAGTCTCCCAGGAGCCAGAAGAATAAAAATGTAATCTTTCTGTGTTTAGATTTATTTGGGGGCTAGGGGTGGGAGTACACACCAGTCTGTGCTCAGGGGTTATGCCTGGTTCTGTACAGGGATCAAACCCAAGTCTTCTGTATGCAAGACAAGCTCCCTACCTGCTGTGCTATCACTCTGGCCCCATGTGTTTAGATTTATTTTGAGTCTGGATCTCACTCAGGGGGCCCTGGTGCCACTTCCAGCAATACTTAACCTGTCAGCGTGCAGTGTGAGGTCTGAGGATGCTGTGCGGGGACCACCAGGGCATGCTCGGGTCTCCCCAAAACACAATAATTCTTTGGGGATCTCCAGGGCTGGTGCCTGCGATGCTCAGGAGACCATGTGGTGCTGGGGACTGGAGGTAGGCCGGGCTGTTAGTATATACTAACCCCTGTGCTATCTCCCTGTCCTGTGTTCATATTTGAAAGCTGATCCCAAGTGTTTGGCTCCTTATAAAGCAACTCTGCTTTGCATCAGTTCTTCACAGTGGAACTTATTGCCCAGCTCACACCTAGCATCTAAGGACAGTCACCGAAGGCCCACAAAGATCTCGCAAGTGGCCAGAGCCTTGTGTGCCCCCAGACGTGCTGTCAGACCCCAGACTCTTCTTCAGCCCACACTGGAGCCCTTGTGTCCACGGCCACGTCTCCACACCTACCCGACAGGGGCCTGAACCCGGGGAGGGTGTGTGGACCCCAGGACAGTGTGTGGACCCAGGTGAACTCCCTCTTGGTGTCCCCAGCCCCTCCCCTGCCGTGACCTCCAGTTGATCTTTGTTTTCAGTCCAGCAGAGTCAAACCAGTTTTTCCTGAAATTCTCAGTAAATGAGTGTGGAATTCAGAGCTCTTACCACCCTCCCCCTGGTATTCATACACGTAGGGGTGCATAAAGCTTCCATGGAAGGAAAAACCCCCCTTCCTCCCCACCCACAGGAATCCTGCAGATTCTCCCCCATCTGGGAGAGCCCGGCCTGAGGCATCCCAAGATGCAGCTCCGGGTCCTGCCCCTTGCCTGGTGGTGTCCTAACCAGCTAGGACAGGATCGCTGGAGTTCCTGTGCTGGAAGCAGAGGCAAGAGCCTTCCCCCGCCCTCAGACCAGGGCCACATTCTAACCATATTCTCACCAGACCTCTAGCCTGCCTGAGAATACCCCAGCCACTGTGGGGCTTTACTGTCCATCAAACCTGGGCTACTCCTCCGCTGCCCCCAGTCTGCTGGATACTTCAGGCTGCAATTCTTTAGTCTTCGTTTTCTGAGAAATTAGGCATAGCAATGTACCTCCTGAGGTCTCGGCAAGGCTCCATTTAGGGGGATCTGTGTGTGTACTGGAGCATAATAAATGCTCAATAAAATGAGCAGCTGGCACTGGTGTTGGTGGTGCAGCTCTGGAGCCCTGAGCCAGGAGTCTGTCCCTCCCCCTGCCACTCGTGGGGTCAGGTGGTTCCCACAGACCAGCATGGAGTCAGAAGTGTCAGTTTAGGGATCGGGAACTGGCCGTTTGGGAGTCACAGATCTGTGTTTTCCCCTCTTGCTCTTTCCAGGAAACATCTGGGCAGGGCTCAGGCTACTGCAGGAATAACTGGGCAAAAGGTCCCAGACACTGGCTTGTCCTGTGGGGCTGGAGCATGAGACACACGCAGGACACACGCAGGGACCCCCACCAAGACAGGCCAGAGCTCCGTGTCTGACCCAGCACCCCCCATCCTACGTTATCCCCTTCACCCGCCCCCACACTCTGCTCTAGGAGCAGGAAGCCCCTTTGGGTGACACCCAAACATTCCAAAACAGAAGCTAGAGGGGCCGAGGGTCTGTGTGTTGCTTCCCTTGACCCTGACCCCAGCAGGGGGCGGGCAGCCTGAGAGTGGGGGCGTGCTCAGACACCTGTTCTGTTCTCTAAGCTCCCTGGGCTCTGGCTGTCTGACCTCTGGGTGAGTGCCTGCACCAGGGGTACCACGGACTGAGAGGCTGCACAGGGCTCACAGCATGGTAGGAAGGCACATGCCTTCCATGGACGCTAGTAAGATACAGCAGCAGCAGCAGGGTCTGGAATGTTCCACAAGCCTCCCCACATTAAGGCAGGGAAGCAGCTAAGGCAGGCAGACCTGCAGAGCACCCCGTCTTCCCCCTGGCCCCATTCCACCAGGCCCCTCCCATCCCAGAGCTCCTGAGGCCTTTCTTCCATCCACCTCCCATGATATTTCCCCTAACCCCATTTCTGCAGGGAGAGACCGAGGGTCTGGACTCTGGACAGAAGCAGGAGATCTTTCTGGGAGACTCTGAAGCCTGCCGAGCACCAATGGTCCAGCCAGGAGCTGACCATGAGGTTGTCACAAGGTTGGCAGAGCCAGGACATCTGTGTCACCTCTTATTTCAGACGGCTTCATAACAATGCCTGTTCAAATCACTGTCCGAAGGAGTCTTAGGATGTGCCCAGCCTAGCAAAGGGAGCCATCATAGAACCCTCGACTCTCTCAATCAGGTAGTTGTAGATGCACCAAAGACTGAAGCACATAGAAAATGAAGAAGGCTGAGTTTTTAGCATGCTATAGGTCAGAAAAGGTCCTAAACATTGAACTCTGGGTTTTGACAGCAGTAGAATAGGATGGTGTTAGCTTAGAGGCAGGAACGTCAGCATGTTAGGGCCAGGGAACTGAGGCCTGCAGGGTGAACAACCACCCCGTTTACTAGTGTCAATGACCATAGCACATTTTCATCTTTTCATGTTAGAGTGTCATAGTCAAGAATTACAGAAAGTTGGCAAAGGGATGGAGTTCGGCATAGAGGGCACACCTTGATGTGGGGGGCCCTGGGTTCCACCACCAACAGCACCAACAATGAAAAAGCAAGAATTAGAGCAAGAGTTAGAAGATCTCACAATGATCATGTCCCATCCTGTCCAGAGTGCAGGGAAAATGCCAATGCATTTCTCCTCCCAGCAGGCCATGAGTTTCTGGGGAGGCAGGGGAAGGCGAGGGAGGCAGGAGCCCGCAGCAAGCACCCTAGACTTTACCTGCCAGGTAGAGAAGGTGGAAGTGGTTTCCTGGGCTCCCCACCACCATACCACTTTATCCACCAGGGAAGGAGATGGGGACAGTGTTTCTCCTCTCTGTGAACTTACGGGCTCCTTTTATGTCTTAAGAGATAAACTAGATCAGTTTCCAGGGTGGGGGGCTGGAAGCCTACAGCCTCAGACCAGCCCCACCCAGATTCCTAGCCAGGGTGTACTGGCTGTGGGTGTGTAGCTCCCAAAGGTCCTGTGAGGGGCTGCCTGCACCTGCTGTATGTGCATAATGGCCACACTGATTGGCACCAAACAGCCTTTCCCCAACAGTCACCCATTCATTCCGCCAGATGTCCTCTTCCGGTCCCTTAGAGAGCTAAGCTCTACTCTGGGCCCTGGGGACTAAGAATCATGTGAGTCCCCTGCCCTGAGAAAGAGCATGGCGGGACATTTAAGGATACAGAAAAAGTTCCAGGAGCTCCATGGTCAGACTATCAAAGAGGCCTCCCTGGAGGAGAACTTGGTTCTTCAAAGTAGACGGAAGATGGCTACATGGACGGGTGGTGAAGCGACCCAGGCAATGAGGACAGAGGTGTACAGGCCCAGAGACTGCCTCTTGGGAAGTATGTTCAGGATTTATCAGGGAGCGCTTGCTCTGGCAGTATGGGAAATGCCAAGTGATGAGAAGTGGGGCAGGACCGGCAGGTGGAGGCATTGCGTGCCAGCCCGAGAAGGCTGCGACTGGAACATGGTAAATGGCTGTTCAAGTCCCTGGGGATGCTTGGTGTTAACTGGTGGGGGGGGGTGAGTCGCTTTTCCTTCCTTTCTCGAAACTGGTGAGCCAATGCTGGGTAGACTCCAAGAGCACGGAGAAAGGGCAGGAAGCAGGAATACCAGGGTTGTGCTAAGGACTAAGTACTGGCTGCAGAGCCTTTGACCCCATATTCCAAGGGGAACGAGGGCCCACCTGGGGGGTCTCACATGCTTAGTCCTCTGCAGTCTCGAACACTCTATTCCCAAAGCAAGAACCGTGCAGGTTAGGAGAAGGGTCTGGCAGGCCTAAATTCAATTTCCAGACCAGCCTCCTGTTGCTGGATTAGTTGAGCAGATGGCATTACTTTGCCCAGCCTCAGTGTCCCCGTCTGTAATTCCAGGCTATGAATGGAACCTTAAAGGAATGCTACCTGGTTCCCCTGAGGCCTGCAGTTCATGTCCCCATTGTGCCCACAGTCCTTGCATCCACAGGATGCGTACAGCCCAGCCTTACTCTATCGCAGGTGGGCAAATAGATGCCCAAGCCACAGCAGACAGGGCCGAGTAGCACCGCCAAGTGCTTGGCTGCCCAGAGATGGGATTGCAGTGAGCGAAGAGGCGAGAGCTCAATCTCAACCATGACGTGGGTCACCTGAAGTCAGCACTGGGCTGACAAGCCAGGTGGTGAGCCCTAGGCTCCCCAGACACACTCAACAGACCCCACTGTGTCCTGGATGGTCCACACTGGCAGCCTCTCCTCCCCCTGTGGGGCAAAGCAGCGATTCCAGTGATGGGAAGGGGCAGCTGCAGGACTGAAATGGGCTCTGGGTGAGGCTGTTTGAGTAACCGACCAGAGTGTCTGGTGCAGAGCAGGCGACCAGGCCTCTGGGGAGGGATCATTGTAAAGATTGGAGTGCTGGAGGCAAACCCCAAACAGCATGGCTGCTCACTGCCCTCCAGAGGGGCAAAGCAATTATACCAAATCCAACTGCGGGCCCGGTGCACCCTCTCTGAAGTAATATCAAGCTCTTTACATTTGTTGAACTCCAACTTTCTGCTAGGCAGCCTGCAAGGGTCCTGGCGTGAATCATCTCACTGAAATGCAACCAGGAGTCCCCTCCAAGTGAGTGTACTCTTATTTCCATCTTGCAGAGGAAGAAACCGAGACTTGTTTTGCCCAAAGTCAGACGGATAGGAATCCAGAGCTATCTAAATCCAGAGCCACAAAGTAATTCCTGAGGTGCAGGGCCAGGAGTAAACCCTGAGCATTGCCAGGTGTGACCCAAAAAGCTAAAATAATAATAATAATGATAATTATAATAATAACAATAGTAATAGTAATAATAATAAACCCAGACCCTGCTTGCTGCTGTGCTCACAGAGTTATCAGGAGCTGCTGAGAGGTTTGAAGCGGAGGTTCCACATGAAGGCTAATATCCAATCACTGCAGTAACTAGTGGTGGACGGCATTGACCTGGGCCCTCTGGAAGGTGCAAAATGCTGACCCTCCCTGGCTCTTTGGGAGCCTCCAAGGAGTGGGGCTGGGCTAGGCGAGAAGGCTGACCATGATGGCTTCCAAAGGGGGACTCTCCACCCCCAGCCAGAGGCTGCCAGGATTCCATTAACCTGATTCTCTGCCCCACATAAGCCTGCAGAGGGAGCCTCTGGAGAGAGGGGCGCTGGGGGAGGGAAAGAACTGGGCTTCCCCAGGCCCCTAACAGAACCCTAATGGTGCCAGTTTCTTAGCCTGCAGTCTGGGAAGGCCTTGGAGGCCCCTGGCTCATGGAGGAAGGAAGGAGTGGGGGCAGGGGGTGAGAGGAGAGGGTAGAGGGAGGGAATGAAGGCTGGGGTGCAGTAGCGTGTGCACAGTCCCGACCATCCACCCTGGAACATGAATCCCACCCTATGAGGCCTGGGGACCTCAAGTCCCTCTTCCGGTTCCGACTGGGGAGCAATGGCATGGTAGTGGCACCTCTGCTACCGTGGGGCAGGTTAGCACCTGCCACATCATGATGACACAGGAGATGGAAATTTTGCCACTACTGTGATTTAAAACACTTGAGTGTGTCTCAGTCTACTGGGCACATTCATTTTCGTGTGTTCTTTGGAGGCTCAGAGGTATCTTCAAGGCAGATGTCTCATTAGAGCAGTTAAGAGACTCGCTCGGAACCATATTCCCTCTAGCCCTTGTGTTGGGATCTCCAAGGCTGTCTCAGTGGATCACCCCTAACCCTGCTTCTCCTCTTTAGTTTGTTCTTGCCTAGATTCAGGCCAGATTTCTCCCTCCAGGAAGTTCTCTTTGACCGTATCGCTGATTAGATACGCCTCCTCTATTCTCTGGACTTCCCCAGTCAGATCATATATCAACAATCGTCACAGTTGCTTGGTACCACTGACCCAAGACTGGCTTGACCCAAGATTGGTTGATGGCCCAACCAATGCTTTCTAATTTTAATTTAAAGGAATTATTTTAATAATAACTCAAGTAAAATTTAACCAAAAAGAACTTTTAGCACCATTGCAAATGGGAAGATACCATCATTGATGACACGATGAAGAATAAACGATGGTCAGATCATGATTTGCGAAGAATGCCGAGAGAGAGAAAAAAAAGGAGTTGTCTTCAGAAACTCCGGCTCACGGGGCGGGGAGACGCTAACGAAGTTTACAGAGAAGCGATAAAACAGACTCAAAGAAGAAGAGCAGTTGAAGATGAGAAGGAAAAGTGCGACTGCCGTTTCAACTATAAGACAAGATGTGCCCGGGTGGGGATTACGATTCTATAAATTTTTAGTATTTGGAGGGATAGAGGTGGGATTCAAATGCACTGAGGGTGGGTTTTTGTCACAGATGGAGTGGCGAAAAATAGTTATAAAATGGAACATAGGAGAAATTAAAAATGGAGTTCAAACAGAGGAAGATTGGGTCTGAAGTGGGTACAGCAGGTAGGGCACTTACCTCACATGTGGCCAGCTTGTATCCCCCGCACTGGCATATGGTCCTCCAAGCACTGTTGAGAGTGATCCCTGCACACAGAGGTGAGAAGCAAACTCTGTGTGCAGCTGAGTGTGACCCAAACCTCCAAAATCTCTCACTCCCAAAAGTGAGTGATTAAAACCCAGGGGTTAAAAGCAGAGATTCTTCATTTACGTGGGAAAGGGAAGAAACTTAACTTTGTTTACAGGAGAAGCACCTAAAAATAATGATGCACAAAGGGTATAAATAAAGAGATAGAAAATGATTTATCAGCACATATTCTCTATAATAAAACTAGTAGGAAGATAAAATCAAACTTTAAGACAAGAAGCATTATTGAGGACAGAGCAGGTCATTACTTAATGACAAAAATGAATAATTCACCAGGAAGAAGTAATAATCCTGAACTTGATGCACTCACTATAGTCTCAAAACACTTTTTAAAAAATTGCAAGAAAAAAACTGTCAAATCTCCATTCTTAGATATTTTTGCATATCTTTCTCATAAATTATCAAGAAGGCAAACTTCTAGACTTGAGTGGCCTAATTCATAAGAACCCTGCTCCCAGCAAATAGAAACTGCACATTTTCTCATCTGTGCACACAGAGAATCACAGACCCCCACGGTCCTTCCCCAGGTGCTGGCTTCATGGGGACACAGTAACAAGTCCCTGGCCACAACTATAATGAAGACCCACAAGGACACCAGGACTGAGAGAGGGCTGGGATGGTAGCCCAGTGCTCAGCTCTCTAAGCACTTACCTGCTGTGTGGCCAAAGGCGTTAGACACACTCCTGGATCTCGATCCTCTCAATGTGAAATCGAAGATCCTTGCTGTTAATGTAATATGCAACCTGATTCTGCCATCAAACAAATGGGCGTGGCAGTGTTCCAACAGCACTTTATTTTCCGAAACAGAAGGTGAACTGAATTTGCCCCATGGACTGCAGTTTAATGTCTCAAAGAGAGATCATACCGCTTACCGTGCCAGGATTAGTGATAGCACCAAGTATCAGTAGAAGTAAAGCATCTTACTCAGAATGAGCTCCACAGACAGTGCCTATTGTAAGAAGAAATATAGACATAAATTGGAACACAGATGGGACCAGACAGATAGTAGAGCAGGTAGGGCACTTGCCTTGCATGTGGCTGACCTAGGTCCAATCTAGCATCTCAGATGGTCCCCAAAGCCTCGCCAGGAGTTATCCCCTGAATGCAGAGCCAGGAGCAAGTTCTGAGCACCACCTGGTGTGGCCCCAAACCAAAACTGGAGCACAGCAGACAGAAAATTGGAATTCAAACATATGAAGATTGGGGCCAGAGAGATAGTACAGTGGGAGGCACTTGCTTTGCATGCAGCCAACCCCAGTTTGATCCCCAGCACTGCATTATGGTCTCCCGAGCACCATCAGGAGTGATCTCTGAGCACAGAGTGAGAAGGAAACCCTGGGTATGTCAGGACATACTCAGAGGGTCCCCATCGTTGCACGTGTGTCCAGAGACATGTGAGAATGCATTTGCTTTTGACTCTGAGGCCTGTGGCATCCTAAATGCACACTTGTGAGTGCCATAAACACATAACGGGGGGGCTGTGAATTCGGAAAGGTGCTGACTAGGGCTCTGACATTTTGGGGGGCCCATGTTACTCCTGGCCCTGCTGACCAGGGCACAGAGCAGATACTTGGGTGTTAGTTTTTATTAAACACGAGTGCAGGTTCTAGAGTCTTGTGAAGGGGACCCCACACCTTCACTCGGAGTCAGGGCCCTGTGTGAGAGCTCGTTTCCAAAGGCAGGCCGGCCTAATGAGGAGGGTCACGCCTGCGTCGCCAGCAGGAGCCCAGCAAGGCCCCGACAGGGATGCAATTTAGCTCTCTCCTGAGACGCCGGGCAAATGAGGAGAAAAGGCGTTTTAATCCCTTGTCACGTCTCCAAGGGCTGGAGGACATGTGCTGAGTTGGAATTTTTCAACTTCAGCCTTTTTTTTTTTCCTTCACTTGACACATCCATCCCAGAAACATCTGTGAGATAAAACAGAGAAGGTCTTATGAATTCAGCTCAGCCTCGGCCTGTGCTCCCGCCCGAGCGAGCGAGGCATGAATCACCAGCCTGGGGCCCCGCAGAGCCTCCTCTCCAGCAGGGCCCCGGCCTTTCCTGAGTAGCTGCTTTTGATTTCCCTGAAGCCTTCTGATCGTCTATACTCCACAGAGCGTGTGTGTCCAAGGGAGGCGTGCTGAGAGCCCCGCTCACGCCGGACGGAGGATCAGCCGCTCATTCTCTGCTTGCTGAGGCCAGCTCTATACAAGGCCCACAGATGCAAAGATAATCTGGATAAGGCATCATGGCCACTTGGCATGTCCCCATTTTCCCCTTATTTGGACACACCCTGGCAGAAACTGTCACTGAGGTTTTGTGAGAAATACCCTAAACCTTAGAGCACGGTGCCTTGGGAAAGTTTTATGTGATGGGGGCTGGGGGGTCCACACCTGGGGATTCTCAGGGGTTACTCCTAGCTCTGAGCTCAGGAATCTCTCCCAGTGGTACTCATATGGGGTGCCAGGGATCAAACCCTGTCTGCTGCATGCAAGGCAAGCACCTTACCTGTTGTACCATCTCTTCAGCCCATCTTGGAAGTTTGTAATCCAGCAGGTAGGAAGGTGTATGTGATGACTGCTAAGGCCTCCTAGCCAGCCCATGACTGAACATGACCTTCTGGGAGGACTCCTAGGCCCTGGAGCCTCAAATCCTTCCAGATGGTTAAGTCTGCATTCTCTCTCCTGTGGCTCCCATTGTCTCGCCTTTTCTGTATGTTTCAAGAAAATGAGCAGATTCCAGAGTGTTGCTGTCCCTTGGTCTTCCCATGCTTGTACCCAGGGCTGGGGATAAAACATGACCTTGCTCATTTTGTCTGTCTGGAAACAAACCATATTGGGTAGCTGCAGTGTGCTCGGCCAGTGCTGGGCTCAGGGAGACAGAGGGAGCAGGCAGAGCCCTGCCTAGGAGACAAGCAGGAGCACTGTTGAGAAAAGCAGCAGGGGAGGCTTCGCCTGCTCCGAGAGGCAGGCAAAGTCCTGGACAGTGCGGAAGCTGGGAAGGGAACCCTTGTCAATCTGGAGGGTGAGGGCAATCCAAGGGAGGGGGCCCTGCCCAAGGACAGGGGCCTAAGCTGGATTTGAGCATGTGGAGATGGGGTACTGGCAAATGGGCAGAGGCTACTGGTAAACAAAGGCTCAGGATAGCAACGTGTGAGTCATTCCATCTTTGGTGCCAAGCAGAAGGGACCAATTAGCTTAACTCCCAGGCCTTTGAAAGAAAGCAACCAAGTACTAAAGAGAGGACATGCATTTCCCCAAGGTCTTGGGGGGTCTCAGAGGACCCTTGTCTGCAGCTCTGTCCATAGGCAGGAGTGAGTCTCTCTGTCAGATTTCACCACAAGCACAGACACCTGCCTTCCCTGGACTGACCTGGGATGGTGGCAAGGGGTGGGGATGAGATGACCTTTGCAGAGTCCCACATTTGTAGGTGCTCAGAACAAAGGGTGCAGATAGACAAAAAGAAAAGAACTTCTCTAGTCCTGAGGCGTTTGTCCCACTTATAGGTGGAAAAGTTGAGTCACCAGAGACCAAGTCAGAAGCCCAGAGTTGCTGCATTCAGAATGAGATGGAACCAGGCGTGCCTGGTGCAAGAGAACACTCTGGGTCTGTGGCGGAGAGCAGGTCCTGTGACTTCTACCTGTCTCTGTCATCGTCCTCCTAAGGACAGTCCTGGGCACTCCTTCCCGGCCAACCTCTCACCTGATCCTTCTGTACCTCTTTCCCAGAAAGTTTAGCAGCAGACAGACAGACGGTCTGTGGGAGACAAGAATGCCCCTTGCCTCCCGTCACTACTGGAAGGGGCCGGCTCCTGTTTACCCAGCTGGTACAAGCCCAGCTCGGGGTCGGAGGGGAGACCTAAGAGGCCTGTTGGCCAGCTGGCGCCCCACTGTTCAGGTCTTATGACCCCTGCCTTGAAGGGCAGCCCAAGGTGGGGCTGGCCTGACCCCATGCAAGAGGGAAGCTCGGGTCCGGTTACATTCCCTTTACGTCTCTGCACTTTCATCTTTTCTGGAAAAGCAGGGGGCAGGGGGGGCCTGTGAGGAAAGAGGGGTGTAGGGAACATAGGGGCTGGTGGGTGGGCCAAGAGTGGGGCTGGGAACCAGAAGATACAGGTCTGAGTCCCAGCTCTGTGTGACCCCAGCAAGGGTCAGGCCCGCTTTGAGTGTCAGCATCCCAATCTGTCCACTGAAGGTGACTGTCACTCCCTACCCACCACAGGGTCCTCATGGAGTCGGGCGCCCCATGAATGTGCAAACTGTGTGGAGTATCATTCCCATGCCGTGGGATGATCTGTTTGTATAGGTGCATGCAATTATCCAGGGGCAGGAGCACTGGCCTAGGAGCCCTTGGCTGGGGACCAGTAGAGACACCCCGTGGCTTTGGGGATGCTTCCCCACTTTCTCTTTCTCATATTTCATGAGACAATGAGTCCTTCTCCTTGCTGAATCAGTGCCCATGTAAGATCATCATGTCCAGGGACCAGAGCATAACACAGAGGAGTAGGGCATTTGCTTTGCATGCGGCCAACCCAGGTTCGATCCCCAGTGTCCCATATGGTCCCCCGAGCACCGCCAGGAGTAACTCCTGAGCAAAGAGTCAAGAGTAACCCCTGAGTGTCGCCGGGTATGACCCAAAAAGCAAAAAAAAATAAATAAATAAATAAAAAGATCATCATGCCCACACTATTGACTGCGTGCCCACTGTGTACCAGGTCCAGGGGTAGGCTGGCACATGTCTCTTGGTCCCCAAAGCAAAGCTTGGTTCAGCATCCTGACATGCCACAAATGATGGAGTCAAGCCACCTCATTTTGCAAATGGGTCAGAGCCTTAAGGAGAAAATGCCTTTGCTAGACTATAAAAAAACAGGAGAACCCACTGCTCTTTCTGCTGCATCCAAGGCAGGCAGAGCCAGTTGATCTAAAACACTCCCAGGGAACCCTTCTCTACATACCACTCTGGCAGCGACCAGCCAATGATTGAAGTTGAAGGTCCAGATGAAACCGTTTGCATACACACCTAAATCCTCACCCTGGACTTATCTGTCTCACCCACTTTTTGCCTCTAGATTTTCTGACAGCAAACTTCTGTTTTGTTTTGTGTCCAGTGGTGCTGGGGGGTATTCACTTACAGCTCCATGCTTGGGGGTGCTCCCAGCAATGCCTGGTTGACCACATGACGTGTGGATGCGGGCCCAGTGGTGCTGGGGGTATTCACTTACAGCTCCATGCTTGGGGGTGCTCCCAGCAATGCCTGGTTGACCACATGACGTGGGGATGCGGGTCCAGTGGTGCTGGGGGGTATTCACTTACAGATCCATGCTTGGGGGTGCTCCCAGCGATGCCTGGTTGACCACATGATGTGGGGTGCGGGTCCAGTGGTGCTGGGGGTATTCACTTACAGCTCCATGCTTGGGGGTGCTCCCAGCGATGCCTGGTTGATCACATGACGTGGGGATACACCCAGGACTACTGCTTGTGAAGCCGCACTCAGCCTGTTGACCCATCTCTTGGACTCTGAAACCAACTGTAACCAACCAAGTGACCACCATGTAACCAACTTTGCGTGAGACTCAGAGAAGATTAAGGCCCAGACAGGCTTATTGTCTAGGGGCATAACAATCAAAGGGAAGTAAATAAGGAACGGGACAGTTGTGGGACACATAAACAAGTTCCTGTGGGAAGTGGTAGAAGACTGGGAGGGGGTGGATCAGCACAGAAGACTTCCTAAGAGAAGGGCCCATGCAGTCACCTTCAGCCAACACACTCACAAACACTCCCGTGTGGGGTCCAAACTGGGCTGCTCTGGGGATGGGTAACATTGATTTCCTGTGAGCTGGTGAAAGGTGTCCTTGACTGGGACGCCAGCTCTGATGAAGCAGGTACTCAGTGGACAAGGGGGCAGGGGCAGGGCTTGGGTGTAGAAGGGGACTTTTCCAGGCTGGCTTTTCTTTTGAGGGCTGAACCCCTGCAACGGCTTGTGCTATCAACCCTCTCGAGCTCACTCATTCAGTGCTGGGCTGTCTTCCCTGGCTAGGCTGGAAGAAGCCATGACAGGGCAGGCACTAGGTCTGACTTGTCACTCACAGGGACTTGAACCTAGCCCGGCATGGTGCCTGCCCCGTCATAATGGGTAGGTAGTAAATCTTGGTGGATGGATGGACAGATGGATGGATGGAAATGCAGTCACTTGAGCCTTTTTGTTTCTCCTCTGAAAAATAGGAGAAACTGTGCCAACCTCACAGGGATGTTGTAAGGATTAAGTGAGATGATGTACTAACACCCCTAGAACAGTGCCTAGCATACAAGAAAAAGTATTGAAGGAATAATGGCTCTGAAGGACACGTGAAGAGACACTCAGCAGACAGCTCCAGACAGATGGATTCTGGGTGCTCTCTGCTCGGAGGGAGGCTGGGACCAGCCTGTTACCATCGGGACGGGAGAGCTGAGCATCAGCCCATAGAGTCAGCATGTTCTATACGTTCACCCCTCTACTGTGAGCTTATGTGGTAGTTATGGGGACACTGAGGCACCAAGCAGTGAAGTAAGTGACCCGGTAACAGCCAAGATGCGAGATGAGGGGCTGGAGTAGTGCCTGGCATCTAAAATGACTGTGTCCGAGTGAAGTGGATGCCATGATCGGGTGGAACCTCGTTGGGGACATGTGTTTGTTCTCCACGCCTGCCTGACGCCACCCAGAAAGGGCTTTGCTAGTCATTGCTCTGGTGCCAGCCATAGCTCCTGCATACTGCCAGCCTGGCAGAGCAGCGTGGCAGAGGACCTGGTGCCCAGGGGCTCTTGCTCTGCTCCTAGCCAAAGGTGGGGATGGTGACTGGCCCATGCCACCCCCCACAGTGTGTCCCCAGACAGCCACCCCTTTCTGTGCCCCACCTTCCATGTCAACATTGGGGATAGGAGCACACAGTGCTGAGCTATACTGAGTGGTGAAAGTAGGCAAAGGGATATCCGTGATAACCCTGTAGTGTCTGTATTGCAAACCATGATGCGCAGAAGGGGGGAGAGAGGAGAGAGAGAGAGAGGGAGAGAGAGAGAGAGAGAGAGAGAGAGAAGTCTCTGCTATAGAGGCAGGCTTGTTGGTGGGAGGGAACTGGGGACATTGATGTTGGGAAATGTGCACTGTGGAGGGAGGGTGTTGGAATACTGTGTGACTGAAACCGTATCATGAGCAGCTTTGTAATGGTCTATCGCACGGTGATTTAATTTAAAAAATGTTGTAAAGAAGAGCGTGCACACACAGTGTAGGGGCACGCCCACGAGCGCACTCCAGATGCAGCTGTGAGGCTGTAGTTTGCAGGAACCGAAGGGCCAGCTTGATGGGGGCAGCAGGAGGAGGCCCCACGAGACCGAACAGTGGCTCCAGCCTACTGTCACAGTGCCCAAAGTGTCCTGCGTCTGAGTGACGTCCAGGCAGGAGGTTGAGGGGCTGATCAGGGGTGCCGCCCTGCTGGTACACGGGAAGAGGCTGGACATTTGATTGCCTGGCAGAGACCTCCGTGAACACTATGGGCAAGTCTGAGACTGAGCTTGGGTAGAAGCACCAGGAGCTGGGCCCCCAGCAGGCTTCTACAGGTGTGGGGCAGCTGGGAACTACAGGCCTTAGCAGGGCAAAGGGCTCTAGGCTGGCCTCAGAGCGCAGCCAGAGAGAGGAGACAGGAGCTCAGGTTATAGCCTGGCACGTGGCTTTGATTCTTGGCAGCAGCAAAGCACTTTCAGGAGCGATCCCAGAGTTTAGATCCAGGAGGAAGGCCTGCACACCAACAGATGAATGCGCCCATCCTTCTCCAGGAAAACAAAACACAACCAGGTGCAGTTTCCTTCCCTTCCTGCTCTGTGCCAAGGAGGGGCAAAAGGTGACTTTGCGAGTTCCTCGGGGCACCTCTCCCGGAAGCTCCATTAGGGCCGTGGTGGAGCTGCCCCTGGTGGGTTGTGCACCCTCGGGAGTGGAAGCTGCAAGAATCCCATGCACCTGTTCCCTCCCTGGCACAGCTCAACTCCCACAGAAGTGCTCCCACAGGAGTGCTCCCACAGGAGTGCTCCCACAGAAGTGCTCCCACAGAAGTCCTCCCACAGGAGTGCTCCCACAGAAGTCCTCCCACAGGAGTGCTCCCACAGATGTCCTCCCAAAGAAGTGCTCCCACATAAATGCTCCCAGTCCTTGGCCTCTGCTACACCCTTTCCCCCATCTCTGTCACCATCACATCTGCTTGTGTGTGGTGCGGCCTCTGTCTGGCGCAGTGACTCCAGCCACTCTCTGCCAGCCTGGTGGCCCCCGTGCCAGAGTCCCCCTCCATTGCCCGCATGGCCCGGATTCTTCCTCCCTCTCTGCCCCATCTCTGATGCTTCTTCCCTTCACCTCCAGCCCCGCTCTCACCCCAGTGACTCGTTCCCTCCTTGCGTGTGCTGATCCCACTGCTGCCAGCAATCATCTGTGCTTTGTCCACAAGTAGCTCTGCTTTTTATCAGACCAGCACAGATGTCACCTCCTCGTCGAGGCCCTCCCATCACCCTTCCAGACTGGGAATCTCCTCCTATGCCCTATCGGCATCCCTCGCTTCTGATACGGTGCACCTTGACCCTGATCGTTACATCGATGGGGTAACGATGTTTAACTAAACGGAGGTGGAGGAGGCACCAAAGGTGGGCAACAGAAAAGGTTTCTGAGTGCAGAATGACAGAAAATGCATTCCTAATCAAACGCATTGTGAATGTGAAGTGTTTCTGGCAGGGCTCGCCATGTTTGCGTTGCTCCATGGAGGGGCGTCCTGAGTGGAAGTGTTTCAGAGGGCCAGCCCCGTCTAGGGCCCTGCTAGCTTATTTGGTGCCTGTTTCTAGTCCAGGCTCCTCGCGTGATGACCTGCTCCACCGACAGGGTCCTCTTTGTCCCGTCTGCAGAGCCTCAGAGCGGGAAAAGTGAGGTTTCCTGTCACTGGCCTGAAGACTCGCTGCCAGGAGAAATGGAAATACCAGTAGCCACGGAACTGCCTCTGAGGCACCTGGAGACCTGCACTGGTACCTCATTTTGTCCTCCCAGTGGAAAACACCACAGAGCTTGTCCCCATTTTATGGCTGAGGAAACGAAGCAGCAGGGGTTCAAGCAACTGCCCCAAGGTCATCCCTGTTGGTCTGAGTGGCCACTGTTACCCCTGACCATGGACAAAGGGGTTGTTGGCCAAGTTTGCGGACAAGAGAAAGGACTCTAAAATGCCTATGAGCTCCAGGACTTAAGCAGGGGAAAGCCGGGCTGGGATTGGAACTCACAGTGCTGTTTCCTTTCCAGAAAAGGGCTGGCAGGGGGACCAAGGTAACTGCGATGCCAGGGCCTTGGGGGTACGCAGAAGTCATCCAGTTTGGCAGCAGGGTACAGGGTACCCCCAGGGAGAAGTGCTTAGTGACAACACTTTGTGACATTTACGAACGCAGACATCCTGCGAGGCAGTGAGCTGAGAGCTTCGTGGGTCCTCACCATCTTCTAGACGGCTGGGGTGGCATCGTGAGCTTCATGTTGCAGAGACCAAACAGAGGCACCGGAGGGTCACTGTGCTTAGCCTGGGTAGCCCAGCTGGGAAGTGGTGATGCCGGCACTGACCACTGCTCTTCAATACCTCTCTGAGGACACACAGCTCAGGAAAGGGGTCTCGCACCAGCAGACCCCACAGCCTGGTGTCACCAGGACTGATTCCTGCCTGATCCCACCTCTGGGTGTTCTCAGTCTCATCGAATCTGGAAACGGGGTTCCCACGGTTTAGGCCTTCGGCAGTTCAGCTCCCTGCACGGTGCCCAGTCTGGAGCCTTGCAAGTGGGATGACTCCCCAACTCTTGCCCCAATCCCCACCCTTCGGCCCACTGTGTATCCTTTGCCAGTCCGGCTCAGCCACACTGAGCTTCGGTTTCCCTGGCTGCACAATAGAACTTGAGCCAGATGCATGCATGAGAGGCAGGGAGACAGGGACAGAGTCTCAGGTGCTAAGTGGGCAGAAGAGGTAGAAAGCTGAGGCCTGTTTCAGCTCAGCCACAGCTGCGCCACTCACTGGAGTAATTCACCTCTACTCACTTCCTGCCGTCCAGGAGCTCCAGTAGAGGACACGGGAGACACTGTCCATCCCAGAGTAAACTCTTAAGTACACTGTTATTCAACAGAGGGTGCAAATATTAAAATATCTCTTCTGGGGCCCAGAGCGATAGGATAGCAGTAGGACACTTGCCTGGCATGTGCCTGACCTGGGCTTGATCCCCAATACTACATAGAGTCCCTGAGCAACAGGAGGTGTGGCTCAAAAACAAAACAGCAAACAAACAAGCTTGAGGTTGGGAGACATTGCAGCAGGCAAGGTGCTTGCCTTGCGCACAGTCGACCCTGGTTCCATCCCCAGCACCTTGTATGACCCCTAAGCACTGCTGGGTGTGGCTTCCCAAACAAACAAACAAAAAAGTCTTCTGGCCTCTCTTGTAACCAAGGAGACTCTGACGGTGCTGCCAGGAGATGGGAGGCAGTAAGCAAGGGGCGGTGCTGCCCAGTGTCCCTGAGAGCACTGGGCCCTTCTCTGCAGGCTGCCCCACTCCCCCAGAAGGTGCCTCTGTGCTCTTTATCTCCCGTTTTCTCAAGGATTAGAGCCTTCCCCTGTGGGTGCTAGAGCTAACAGCTTGTCAAGTTTATGAGCTCTCAGAGCCGCTTTTGCAGACGTGCGTCCCGGTTTATGGGGGCCGTGATAAGAGAAGAGTTTATGAGACTAGAGGTCTGACGGTTGCCTCCGCTTTGATGTCTCTCTCAGTTTCCTCTTACTAAAACCAAAGCGCAAGCTGGGAATAGCAGCCCAGGCCCCATAAACACGCTGTTCAAATAAAGGGGACTTTTAGGGAAGGCTGACGTGCTGTTTAAAGGCGATGGCTTCAGAAGGATCCCGGGCCTGAGCCATTTGTCATGAAGGGTGCTGGCTGAGGGGCAAAGATCACTCCTGCAGAGCTGGTCCTCGGCCACCCGTTTTCAACTTTTGACCCTTAAAACCTGAGAAGGTATGGGATTTGGTAAGCTCTGGACCTCGGCCTGCTTCCAAAGGAGCCTGTAAGAAGCCATCTGTCCTTAGGAATGCTTGGGATCAGGCTGTCAGGAGCCTGTGGGGGAAAGGAGGCTTCCAGAAGCCTGCAGCAGGGAACTTTCCAATTCCAGAATGTTGTAGTCCAAGGCCTCAGCTGCCTTCTTCCCCAGTCTGTGTGTCCAGAGGCTGCCCCGTGGTCCGCAGCAGCAGTCACAGATGCATCCCTAGGTTGTCCAGTGCTAGCTGTGGTCCCTGTCCAGCCTCTGCAGTCACCCCACACCCCTCAGCCTGGCTATATCCTTGCATATCCGCCTGCTTTGGTCCAGACCACCCTCTGCCTAGCGCTGCTCTTCTTTCATTCTTCTGTCTCACCTGCTTTGCCTCTCTAGACACCTCAGGGGTTCGAGTGCCTCCTGAAACCATACTGTTAGGGTCCCCTCCTCGGGGATTTCGGGCCTAGCCCTTCCTCCCCACCACTGCAATTCTCCACTGATTCCACTGTTTGGAGCTTGGACTCCTCACGGACTCCTCATAGATCCATGGAGCTTTGGGCCCAAAGACCCAGCTCAGGCACCGACCTAGAGAAAGTGGCTAGGAGCAGGGAGGCCCAGCCGATGGTCTCAGGTGAGAATAGCAATAGTCACTACCTTCTAGAACTGACCTGAAAAATTACTGATGAGAGATCAGAGGGATAGTGCAGCAGGGAGGGTGCTTGCCTTGCAGGTGGCCAACCTGGGTTCCATCCCAGACATCTCATATGTCCCCCAAACCCTGCCAGAGTCATCCCCGAGAGTGGAGTCAGGAGTAAGCCCTGAGCACAGCCAGGTGTGGCCTGAAAACAAATCAAAAACAGAATTGCTGGTGTGAACTTACCCACTCTACAATATTAACAGACTTTTTTGAGGATGGTGGTGGTGGTTGGGTCATAATGGACAGTGCTCAGGAGCTATTCTTGGCCCAGCATTCAGGGAGGGATCCTTAGCAGTGCTCCAGGGCCAGCCACCTGCAGCACAAGCGCCTTAACCCCATACTATCTTTCCACCTCAGGAATTAGCTCCTGATCTTTGTCAGGCAAGTCTTAATGCATTTCTAGGCTCAGTTTTTAGATGACAAAATGGAAACTCAAAGAGATTCTTCTCTGAAGGTCAGAATTTTGCCAATGGTGAGCGGCAGAGGCCAGGGTCCAACCCAGATGGACCCTGACTCCAGAGCCTGTGCCTCTAACCACTGTGAGCCACAGCCCCCAGCAAGCTCTTGCTGGGCACATAGTGGGTCTACAGATGGTGGCTGCAAGCATGCCTGCTCACAGCACAGGAGGAAAGGCTCTAGACTGGGAGAACCAAAGAGGAGGCAGAGTTAGGGAGTGGGCCAGGTGGGGCCAGAGTAGGAGGGTGAGAGTCCCAGGAGGCGGGGGCCTGGGCAGGCTGCTGGGAGGAAGGGGCTTAAGGTGCCAAGTAGAGCATGTACCAGGTCACCCCTGACTTCCCTGCTCTTGGGATAAAAAAAAAAACTCCAGACCTGGCGAGCTAATACAGCAGGTAGGGTGCTTGCCTTGCATGGGGCCAACTTGGGTCAACCCTCAGCACCATTGATGTTCCTCCAAGCCCCATCAGGAGTGGTGGTCTCTGTGCACAGAGCCAGGAGTAAGCCCTGAGTATCACCCAGTGTGCAAAACAAAGAGCCCAGACTCCATCACTGAACACACACAACTCATTGATACAGCTTCAGATCACTCACTTCTGTGCCTTGTATCCTAACTGCTCCCCCACCTAACTCACGCCTAAGCTCTGCCGTATGGTTCACCCTTCTGGGCCTCTGTACTCAGAATGTCCTTTGTCACTTTGGACCCTTATAGACTCCTACTCATCCTTCAGTATCCAGCTCCAAGGTTTCCCTCCTTAGAAAGCTTTCTTGGCTACGCTTCCCTCATCCTACCCCCCCTTTTCTAGGCTGTGAACTGTCAAGCTAAGGGCTATGTCTTATTCCACTCTGTGCCTAGTGCCTTCAACTTAGAGGCCAGTCTTACGGAAACCCCAGAAAAGATCTCAAATTCCCACTGTGTAAAAGGACAAGGACCTAGAGGCTGAGTGAGAATGAGGAGGAGGAGACCCATATAAACCAGAGATGCACGCCAACAGCTGCTCTGGTATGGGGCTCAATAACTCTACCGGAGAGCCAGCCCAACTCTCTCCATTACCATCCCTGATGATTGCAGATGGAGAACAAGCCGGAGGCCTGATGTGTCCTGTCCACACTTACCCATGGGCCTCCTTGAACCATAGCAGTAGAGCTTGACTATGCCTCACGGCGGGAAGGATGCTGGGCTGTCACTCTGCTTCTTCCCTTACAGCCTGAGACCACGTTGGCTTTTTCAGCAGCGTTTGGCCTGTGGTCAACTCAAACCCCAGATCTTTTTCACTGGGATGACTGCCAAACCACATCTTGTGCATTTGATTTATGGCTTGGGTTCGCTGAGGCCCACTCCTGCTCCCAAGAAGCCTGTGGAGGCGAGTGGCGGTTCTTGTACCCCGAAGAGGGAGAGAATTGCAGGCCCCCCAGCCCAGGAGCTTTGGTGTGGTTGGGGCAAGCCCCTACTCTCTGCTTAGTTCCTCATCCTTTCTCCCCAAGGTGCCAAATGCTGGCATTAAGAGTCGGATTTTCATTAACATCCAAGTCACAGGCCACAGGCTCACCAGAGCCCACCTTTGGGGCTCATGGAAACTGTAGTTCTGGAAAACATCCCAAAAGGCAAATTGACAAAAGGCTCCCAGGGGAAAAGAGGCAGGTGGAAGAGATGTGGGATCCTGCATTTGCTGTCCATGTGCCCTGAGGATGGTGCTTTATGGCTCTGAGTCTTGTTTTCCCAACACACTAGGGAAGGACAAACCCCAGCCTCATGGTGCTGCAGGACAAAGGTGTCCAGGCATGCCATGGGGTCCTGGCACAGACAGCCAGGCCACAGTAAAGCATGTCCAGTGCCAGTAGCATCCTGCTCTGACTTCCCAGGAGGAGGGATCTAGGCATTGAGCTCTTCCCACCTTAACTATTACTGTTTCCACCACACATGGCCTTGTAAAAGCAGCCTTTGAGAAAGGCCTTTTGTGAACATCCCTTGTGGCCCTGTTCAGCCCCTGTGTCCTCTTGTGGTTACCACAAAGCCTCTATAGTCTTTGTTTATCCATTGCTTCTTTCCCAACATCTCTCCCTAGGCCTCAGCTCCATAAGGACAAGGCCCACAGCTCTGTCACTCACCCAGTGCTGACCCCAACCCAGCATACCGTCAGGGTTTGGCCATGCATAGATAGTGATGTCAATTCGACTCTGAAACAGGCCTTTGTTGTTTTTCTCTCACTCTCTCCCGTCATGGTGCTTGACCATGGTACAGCGGAGATAACAGAGCTAGTACCTTTATACTATAGGGGAACACAATGGCAGTGCCACCAGGATGGCACTTGCCAATGGGGGGGTGGTGCCAGGGATTGAACCTCAGCTTCGTGCCTGCAAGACAGGCTGTCTGCCACCAAACCAACATTCCCAAGCCCTGGTTTCCATTCTGATTGTGTTTGGCAAGGTAAGAGGGCCGTACAGGACCAAAAGGGGAAGCGGCTTTATTTCTCTCTGCCTCACCTGAGGTCACATCCCCTCCCTAGACCTCAGTTTCCCCAGCTGTGAAGTGAGAAATTGCTCTGCTGTTTTTCTCCAACATCCTTCTAATCTTTAAAAAAAACTCTACAAGAAATATATTGACTTGTATTGCCTGTTAGTTTAAAAAAGAAAACACAGCTTCTGCCAAGAATTCTCTCTTACTTTGTCACTTTCTCCTCTGGCCTGGGATAAACATCCCCTCACAGGTCCAGGCCTGTGGACCCTACGATGAGAAAGTCGCGGCCCCTCCTGGCCTGGGCTGAGAGAAGGGGCCCCTGAAAGGTGTGTGGCAGCTGCTTTCCCAGGGGGGCCCTGGGGTTTGTTGCCTTAACTGAGCTCACAGAGCAGGTAAGAAATTCCAGACGTGTTCTCTGCTGACAGCTAATTGTGTCCGTTATTAATGACCATGGCTTTCTGGGGGCAGGTGGGAGGAGAGAGGAGGCCCGCCTCAGCCCTGGGGGGCTCCCTCAGGTAGAATTGATGACCACATTTCTGGATCCAGTGGAAGAGGAAGTGCTCCGTGAGGTGACCCGAAAACGCACCCCCAGCTGGAAAGGAGAGGGGCCTTTCCCCTTTCCCAGGAGGGGTGCCAGGAGCCAACACAGAAATGTACAGATTCTGGAACCTGCCCATGCCTTCCTGCGCCCTTAAGTTGGCTGCTCAGAGCTCAGCCACCACAGCCCAGAAGATGGCCTGAAAAAGCTCCATGAAAGGGACTATGGCCTATGAGCTGCAAGGGGTGCCCCCTCTATCCGGCTATCACCCCCTCATGGCACCAGGAGTGGGTCTGCTAGGGTCCCTCCTCAGCGACCCACTATCCCACCTGTCAATACAGCAGCCAGATGTGCTGGGGACTCAGCCCGGCCCTGCCAGATGT
This sequence comes from Cryptotis parvus, assembly GCA_021461705.1. Classification (NCBI taxonomy): domain Eukaryota; kingdom Metazoa; phylum Chordata; class Mammalia; order Eulipotyphla; family Soricidae; genus Cryptotis; species Cryptotis parvus. The sequence goes on along the minus strand of JAJIBD010030462.1, from coordinate 18,062 downwards.
GTCAAGCTTTCCAACACATCCGACTTCCCCAGGGCACTTTGTGATTATTATTTAACACTCACTTTTCCAGCATCTGTGAGTCCTGAAGATTGCAAGCTGGGAGCCTCCAGCACGTCTGTCCAGCTTCAGGCCTGCAGGCCTGGAGCCCTCCGCTCGTGAGAGAACTTGGTTCTCATGTACTCAGTGAGGACCGCCTGTAACGAGAGTGGAGACCATGTCAAAGCTGTCTGTGCCCTTTTATCACTCCCACGTAGCTCAAGGAGGAAGTGGGTTATGTGGCCTTTCCCGGAGTTATGGGGGAGCAAATGTGAAGCTGGGACAGAGATGGAGTGTAGCAGTGATCGAACTCAGTTGAGTGAGGCGGAGGAAACCACATGGCATATGCAAAGGCCCTGAGGCTAGAGGCGAGCTGACATGCTCCAGCAGCCAAGAGGCCAGGGAGACGGGTGAGAGATGAGAGGAAAGGTAGTCAGGTGAGTTCAGAGATAAAGGACCGGAGCTGTGTCCGAAGAAGCAAATACCGGGAGTGTTAAACCAGAAGGAGGCTGTGGAGATGTTAGTTTTCATGCCAAGTGAAGTAGGATCTGGTGTAAGGGCATCTTTGAGTAGAAAAGCAACACTGGCTGACCCCTTTCCTGATGCCCCCCCACCTGCCCCTGGAGAGCCAGAGGAGCGTGGGGGTGGGGATCTGACACCTCCAGCTGGAGCCAACAGCAGTCACCATCAGCGTCCAGCAGCAGTCACCATCAGCGTCCAGCAGCAGTCACCATCAGCGTCCACCCCATGCTCTTCTCTACTTCCAAATCTGGGCGTGCTGGGCCGTGACCCTGGCTACACCGGCTACTGCCTGGCTACGTGACAGAGCCAAGACTGTGGCCCTGTCTGGGCTGTAGATTCTGTCACCCTAGTACAAGGAGCTTCAGCCAGAACATGGTCGTGTTTCCACAGACTTAGACGGGCCCAGAGCCTGTCCGCCTCTGCGGCCCCCTCTCCTGCCTCCCCTTGGCCTCTGTGCTCCGGCAGTCCGGAAGTCCACACTACACCATGTCCTCCTGCTGCCTGTCGTCCCTCCACCTTTCCCTGTGGCCACCCTGCACGTTTCCCAGCACGTCCAGGCTCAGGGTGTCCCCTGTGGAGGCTTCCTCCCACCCCCGTGCTCCTGTCCTCCTTCTGGCAAGACTCAGAGATAACAGGAAGGGGCTGGGGTGGCATCAGAGCCGCCCTCACAGCTCAGCTGCACCTGGGAAGCTGCCTCCTGTCCCACAGTCTCTGCCTTGTCGCCTGTAAAATGGAGATGACCCCAGCTCCCAGGGCACAGGTGAGGCGGCAGGCAGGTTGCAAAGCTCCCGGCTCCTGACACCAGACTCCAACTACGGAGTAAGGCCTGTCAAGTAAACGTGGGGTCACCCAGACAGCATGGCCCCACATCTCTGGAATGACTCCAGTCAGGAACCCAAGACCACCTCCCAGCAGTCCCATGGCCTTGGGGGGATTCCTGTCCACCCCTCTCTCTCCCCAGCCCCCCTCGCCTCCGCTCACCTCCTCCACCAGGGTCTGGTCAGTGCCGCCTGTCGGCAGCCACACAGCACTTGAAAATGTCCTTAATTGCTTCACCAGAGTGGGGAGTCACCCTGCAGGCAGATAATTAAAAAGTTCAGAGCTTGATTAATTGGGAGGAAATTGGAGGAATGGGGCTACCTGCTGGGCGGGTAGGAGCTCTCAGCCCCTACCTTGGGGATGGCGTCGCGGGGAACAGTGCAGAGCTGGGCTGGGGGCCTAACACAGGATCTCAGTGCTGGAGGGTCTGTGCAGGAACAACATCCCCCCACCCCCAGTGCCTCTGCAAGATGTGGGATTGAGGCTCTGGCCCCCAAGGAGATAGCGAGCTCCCCACACACTGCCACAGACGCACACGGGAAAAGTCGAGACAGTGGCAGGAAGCTTGGCTATTCTGGAGATCACTCAACGGGTGTCCCGGAAATAGCTCTCTGCTCAATCTGCACCTGGTGTGGTACCTGTCCTCGGGAGTGCACGTCAGGTGGGAAGGGGAGGTGGGAGGTGGAGGGATGCATGTTTGCCCAGTGCCAAGATAGGCAGCCTTGAGTCCATTGCCCAGAACAGGCAGACATCTGCGAAGGTATCTGGGGTTTGGACACTGTCAGGGAGCCTCCACATGCTGCACACACGGCCAGTGTCCTGCATCATCACAGTCCGCCTTTTGAGGCCTCCTGTCCACCAGCCTAGAGTGGGGGGGCAGTCAGACACCAGGGTCACTCACTGTCAAAGGAGAGACACCCATGTCCAGCCCCAGCTGTAGGTGGCATCCTAATAGTACTGAAAAGGAAAAAGGGGGAGAAAATTACGGAGTTTCAAAGGAACGTGGGAGGCACAGCCAGGCCCCACATTAGGTGAAGCCTGAGCAGAGACCAAGAGCGGCTCATGGGGAAAGAGGAAGGCTCGGGAGGAAAGTTAAGGGGATACCCAAACGCATGGGCAGACTTAGGGTACATGGGAGCCACAATGCATTGAGAAAGAACTCAGCAGAAAGCCAGCACAGAAGCAGCATGCAGAGACCCTGGACCCACTTGGGCCCACAGCAGGCAGGACAGCCTCTCTGCCACAGCCTGCTGACCTACAGCGCTGACAGCAGCTGGCCGGACCTGGCCTGGTCACTGCAGGTGCCAGGGGGAGAAGGGTGACTGACATTCCTGGGTGGGAAAGAGGTGGGGCTTCCACAGTAGAAGCAGGCCCCAGGGCACCCCCAGACCTAACCAGCCCAGGCAGGAAGGAGCAGGAAGGAGCAGGAGGAGGAGAGCAGGAGCACTGTATCTGGAGGGTGTCTGAGAAAGAACAGCGGGTGGGGCCACTGGCTATGACCCCAAGTCCTTCCATGAAGCATCTTCCTGCACAACGCAGCGTCTCCATCTCTGAAATGAGCGGCCAGACCCTCTCCTAAGTCCAGGGGTGCATGGGAGCCCAGTGCAACCACACGCTCCAGATGCTCTTGGCCAGCACGGGTCCCTCAGCAGACACAGGATCGATGCCCCACCCCAGCTAGCCACCTGTCTCCAGCACAGTCATGCCCACGGCACAGAGGATCCGGCTGCCCACCCAGCCCCACTCTGGGCATCCAATCCCACTGGCCAGCAGAAGCAGAAAGCGTGCAAGATGCAAATGCCACTTTGCATGAAGGGAGACAGCCCCCACCCCACCCCCCCGCCTGCTCAGCTCCAGAGCCCAAAAACCCAGCCCTGACATTCGCCTAGCACCTGCCCCCGATAATGTGCAAATTAGTTCCTGCCTTGCTTTGAGGAGCACATAAGGCTTAGGATGGGAACCAAGTCCCAGAGTTGAAAGAGGCTGCAGGGACCGTCTCAGCTGTGCCTCCCAATGTGGGTGGGAAAGGGTCAGGGCTTCAAGAGCAAGGGAAAGCAAGGAGCCTCAGCGGGCACCGGGCCCCCTCACCTCTCCTATCTGGATCTAGGACTCTTTTCCTCTGTCCAGTTAAATCTCTGCCCTGACCCCAATCCTAAACTTCTGGAGCTGCATCGACCCGTCTAGCCTGGCCCTGCAGAGCCCACTTCCGGCCCTCACCCCACAATAGCCGGCAGCCAGGCTGAGTTCCAGGAAGGGGCAGAGGTTACTGTTTAGCCATGGACTCTCACAGGCATGACCAGGGCCTTGTGCATCCATGTCCTGGTGCCCAGCAGCAAAGGGGCCAAATTCCTGCCCACCGTCTCCATTCAGACTCACCTTTGCTACTGCGGGTCTGACTCCTGAGGACAAAAGCCACGTCTGCTCTGTGGCCACATGTCGTCAGGGGTGAGGCAGACACAACAATCCTGAAACAGCAGCAAAGCCTTGAGTGTGCGGCCCGAATGGGGCAAGGAGGCGCTGTGGCCCAGGCCCTCTGTTTAGTTTAAGCTCCCTAGCCAAAGACGGTTACGATGCGCCCTGTGTGTGGTACAGGCCAGGAAACGGAGGTACAGAGCAGTCAGCTAACTCGTCTGTTAGCAAGAGACAGAATTGGGATTCGCTTGGATTGGTGCTGTTAGGTTCCAGGAAATGGGAGCAAGCTCGTGGTGAGCCAGTCTGGAGACCCCCACTCTCTGGAGCCACAGACAGAGCCTCTGTCCTCTGGCCCTTCCCACCGCACCACGCCTCCGGACCTTAATCAGGAGAGTGGCTTCTTCTCCCCAGAGCTGGCACACTAGGCCCAGAGAGAGCTAACAGGCTGTGTTCTTGCTTTGCATTTTGAGGCCCAGGTTCTATCCCGACACTGCCAGACCCCTTGGGCACCACCCCCACGTACCACCAAGAGTAGCTCCCAGGCATCACAGGGTGTAGCCCAACAACAATAATAATCAAACCAGAAAGCTGGTGTATTGACCCTGGCCAAGCATTTGGCTGCACTGAGGTCTCAGCAGTCTGGGAGGAGAAGGGTGAGGGAGAGCAGCAGGCCAGCCGGGAAGGCTTTTGCGGATCACCCAGTGCCAATTAGCAGCCCTGTCCTGCCAGGCCCAGATGGAGCCCTGCCTCAGCCTGACTCAGGACTCACTCGGTCAATTATCACCTTTCCCTGGAGCCCAGGGGGCAGGCGTGGAGGAAATCTGTTTGCCTGTAATCCTTGCTCCCTCCCCAGGCCGGCTGCCATCCCAGCCAACTTGCCTGGCCGAGGGCTCCAGGCCTTAGCAGGAGCAGGTGCCGACTGCCTGCTTTGGACCCAAGTCTTGGGTGGGGGACACAGGTTTTGCCTCTTTCTTGCTGCAGGACCCCTGAGGCCTGGCCACACCCTGGCTTGTTCAGTCGTACCAGGCACAGGCTCACGCAGCCCAAGCTGGGAATCCCACTTCACCTCTACTACGAGCAGCTCTGTGACCTGAGCCTCTTCACCCTCTCTGAGCCCAATTCCTTCTCCGTGAAATGGGCGTGGCCGTGGCACCTATGGCAGGGCAGAGGAGTGGATGTGGATTTTGTGAGGGGATCCGTGTAAAACACTTGTACTGGGCCTGGCACTGGGAAAGTGCTTCATAAATGGGATTATTATTGCCCGGGCATGCTGCGTGAGTGATAACAGAGTAATATTTACACAGCACTTGCTGTGTGTTCTCAGTGCTTTGACTCAATTAACCCTATCGGACCCAGGCTTCCTTGCTGCCCCTGAGTGGTTCCCTATCCAGTGTGAGAGACAGGCCCGCTCATGCAGCAAACGGAATTAGCTGAGCACCTACTATGTGCCAGAAGTAGCTGCACATAAGTCCAGCTTCTGGACTCTGTGCCAGAAGCTGGGGTTACAGACCCAGACCAGGGTCCTCCCACCAGCAGGCAGGATCCAGAGAACTTGCTGTGGGTCACATCTGGGGTGGACGGTGCTGGTTGAGGGCCAGCGTGGCCCGCAAGAGCTAAGAGTGTTCACTTCCTCCCCATTCAGAGTTATTTCCAAATGGTAGCTCGGATTTTGCCCTGGTGGGAGTGTTCCTAGCGTGAGTGCCAGCTAGCAGGAGGAGTGGGACTGTTGCAGAACCCTAGTTGGGGTGTTGCTGGGAGGCCTGAGCTGCCCCGGGAAGCACAGGGGCAGGGGTTGGGCCTCCCAGAGGTTCACATGTCCAGTCCCTGAGTCCAGCTGGGCAGGGTGCTGCCAGGGGTGCTCTCAGGCCCAGTCCAGACTGCCACTGCATGAGAAGCCGGTGGCAGGGGACTCTCGGGTGTGTCTGGGCTGCGCTTCCCCTCACCTGCTTCATCCTCGTGACAGGCCCACAGGACTGACCACGAAAAGTGGGAAGGAGGCCTGGGCAGCGGCAGGTGGTGGCCGTGGCACCGGCCCTGCAGTACTTGCCCACATTTGTCCTCACCCTCTTCCTTTTGTCTCCGGGTCTCAGCCCCGCCCGGGACAGGTATCAACCTTCAGCAAATACCGAGTCCTCCTGCGCCAACCTCGCCCAGATAAGCCTGTCCCCCACTTCCCTCGGGGCACAGAGCACTCTCCTAATTCCACCTGCTGAGGCTCAGTGAAGGCTACACAGAGATCCAGACAGAGAGGAATGAGAGTCTGGGTGAGCCAGGAGGGCTTCTCGGAGGAGGTGCCAGGACAAAAACAGGGCAGGTAAAATCCCAGGCTGAGGGGACAGTGTGGCTGGGAGACTTGGGGCTGTTTCAGTCTAAGCACCTGGCGAATGGGAGCTGGGCGCGGAGGGGCCTGGTTCCTTATAAGCAACTCACTGTCCAACAGAGGCCGAACGGCCAAGGTGGAGCAGTGAGACCCCTCAGGGACCCTCCCACTCCCTGGTGCCCCAGACAGGTCAGCTCCTGTAGGGGGCGCCCCTGGGGAGGCCAGAGTTCACCTTCTGGCAGCACCTGGGGTGCTGGTGCCACAGTCCTCACTGGTTCCTCACACCCAGACCGCCAGCTCAGTGTCCTCTCAGCAGGGGTGGATCCGGGCGTGTGGCCCCTGGAGCCCGGCTACAGTGACGAGTGGCTGGTCCTGCCCCGCCGCTGTCTCTGGGGGTAAAGGTGCCTGGGCCGCCCTGGGCTCAGGCACTGCCACAGCCACCTCCATTCCCTCTACTAGTGCAAAGGCAGTTAAACTGCATCCCTGCTTGGGCACCCGCCACTGTCTCGGCACTGACAGCACAGTGGGTGCTTATGGGTCCACGGGCGAAATATAAAAAAAATAAAAAATAATATTTAAAAAATAAAATAGTCCCCCTTAGTCTTGTCTGGAGAGGTGAGACACAGGCTGTGTCTGAAAGGGGTGCAGGAATAAGTGGGTGTAAGGGACAAGAGGGCAGCTGGGTAAGACCAATGGCATGGACAGTGGCATAGGTCAGGCAGATGGACAGTGGCATGGGTCAGGCATGTGTAGAGGCAACTGGGTGGGGGCTGTTGGAACAGGCTCGCCACAGAGGTTGGAGGGAGGCAGGTGGCAGCCCTGGGGTTCTGGAGCTCTGAGGATCTGGGAGCTGTGGGTTTGGGGGAGGGGCCAGGGATTGAACCCAGAGCTTGGTCCAGGCCAAGCATGCACAGGACCCCTCAGCTGCATGCCCAGCCGTGGATTCGCCGTGGAATAGTAACTGTATTGTGGCCTGCTTCACGGAATGCACAATCCACCCACTTCCCTGAACAATTCTCCCTGGCTCTTTTGTACGTTCACAGAGTCGTGCGACCATCACCACCACGCATTTGAGAGCATTTTAATCATCTTAGAAAGAAAGAAACCCCGTTACCCATTAACAACCTCTCCCCACTCTGCCCTCCCTGCCCTGCAGCCGCTAATCGGCTCCATCTCCCAGGCTGTGCCCACTCGACATTTCCATGTCAATGGAAGCCCAGGCCATGTGCGCCTTTGTGCCCGGTGTACTTTTATGGTGCACAATGTTTTCAAGGTTCCTCCATGTGGCTGTGTGTACCAGCCCTGCGTTCCTTTATGGCCAAATAATATTCCATTGTGGACCATGGTGGGCTTTTAAATGACACAGAAAGGTTTGTCCTTTGCAAGGCTGGCTCTGGAAGTGCGGGAGGGGGGCCAGATGGCCATGAGGGGCTGTGGCTTGGGTGGGGGAGAGTTCGGTGGGGCCCTGCTGGGAAGGGAAGACCTGGTAATTGGCTGACTGCAGCCATCAAGGCCTCTTGCGACCAAGTGGCCAGTGATGCAACCTCCCAAGACAGAAGAGCAAGATGTTGGCAGAGAAAGACCACAGCAGGCCCAGGGGAGGACCGGGGTTGGCCAGGCCAACACACCTAAGGTGGGAGGCTTCTGAGAGGCAGCCAAGGCCTGGAGACTGGAGGGCCAGCCTGGAAGGCAGGCCAGATGGAGGGCTGGCATAGTCAGAGGGGCATGTGGAAGCCAGGCTCAAAGCCTTGACAGCAGATGGGGAAGGCGTGCTGAGGCTGGACACGTTCTTGGCCTCGAGGGAGCCAGGAGGATCCTGGCCTTGGGGGCCTCAAACTCTATGGCATGTGTCAGGGGGTCCCTGTACCACAGAGGAAACTGAGGCTCGAGCCATCCAATGCTCATCTCAAGCCACGGCTGCCATCTGCAAATGTTGCGGGACAGAGTTGGGCTACCCACACACTCCGCTGGCCAGGAAAAGTCTGTGCTGCGGAGAGGGAATGTGGACACGAGCCTGCTTGGCAGAGAGCACCCCAGGCGGGCACCCAGGGTGGGAGCTGCTGGTCTCCCTGCCTGGCACCCGTGGCCGGCAACATGGAGCAATGTGGGCACTCAGAGGCATGTGTGTGGCATTAGGAGTGTGGGCTCTGGGGGTCAGACCGCCTGACTGAGAGCACCGTGACACCCAGAGGCATACCCTGGCACCCTTGTTGGTGTCCCCAGCCTGGCTGGTTGGGTCAAAGTCCTTATCTCTCTAGCAACTGAGCAGGAGCAGGTCCTTTCTGAGGTCCCCAGGAAGCCTGGCCAGGGTGACATCAGCTAAGATGATTGTAGATCAGGACGGCGGCCACTTTTGGACACACCCCAACCCTCCCTTCACCACCACCACCAACAAACAGAGGAAGCCGGGCATACATCCCACCATTTTCTAATACCCGGAGGGAATTGTCCTGGGCTTGCTCCCAAACACCTTTTCCAGAAAGCCTGGGGATTATAACTGTCCCTTTCCCCACCCTCTGCCGGGCCCTACTCTTTGGTTGTGCTTCTCACAACCAGCCACTTTATGGAGCACTTGCTCTGTCACCAAGGAGAAAAGTGAAGCTCAGAGGTATATGACTTACCGAGGTCACCCAGCAGATACTTATGTGTTTGAACCAGATGAGCTTAAATAATGCTAAGCGTGATTCTAGGCGTGACAGCCAGCTTTATCCTCCCCACCACTCCAGGAGGCAAATACTGTCCCATGCTGGGATTTTACCAGGCAGCCTGCACCCTAGCCATCACAGCCCACTGCACTCTGCCTGCACCATCTCCGAAGCCCACTGCCCTTCTGCCAACACCGTCTCCAAAGCCCATCTTCTTCCCACTCACGCAGGCTGTAAGCAGCCTCTTCAAAGTCCTGGGGGAGTCAGCTTCTGTATTGGGTGCCCAGGAGGCAGCTTGAATGGAGGTGGCTTGACTCTGGGGCAGGGTTGACAATGCATATCAAGGCGGACCCAGGTCGTGGTGAGGTGAGAACACCCTGTTCTCCAGAGACAGAAGCAGCAGGAAGCGGGTGGGGTGGGGCAGTTTCCAAACTGGAGCAGGTGAAGGGTTTCAGGGGGAGCAGTTGGCCAAGACTTGGAGAGTGTGGCTGGAAAAGTGATGTAGGGAAATTGGCAGGTGAGGAAGTTCCCACTTAGAGCTGGTGCCAAAGGCCACACTGTGCCCAGGCATGGAACATGACCATGTAAGGAACCTTGGTCTCTGGCCATCCAGGCCTCGTTTCATCCCAGCAGAAAATTGCCCACTGCAAAGCTCATTTCTTCCCACCTTCTCACCTACCCCAGGCCTGTTGCCTCTCCGTAGTGGGAGCGGAGATCATGAATTCCCATGAGCAGGAGAACCTAAGACCACAAAGAGCCAGGCCTAGACCCCAGAACTGCTTCTTCCCGCCCTGGTCCAGGAAGCAGGGTGCACACAGACCCCCATGAAAGTCTGCATCTCTTCTAGACCCAAATCCTGAGCTGCAGGGCCTCCAGCCCAATTCTGGCCTTCCCCCGAGCAGGAAAGGTCAGAGCCCCTGGCAGAACCAAATGCCCACCAAGTTCAAACACTGCCCTCCTAAGACCATCCCTGGGACTGCAGGCTGCTTCTGTTCTAAAGGGCTCAACACCCCAACTCCTTTCTGGGACTTCCCTAGAATGTGCAAGGCCCGTGCCCCACCCTCTCCTCATGCTAAATAGACAGAGTGGCCTGCAGAAATGGCCTTTGAGCCATCACTTTATAAATAAAGCAACTGAAGTTTCAAAGGGCTGCAGCCATTATCGAGAGAACGAGCAGGGCCCCTCTTCCCTGCTCCACCACGTGTGCTCGGTGCCGTGCTAGGACTTCTGGTTCTGCAAAGCACTGTGTCACTGTCAGCTGAAGAGCCCACCAGCCACTGCAAGGGAACACGGATGGTGATTGTCTCCGTCGTCCAACCCAAGAATCTGGTTCCAAGAGTCAGGGCCAGACAGGGCCAAAGGCGCTGCCCAGACCACTCGTTCCTAAGCCTGGCAGACAGTTGTGGCAGACAAGGAAGGACTTCAGGGCCCCAAAATGATCCCTTAGGTGCTTTAGAGACAAGAAATCAGGGCCTCTGGGACCTTCCAGGCACTACCAGGAGCCTAGAGAACAAGAGTTTCTGAAGGAGATGCCCGGTGATGATGAGTATGGCTGCTTTATATCCGCGGGAGCCCCTTGAGACCACCTGCCATTTCCATATCTTGTGGTCTCCATGTCCCCCGACCTGGTTTCCCTCACCTTTTCCTTGTCTTCTCCCCGCCAGGTTGCCCATCTGGAACCTTCAAGGCCAACCAAGGAGATGAGGCCTGTACCCACTGGCCCCATCAACAGCCGGACCACTTCAGAAGGAGCCACCAACTGCGTCTGCCGTAACGGCTACTACAGAGCAGACCTGGACCCCTGGGACATGCCCCTGCACAGTACGTCCTGCCCAGGAGGGTCTTTCCCCACCAATCCCCAGGCCCACTGCAGTAAGGCGCTCTAGCAGGGGGTTGGCAGCTGCTTAGCTATAACCTTTCCTGAGTGAGGAGCTGCCAGTTACCCAGGGGATGCAGGACAGAAAACCCACTGGGAGAGACAAGCTTGGGGCACTTGTGTTGCTGGCATACAGATACCCCCAGGGCTGTCATCTAGCTTTCGCTACCCCTCTTCTGCTGTCATGTTTAGGATTTAATCTAGACATTCAAAGTCTAGAGTGACCAGGCAGAGGCTGGGACCTGGCCAAGCCCACACTGGTGCAATCTATTACAGAAGAAGCTGAAACCTCTGCACCAGATAGAAATGGCAGTCAGCGGCAGGTCATAGGCCACCCCAGTGGTGTAAACCATTTATTCCATCGTGTAAGAAAGGCCCAGACAGGCAGTCCTGGTTTAGTCCCTGCCAATCCAGAATGCTGGGTGGGATCTGGCTTTTTTTCGTTTTGGCTCTGCCATCCAGAGCATGGGATTTCCATGCTTCTGGTCACTTAATGGTCCAACCTGGTTGCTGCTGCCCAGCCATCACACACATTCTAGGCAGCAGAAAGAAGACAAGAGACAAAAAGAGACCAAAGCTACAACTGGCTCTTTTCTTTTCCATGAAAGTCCTGTCTACTATCAGTGCTAGTCCTGTTAACACTGCGTCTGAAAGGTGGGAAATGAGGCCTTTTGACCATCCTGAATAAATATGGGTTCCTAATGTAAAGAAGGGAAGATGGTTCCAGAAGTGGGTGCAACCTCCTGAATAAAATCCCTGCACAGACTGGACTCTGGGGAATGAGGAAAAAGATGTCAGCAGAGGGGCTACGGGTTGAGCTGTGTTCCTAGAAACTTCCGGAGGGCTGGGGAGAAGGAAAGTGAAAACATTCAGAGGACACCACCTGGGAGATGGGCAGTGGGCACGGAAGGGTCTCCTGGACATAGGTCCCCACTGACAAGACACTCCCTCCCCAGCCATCCCTCCACCTCAGACAGTCATCTCTAGCGTCAACGAGACGTCTCTCATGCTGGAGTGTTACCCCATTCCGACTCAGGTGGCGCGGGGACCGCGTCTACAACATCATCTGCAAGAGCTGTGGCTCAGGCCGGGCGCCTGCACCCGCTGAGGGACAATGTGCGTATGCGCCAAGGCAGCTGGGGCTGACGGACCGCGCATCTACATCAGCGACCTGCTAGCGCACACCCAGTACACCTTCGGATCCAGGCCGTGAATGGGGTCACCGACAGAGCCCCCTTCTCGCCACAGTTTGCCTCCGTGAACATCACCACCAACCAAGCTAGGTGAGACCATGGGCAGTGGGGACCGGGTGGGCAGCGCCCAGGGGATATCCTGCCCGCTGAGCAGAGGTCACAACGCCTATGCGGAGGCTTCCGCCTTCTCAAGGCCCTTCGTGGAATCCGGTCACCTTCTCCACAGCACTCACGGTTGCCTCTTGTCTCTTGTTACGCTGGTGACTGCCTGGTGCATTAGCAGGAGGCCGAACAGTAGCCAGAGTATTTCTCTTGAGTCCAGCTCCAGGTGTGAGCCATCTTAGGCAGGGATCCACCTGGAGAGGCAGGGGACCCAGGGCCCTTCCAGCATGTTGTCCATCCCCTTTGCTCCGGGCCTGCAGTGGCAGCTGAGTCTGTCCTGTCCCTCAGTCCAACTCAGACCTCTTGCACAGCAGCAGATGAAGAGACAGATTCCGTGGGCATCTAGCACAGTCTTTAGGGCTTTCTTTGGCCTTCAGCTCTGTAACACTCTTCCCCCCTAAAGCTTTCAAGCAAGCATCCTGGTTATCAATAAACAGGCTCTCTGAGACCACATCTCCTTCCTCTCCCAACCTGCTGTCCTTATCAACAACAACAATAACAACAACAAAGTTGTGTGGGCTGGAGCAATAGTACAGCGGCCAGGGAGCCTGCCTTGCACATGGTTGACCCAGAGTTTGATCCTTGGCATCCCATATGGTCTCTGAGCACTGCCAGGAGTAATTCCTGAGTGCATAACCTAGAGTAACCCCTGAGCATTGCCGGTGTGACAAATTGTTGTCAAATGACATTCCTTCTTCATTGCCTTCTGTTCATTCTGCTTAGGCTTCAGGCCCTTGGCCCCACAGAGGCTGCTGTCTTTGGGCCTCCCCATCCAAGTACCCCCCATCTCATACTAAAGGCCACATGAGCTTTTCAAACCCTTCACATTAACTGTAGATTAAGACTTTGCGTTTGGCCCTGGAGGGAGCTATGTCCTTCAGTGACTCCACAACCCCAGCCTAGGTCTGCTGTGTACATGCTCTGAGCCATGTCTAAGGGAGTCTGGGAGTAGGGCACACAAAATGCTCAGAGGATCCAGATGGATGTCCAGGAGGGCTTCCGGAGAAGGTAGGCTTTGAACTGTAGTTTGAAGGACCAGGAGAACCTGAAGCGAGTGATAGAAAGAAATGGAATTTGAGAAGGAGTAGGTGCCAGGACACGGGAGGCAAGGGGACAGCCAGCTCTATGCCCCCTCCCGGAGCCCTCTGCATCCCGGGGCCTCCCGCAGAAAGGCTTCTGTGTTTCTACAGTTGATCTTCCTAAGGCCAAGAAGTGATGGTTTCTGTGTTTCTGTCTCACAGATGACACTCAGAGAAATTGAGTAACAAAGTTGAGGCAAGCAAAAAGCAGAAATTGACCAGATCTTGGACTGATTAGTAGTACAGTGGGTAGTTTTGCCTTACATGCGGCCAACCTTAGATTCCATTCATGAGGCCTGCATATGGTCTCTCGAGCCCATCAGGACTGATCCTAGACACAGAGCCAGAGTTAGCCCTGAGTACCTCTGGGTATGGCCCCCAGAAAAAACAAAACTAAAAAAACTGGGCAGGTCTGTCAAAGACAGGTGGGAAAAAGAAAGGGTGTCAAGGAACATTCATGTGTCTGTTCCCTTCTAGTACTGGAGACTGAGTCTGTGTGAGAATGTGACCCCTGTTAAGGGACACTGCGTCTGCCTGTGTGTATGTGTCCTGCCTTCTTGTTGACTGATGCCCTGCCTGGGTCTGTGTTCTCTTGGCCCTGAGTGGCCGTGAACGTGGTTCTCCTGTCTAGCAGTGTTTGTAGTGGTGCCGTGACTGAGCAACAGGCTTCTGAGCTTAGTGTGTGCGTGTAGTCCCATAGAGCACGGGTGCCCCAAAGCACTCAGACTGGGGCCTGGTGGAACAGCCTCAGTGTGAAAAACCCTCAAAGCCGGCAGCTGTTGGCAGACACCTAAAGGATTATAAAACCCCAGCTGTGAGGTCTCCAGCGTGGAGAAGCTCGAGGTGGGGAAGCCCAGGCTCCCAGTGGAGGTGGCGGGAAGGAAACACGTTACACCTGGGAGAAAGCAGAAACTCCCAGGTCCCAGAACCTTTTCCTCGGCCAGGGTCTCCTTGGAAGCTCTGAGGGCAGAACGGCCTTCTCTGAAGCATCCGTTATTAACAGCCAGAAGCAGCATCTGGGCTGTGGGGGCTTTACCCCTCTTCTGTCTGTAGTTGAAAACGTCAGAAAGTAGAGACAGTGCAGGCAAAGTGTGAAGCCTCAGGGAAGGGGGCAGGGAGCCCTCAAGGTTGAAAGGTAGAAGCAGTAAGCAACCCGTGCAGGATTAGAAACCAGGACCTAAGTTTAAATCCCAGCTTTGTCCTTCATCCCCCTCGTGGTCTTAGTTAATTAATTGACCGTTGCATGACAGTGCTCCCAAATGGACCGAGACAATACCCCAAACCAGCTCCTCTGTAGGCCAGCAAGGCTCCGGCTCAGCAGCCTGGCTCTGGTCTCAGAGTGTGGGGTGATACCATCTGTGCCCTGTGTCAGGTGAGAGAGGGTGAGGGAGGCAAACCCTGCGAGGCCACAGACACCTTTAATTCCTATTTGCTGGTGAGAGCCAGTACAGGGGATAAGGCACAAGCTGGCACGCAGCTGGCCCTGATCTCTGATCTTAGCACCTCATGGTCTCAAAATGGTGCAGGAGTGACCACGCTTTCCCGACAGCATAGAGCCTGGAATAGAGCCCCAACCACTACTAGATGCGAGCTGTGGTCCTCCCTGTCTCGGTCACACCTAGCACCTTGGCCCTCAGTTCCTGTGGTTGGGATTTCTACTCTTGTCTCGGACCCTTTCCTGCCTGCCTCCCTTGCGGTCATCACTCCATGTACACAGCGGCTCTGCTTTTCCCTCCCCGGTTTCCCAGCTCTGTGGTGAGCACTCCAGTGGCCTGAAACTGTGCACAAGACCCAGAGGCCTGCACACGAGGGTGGCGGAGAGGGTGGGGTGGGGAGCCGGGTGATCACGACTGGACTCAATTTCCAGACAAATGCTTTCAGTGGTCGTTTTTCATCAGACCCTAAGAATTCAATATCTAAATAGTTAGCTCATGGCTTTAAAGGGAAAAAGTATTTCTTTCGACAAGTGACTGGGCCTTGCTCGCTGTCTCTTGGCACTTGCCAGAGCTGTCTTCTGGCTTCATAAAGCCGTCAAGCGCATCTTGAGCACACTCAAGCAAGAATGGCACTTTTGCTCCATGTTGGTGAGCCCTCTGGAACTCCTGAGGAGGGAGACCTCCTGGGGCTCCATGTCCCTAGGGAGGCTGAGAGCGGGGCCCTGGAAGAAACCAGGGATACCTGCAGGAACTCATCACAGGGTGGGAGGCATGGGGGAGTGGGGTCCCCAGGGCCTCTAAGAAGCTAAAGCCCCTGTGACGGGCGGAGAGCACCTTAGGACCTGGGGAGGGTGTGGCTCTCAGGAAGAGTGGGGCTGGCCCCACACCCCTGGTTTTCTCTAGACTCCCTCCCAGGACCCCACCCCAAAGCATGGACCGGTGGCCCTGCTGGTTCCAGAGGAAGGTTTGGAGAGATTTGGGCCTAGGAATCAGATTTGTGAGTCTCGAGGTTCCTCATAGCACAGTTCTGGACAAGCCCCCATTCTGTGCACATCGTCCCTGAGGGGACTCAGATCCTCCCAGGCGACCGCCCTGAGCTCTGCCCGGAGCCGTCCAGCCTGTCGGCTACAGGTGGACACTCCAGACCATTGACCACACTGACCAGGAATGTCGGTGTCCTTGAGGACAGGACTCCAGCCGTGCTCCAAGGTCAGTCCTATTATAGCTATGGTTCTAGGTAAAGAAACAAGGCATCTTTCTCCCACATGAGAAGGTCCAGTGCCACCAGGCTCTTGCGGCAGAGCCTGAATAGAAATTTGGCTGCAATCTCAAGGCCTGTCCACCCAAGCTGGCCTTTCCGGGCAAATGTAGCCTTTGAGCCAACCTGTACTGAATGGCAGTAAAAGCAGCCCCCATAAGACCCTCTGTGGTTAGGCCCAGGAGCCCTGTTTTGGAACCTTCTCCAATCATGGCTTCTTGGACTTTATTTTCCTTCCTGTGAGCCCTGATCTGTTGGGTAAATCCCACCACCACTACCTCCACTCGCCTTCTATTTTTATGCAATTTCTTTTATCTCAGGCCCCTGAAAATCCTGGGTACTACCAGTCTCTAGTCCCCAATGGAGCATGTTTGCCTCTAGTGTGGAATAGATGCAGGGAAAAGCATTAATCAAAGTGCTGTGGTTCTGGCTGGGACAGAAGAGCAGAAATACTGGGAAGATGCAGCAAGCCGGAAAAGCATTCTCGCACTGCCCGCCTGTTCCTTCGCCAACTATAAGACCAAGATGATCGGCCCTCCGACGCCCTGATGGATCTCATCACATCTTCCAGAAAGGCAATGGAGAAGATTATCCAGGACTTCTACTCAAATCTCTTGGATAGCTCAGCATCCACCTGCCCACATACCAACACTCCACAGGGGATTGATATAAGTCATTCCCTAACATGCTTCTTCCCTTCTGGAATCGGACATGCCATCTCGTCGGGTAAAGAAGGGAACAGCACTAGGCCCAGACAAAGTCAGACCCAAACATCCTGAAGAATCTTGCCGCCGGTACTCATCAATACACTAGCCTCGGCTTCTCACACGCTACTTCCGTCCGGAATGCAAGGTGCCTCCCAATGGAAAAAACCAAAGCAGGACAGTTCTACTGTTCAAGAAGGGAGACATACTGCGAAGGCAACTTATCGCCTCCAACTGCCTTGGTTCCGTCATCAGGCGTCTAAGTTTACACGATGTCATCCTGAACAGGATTAGCAGAACACTAGATGAAGGGACAATCATGCGGAAGCAAGCAGGTTTCCGGAAAGTGATTCAAAGCACAACCGACCATATCCACACAGTAACTCAAGCTCTATTGAGGTTTTTTGGGAGCACAAGATGCCGCTTCCTGTCTCACGTCTCATTGATTTACAGAAAGCCTTGATTCTGTGGAGACTGAAGCAGTCATCGAAGCCCTAGCCAAACAGGGCTGCTGGGCAAAACCCCAATACATCAAGATCCTTCCGTGAGCTGTGGCCTACGGATTCACCACCAGGATCTCACCATTCTGCAAAAGAAGTGATTGGTTGATGTGAAAAGAGGGGGGTTCGACAGGGTGATACCATCTCACCAAAACTCTTCAGTGCCACCCTCGAGAACATCATGCGACAATTAGAATGGGAAGGAATGGGAGTGAAGATAGATGGTCGGCAACTACTCCACCTCCGCCCTGCTGATGACATCGTTCTAATAACTACCAAACATTAGCCAAGCGGCACAAAATGCTTGGCTGACTTCTTGACGAGAATGTGGAAAGATAGGTCTACAGCTGAATCTAAAGAAAACTATGTTCATGAGAGAATGAACTAGTTCCAGAGGCCCCCATTCACTCTCAATGGAACAAACATCTCTGAATGCAGCAAAGTTATGTGTACCTAGGTCGAGAAGTCAACATGATGAACGAATCCAAAAACCTGAGCTGCAGAGGAGGAAAGAGAGCGTAATGGAATGCCTTTCAAAAGGCATCAAGAAATAGCTAAGAGGGACAAAGAACCTCCGGCTCCGGGCAACATCTCTTTGACTCCACCTTGCTTCTCCCTTGGCATTAACATACGTCTCAGAGACCTGGGCCCTACGAAAAGCAGGATGAGAATGCTATTCGGTCTCCCCAGAGAGGCATCGAAAGAGCTATGCTTGAATATCGCGCTCTCACCAAGTGAAGTGAAGGAATCTGAGTTCTGACCTCCGTCGCTATTCCAGAATCAGGGACGCTGTCTCGCTTGCCAAGGCATCGAAAATCAGATGGGCTGGACATGTAATGCGATTTGGAGACAACCGCTGGACTAGAGCCATTACCGACTGGATCCCACGGATGTCAAAAGATCACGCGGGCCGCCCACCTACAAGATGGTCAGACTTCCTTGTTAAGACCCTGGAAGGAACGGGTTTGAGGCTCTTCATATTCCTGAATCAACCAGATGCCATTGGGCTACATTGGCACGTGATAGGGTCCAATGGAAATGTTACTGGCGCCCGCTCGAAAGCAAATCGATGAATAACGGGATTCAAGTGGATCAAGTGA
>JAJIBD010030461.1:0-24596 GCA_021461705.1 Cryptotis parvus | reverse complement strand
AAGACCCAGCTCAGGCAACCCACCTACCAGAGAAAGTGTCTAGGGAGCCAGGGAGGTGCAGCCGATGGGTCTCAGGTGAGTAATAGCAATAGTCACTACCTTCTAGAACGGCCTGAAAAGTTACTGATGGGATCAGAGGGATAGTGGTGCAGGGAGGGTTACTGGCTGCAGGTGGCCAACCTGGGTTCCATCCCAGACATCTCATATGTCCCCAAAACCCTGCCACAGAAAGTCATCCCTTTAGAGTGGGACAGGAGGTTGCCACTAAGCAATGTTAGGTGTGGCCTGAAAACAAATCAAAACTAGAATTGCTGGTGTGAACTTACATCAATCCTACAATATTACAGATCTTTTTTTTAGTGATGGTGGTGGTGGTTGGGTCACAATGGACAGTACTCAGGAGCTATTCTTGGCCCAGCATTCGGGAGGATCCTTAGCAGTGCTCCAGGGTAGCCACCTGCATTTAAAGCGCCTTAACCCCATACTATCTTTCCCACCTCAGAAGTTGCTCCTGATCTTTGGCCAAGGGTCTTAATGCATTTCTAGGCTCAGTTTTAGATGACGAAATGGAAACTCAAAGAGATTCTCTCTGTGGGTCTCAGGTCATGGTGAGTGGCAGAGGCTAGGGTCCAACCTTAGATGGACCCTGAAACTCCAGAGCCTATGCCTCTAACCACCTGTGAACCACAGCCCCAAGCAAGCCTTGCTGGGCACATGTAGTGGTCTACAGTTGGTGGCTGCAAGCATGCCTGCTCAGGCACAGGAGGAAAGGCTCTAGACTGGGAGAACCCCAAGAGGAGGCAGAGTTGGGAGTGGCCAGGTGGGGCCAGAGTAGGAGGCGTGAGAGTCCCCCAGGAGGGGAGTCCTGGGCAGGCTGCTGGGAGGAAGGGGCTACAGGTGCCAGAGTAGAGCATGTATCAGGTCATGACTTCCCTCTCTTGGGATAAGCAAAAAAACTCGCTGACCTGGCGTGAGCTATTACAGCAGGTAGGGTGCTTGCCTTGCATGGGGCCAACTTGGGTCAACCTCAGCACCATTGATGTTCCTCCAAGGCCCATCAGGAGTGGTGTCTTGAGCAGAGCCAGGGGTAAGCCCTGGGTACCTTTGATGTGCAAAACAAAGAGCCAGACTCCATCACTGAACACACAAACTCAGCTGATACAGCTTCAGATCACTCACTTCTGTGCGCCTTCTTTAGCTCCCCACCCACCTAGCTCACGCTAAGCTCTGCCGTAGGTTCACCCTTCTGGGCCTCTGTACTCAGAATGTCCTTGTCACTGTTACCCTTAGACTCCTCTCATCCTTCAGTATCCAGCTCCAAGGTTTCCTCCTTAGAAAGCTTTCTTGGCTACGCTTCCTCATCCTACCCCCTTTCCTAGGCTGGAACTGTCTTAAGCTAAGGGCTATGTCTTATTCCACTCTGTGCCTAGTGCCTTCAACTTAGAGGCCAGTCTTATGGAAACCCTAGAAAAGATCTCAAATTCCCCTGTGCCAAAGGACAAGGACCTAGAGGCTGAGTGAAAGAATGAGGAGGAGGAGACCCATATAAACCAGAGATGCATGTCAACAGCTGCTCTGGTATGGGGCTCAATAACTCCACCGGAGAGCCAGCCCAACTCTCTCCATTACCATCCCTGATGATTGCAGATGGAGAACAAGCCGAGGCCTGATGTATCCTATCCACACCCACCCATGGGCCTCCTTGAACCATAGCAGTAGAGCCCGACTATGCCTCACGGCGGGAAGGATCTTGGGCTATCTCCTGCTTCCCCTACAGCCTGAGACCCGTTGGCTTCTTTCAGCAGCGTTTGGCCTGTGGTCAACTCCAAACCCCCAGATCTTTTCACTGGGATGACACCAACCACATCTTGTGCATTTGATTTATGGCTTGGGTTAAGCTTTTGAGCCCACTCCTGCTCCCAAGAAGCCTGTGGAGGTGAGTGGCGGGGTTCTTGTACCCGAAGAGGGAGAGGTGAAGTGCAGGCCCCCCATGGAGCTTTAGTGTGGTTAGGGCAAGCCCTATCGCTAGTTCCTCATCCCTTTCCCCAAGGTGCCAAATGCTGGCATTAAGAGTCGGATTTTCATTAACATCCAAGTCACAGGTACAGGCTCACCAGAGCCCACCTTGGGGCTCATGGAACCTTAGTTCTGGAAAACATCCCAAAAGGCAATTGACAAAAGGCTCCCAGGGGAAAAGAGGCAGGTGGAAGAGATGTGGATCCTGCATTTGCTGTCTCATGTCCCTGAGGATGGGTTGCTTTACCCATGGCTCTGAGTCTTGTTTTCCCAACACACTAGGAAGGACAAACTGCCGCCTCTTGGTGCTGCAGGACAAAAGGTGTCCAGGCATGCCAAGGGGTCCTGGCACAGACAGCCAGGCCACAGTAAAGCATGTCCAGTGCCAGTAGCATCCTCTCTGACTTCCCAGGAGGAGGGATCTAGGCATTGAGCTCTTCCCCCACCTTGCACTATTACTGTTTCCACCACACATGGCCTTGTGTAAAAGCAGCCTTTGAGAAAGGCCTTTTGTGAACATCCCTTGTGGCCCTGTTCAGCCCCTGTCCTCTTGTGGTTACCACAAGCCTCTATAGTCTTTGTTTATCCATTTGCTTCTTTGCCAAACATCCTCTAGGCCTCAGCTCCATAAGGACAAGGCCCACAGTGTCACTCACCCAGTGTGACCCCAACCCAAAGCATGCGTCAGGGTTTTGGGCTGTGCCTAGATAGTGATTTCAGATTCGACTCTAAACAGCATTTTTTGTTGTTTTCCCTCTACTCTCTCCGTCATCATGCCGGCCATGGTACAGCGGAGCCAACAGAGCTATTTTGCTTTATACTATAGGGAATTAATGGCATTGCCACCAGATGCTTACTTACAATGGGGGTGGTCGTGTGATTGAACCTCAACTTCAAGTAGCCTGCAAGACAGGCCGTCAAGCCACTACCAATATTCCTAAGCCCTGGGTTTCCATTTCTGATTAGTTGGCAAGGTAAGAGGGCGTCATAGACCAAAAAGGGGAAGCGGCTTTTTCTCTCCTGCCTCACCTGAGTCACATCCCCTCCTAGACCTCAGTTTCCCCAGCTTTGAAGTGAGAAATTGCTCTGCTGTTTTTCTCTCCAACATCCTTCTACTCTTTAAAAAATCACAAGAAATATATTGACATGTTGCCTGTTAGTTTAAAAAAAAGAAAAACACAGCTTCCACAAGAAATTCCTCTCTTACTTTTGTCACTTTCTCCCTCTGGCCAGGGATAAGCATCCCCACAGGTCCAGGCCTGTGGACCTCACGATGAAGTACTTACCCTCCTGGCCTGGGCTGGAGAGCAGGGTACCGAAAGCCGCTGGCAGCTGCTTTCCCAGGGGCCCTGGAGTTTGTTGCCTTACTGAGCTCAAGAGCGGGTGGTAAGAAATTCCAGACGTGTTCTCTGCTGACAGCTAATTGTGTCCGCATTATCGACCATGGCTTTCAGGGGCAGGTGGAGGAGAGAGAGGAGGCCCGCCTCAGCCCTGGGGGCTCCCTCAGGTAGAATTGATGACCACATTTCTGGATCCAGTGGAAGAGGAAGTGCTCCGTGAGTAGCCCAAAACGCACCCCCAGCCTGGAAAGGAGAGGGCCTTTCCCCTTTCCCAGGAGGGGTGCCAGGAGCCAACACAGAAATGTACAATTCTGCACCCGCCCTTATGCCTTTTCTCAGGCCTTAAGTTAATGAGAGCTCGGCCACCACAGCCCAGAAGATGGCCTGAAAAGCTGCATGAAAGGGACATGAGCCTATGAGGCCGAGGTGCCCAAAGTTCTATCCGGCTGGTCACCCTCCTATGGCACCCAGGAGTGGGTCTGCTAGGTCCCTCCTCAGCGACCCAATATCCCACCTGTCAATACAGCAGCCAGATGTGCTGGGGACTTACGCCCTGCCAGATGTGTCGGGCTTTCCAACACATCCGACTTCCCCAGGGCACTTTTTGATTATTATTTAACACTCACTTTTCCAGCATCTTGGAGTCTAAGAGTTTACAAGCTGGGAGCCTCCAGCTACGTCTGTCCAGCTTCAGGCCTGGAGGCTCCTGAGACCCCTCCGCTCATGAGAGAACTTGGTTTCTATACTCAGTGAGGACCGCCCCTGTAACGAGAGTGGGAGACCAAGTCAAAGCTTCTGTGCCCCCTTTTTGTCACTCCCACTTAGCTCAAGGAGGAAGTGGTTATGTGGCCTTTCGGAGTTATGGGGAGCAAATGTAGCTGGGACAGAGAATGGAGTTGTAGCAGTGAGTGAACTCAGTTGATGGGCGGGGAAATCACATGGCATATGCAAAGGCCCTGAGGCTAGAGGCGAGCTGACATGCCAGCAGCCAAAGGCCTGGGGAACGGGTGAGAGACAGAGAGGAAAGGTAGCTCAGAAAGTGAGTTCAGGGCAAAGGACCGAGTAAACGGAGAAGCAAATCTGGGAGTGTCAAACCAGAAGGAGGCTGTGGAGTCGTTAGTTTCATGCCAAGTGAAGTAGGATCTGGTGTAGAAGCATCTTTGAGTAAAAAACACTGGCGGCCCCTTCCTGATGCCCCCACTGCCCCCTGGAGAGCCAGAGGAGAGGAAAGGGGTGGATCTGACACTCTTAGCTGGAGTAACAGCAGTCACCATCAGCGTCCAGCAGCAGTCACCATCAGCGTCCAGCGCAGTCACCATCAGCCGGTCCACCCCATGCTCTTCTCTACTTCCAAATCTGGGCGTAATGGTCCGTGACCCTGGCTACACCGCTACTGCCTGGCTACGTGACAGAGCCAAGACCTTGGCCCTGTCACAGCTTAGATTCTGTCACCCTAGTACAAGGAGCTTCAGCCAGAACACATGGTCGTGTTTCACTGAGATTCAGACGGGCCCAGAGGCCCTGTAGCCTCTATGCCCCCTCTCCTGCCTCCCCCTTGGCCTCTATGCTCCGGCAGTCGTAAGTCCACACTACACCATGTCCCTGCTGCCTGTCCCCTCCCCTCTTCCCAGGCCACCCCCTGCGACTTGCTAGCATCCAGGCTCAGGGTGTCCCCTGTGGAGGCTTCCTCCCACCCCCGTGCTCCTGTCCTCCTCCTGGCAAGACTCAGAGATAACAGGAAGGGCTAAAGTGGCATCAGACTTCGCCCTCACAGCTCAGCTGCACCTGGGAAGCTGCCTCCTGTCCCACAGTCTCTGCCTTGTCGCCTGTAAAATGGAGATATTTAGCTCCCAGGGCACAGGTGAGGCGGCTTAGGCAGGTTGCAAAGACTCCTGCTCCTGACACCAGACTCCACCTACGGAGTAAGGCCTGTCAGTAAACGGGAAGTCGCCTAGACAGCATGGCCCCACATCTCTGGAATGACTCCAATAGGAACCCAAGACCACCTCCCAGCCCAGTCCCATGGCCTTGGGGGATTCTGCTCACCCCTCTCTCTCCCCAGCCCCCTACGCCTCCATTTCACCTCCTCCACCAGGGTCTGGTCAGTGCCGCCTGTCGGCATCCACACAGCACTTGAAAATGTCCTTAGGTGCTTCACCAGAGTGGGGAGTCACCCTGCAGGCAGATAACTAAAAGTTCAGAGCTTGATTGATTGGGAGTGGAAATTGGAGGAATGGGGCTACCCTGCTGGGCGGGTAGGAGCTCTCAGCCCCTACCTTGGGGATGGCAGTACGGGGAACAGTTTAGAGCTGGGCTGGGGGCCTAACACAGGATCTCAGTGCTGGAGGTCGCAAGGCACAAACAACATCCCCCCCCCCAGTGCCTCTGCAAGATGCCTTGAGGCTCCATTGCCCCAAGGAGATAGCGAGCTCCCCACAACTGCCACAGACGTTCACGGGAAAAGTGGCGAGACAGTGGCAGGAAGCTTGGCTATTCTGGAGATCACTCAATGGGTGTCCCGAAATAGCTCTCTGGTCAATCTGGATATGTGTACCTGTCCTCGGGAGTGTACCGCAGGTGGGAAGGAGTGTGGGAGGGTGGAGGGATGCAAATGTTCCAAGAAAGGGCAGCTCTTGGAGCTCCATTGCCCAGAACAGGCAGACATCTGCGAAGGTATCTGGGGTTTGGACATCGTCAGGAGCCTCCCCATGCTGCACACACGTGATAGTAACTCTGCATCATCACAGTCCGCCTTTGAGGCTCCTGTCCACCCAGCCTAGAGTGGGGGCAGTCAGACACAAGGTCGCTCACGGTCAAGGTTTAGAACCCCAGGGTCAGCCCCAGCTGTAGGTAGCAACCCTAATAGTACTGGAGAGGAAAAGGAGAAAATTACTTTTCAGGAACGTGGGAGGCAAGCCAGGCCCCACATTAGGTGGTAAGCCTGAGCAGAGAGTCCAAGAGCGGCTCTGGGAAAGAGGAAGGCTCGGGAGGAAAGCTAAGGGGATACCTAAGCCAAAGATGGGCAGACTTAGGTACATGGTTTCCACAATGCATTGAGCAGAACTCAGCAGAAAGCCAGCACAGAAGCATGCGAGACCCTGGACCGACTTGGGCCCAAAGCAGGCAGGACAGCCTCTCTACAGCCTGCTGACCTACAGCCTTGACAGCAGCTGGCTAGGACCTGGCCTGGTCACTGCAGGTGCCAAGAGGTAGAAGGGTGACTGACATTCCTGGGTGGGGAGCAAGGGTGGGTTCCACAGTAGAAGCAGGCTCCCAGGGCACCCCAGACCTAACCAGCCCAGGCAGGGAAGGAGCAGGAAGGAGCAGGAGGAGGAACAGAGCACTGTATCTGGAGGTGTCTGAGAAAGAACAGCGGTGGGGCCACTGGCTATGACCCCAAGTCCTTCCATGAAGCATCTTCCCTGCGCACTTAGCGGCTCCATCTCTGAAATGAGCGGGCCAGACCCTCTCTAAGTCCAGTGCATGGGAGCAAAGTGCAACCACACGCTCCAGATGCTCTTGGCCAGCACGGATCCCTCAAACAGACACAGGATGCCCCCACCCCAGCTAGCCACCTGTCTCCAGATCCCATGCCGCGCTTCAGAGGATCCGCTGCCCACCAGCCCCACTCTGGGCATCCACATGGCCAGCAGAAGCAGAGGTGAAGATGCAAATGCCACTTTGCATGAAGGAGACAGCCCCACCCCACCCCACGCCTGCTCAGCTCCAGAGCCCAAAAAATAGCCCTGACATTCCCAATAGCACCTGCCCCCGATAATGTGCAAATTAGTTCCTTCCTTGCTTTGAGGAGCACATAAGGCTTAGGATGGGAACTTTAAGTCCTGAGTTGAAAGAGGCTGCAGGGACCGTCTCAGCTGTGCTCCCAATGTGGGTGGGAAAGGGTCAGGGCTTCAAGAGCAAGGGAGCAAGGAGCCTCATGCACGGCCCCCCTGCACCTCTCCTATCTGGATCTAGGACTCTTTCCTCTGTCCAGTTAAATCTCTGCTTTGACCCCAATCCTAAACTTCTGGAGCACAAATCGACCGTAGCCTGGCCCTGCAGAGCCCACTTCCGCCCCTCACCCCACTAGCAGTCGCCAGGCTGGGTTCCAGGAAGGGGCAGAGGTTACGCTTAGCCATGGACTCAGCATGACTTTCAGGGCTCTTGAGAATCCATGTCCGGGTGCCCACAGCAAAGGGGCTTCAAATCCCCTGCCCACGATCTCCATTCAGATACCTTTGCTACTGCGGGTCTGACTTCTGAGGACAAAAAGCCACGTCTGCTCTAGCTTCGTGTCGTAGTGGTGAGGCAGACACAACAATCCTGAAACAGCAGCAAAGCCTTGTTAATGCGGCCGTGAATGGGGCAAGGAGGCGCAGTATCGGAGGCCCCTCTAAAAAGTTTAGTTTCTCCCCAAGCCAAAGACGGTTACGCGCCCTGTGTGGTACAGGCCAGGAAAACGGAGGTACAGAGCAGTCAGCAACTGCGTCTGTTGGCAAAGACAGAATTGGGATTAACTTGGATTGAGAAGCTGTTAGGTTTCGGGAAATGGAGCAAGCTCGTGGTGAGCCAGTCTGGAGACCCCCCCTCTCTGGAGCCACAGAGGCCTCTGTCCTCTGGACCCTTCCCACGCCTACACCTCGGACCTTAACCGTAGAGCGCTCTTCTCCCCAGAGCGCTTTACTAGGCCCAGAGAGAGTAGCCGGCTGTGTTCTTGCTTTGCATTTTGAGGCTCCAGGTTCTATCCCGCTGCAGATCATGGGCAATTCACCCCAACGTACCACCAAGAGTGGCTCCTGTGCATCACAGGGTGTAGCCCAACAACAATAATAACAAACCAGAAAGCTGGTGTATTGACCCTGGCCAAGCATTTGGCTGCACTCGTGAGGTCTCAGCAGTCTGGGAGAGTATGGTGAGGAGAGCAGCAGGCCAGGGTGCCTGGAAGGCTTTCCGGATCACCCAGTGCCAATGCCAGCCCTTTCCCGCCAGGCCCAGATGGAGCCCTGCCTCAGCCTGACTCAAGACTTCACTCGGTCAATTATCCACCTTTCCCGGGAGCCCCCAGGGGCAGGCGTGAGGAAATCTGTTTGCCTGTAATCCTTGCTCCCCCTCCCCAGGCAGGCTGCCATCCCAGCCAACTTAGCCTGGCCGGTTCAGGCCTTAGCAGGAGCAGGTGCCGACTGCCTGCTTGGGACCCAAGTCTTGGTTGGGATGGCAGGTTTTGGCTTCCTTTCTTGCTGCAGGACCCCCTGAGGCCCTAAGCCACACCCTGGCTTAGTTTAGTTGTGACAGGCAAGAGTCGTGAGCCCAAGCGGGAAACCCACTTCACCCCCATTACTTGAGGCAGCTCCGTGACCTGAGCCTCTGCCCTCCTCTGGCCCAATTCCCCTCTCCGTGAAATGGGGGTGGCAAGTACTGGCTAGTGGCAGGGCAGAGAGTGGATGTGGATTTTGTGAGGGGATCCGTGTAAAACACTTGTACTGGGCCTGGCACTGGGAAAGTGCTTCATAAATGGGATTATTATTGCCCGGGCATGCTAAGTGAGTGACAACAGATAATATTTACACCGCACTGTGTGTTCTCAGTCTTTGACTCAATTAACTCTCGGACCCAGGCTTCCTTGCTGCCCTGAGTGGTTCCTATCCAGTGTGAGAGAGCAGGCCCTTCATGAGCAAACTGAATTAGCTGAGCACCTACTTTGCCAAAGTAGCTGCACATAAGTCCAGCTTCTGACTCTGTGCCAGAAGCTGGGTTAAGACCTAGACCAGGGTCCTCCCACCAGCAGGCAGGATCCAGAGAACTTGCTGTGGGTCACATCTGGGGTGGACGGTGCTGGTTGAGGGCCAAGAGTAGCCCTAAGAGCTAAGAGAGGTTCACTTCTAGAGTATTTCCCAAATGGTAGCTCGGATTTTGCCTGATGGGAAAGTGTTCCTAGGCGTGAGTGCTAGCTAGCAGGAGTAGGGACTGTTGCAGGAACTCCTAGTTAGGGTGACGCTGGAGGCCTGAGCTGCCGGGAAGGGCAAGGGCAGGGTTGGGGCTCCCAGAGGTTCACAGTAGTCCCACTGAGTCCAGCTGGTGCAGGGTGCTGCCAGGGTGCTCTCCAGGCCCAGTCCAGACTGCCACTGCACGAAGCCAGTGGCAGGGGACTCGGGTGTGTCTGGGCTGCGCTTCCCCTGCTGCTTCATCCTCGTGACATGCCACAGAACAGACCACTAAAAGTGGGAAGGGAGGCCTGGGAAGCAGGTGGTGGCCGTGGCACCGGCCCTGCAGTACTCCCACATTTTTGTCCTCACCCTCTTCCTTTTGTCTCCGGGTCTCAGCCCCTCGCCCGGGACAGGTATCAACCTTCAGCAAAAACCGAGTCTCCTATGGCCAACCCTGCCTAGATAAGCCTGTCCCCCCCACTTCCCCTCGGGCACAGAGCACTCTCCTGTTCCACCTGCTGAGGCTCAGTGGCGGCTACACAGACATCCGTACAGAGAGAATGAGAGTCTGGGGGAGCCAGGAGGGCTCGGTGAGGAGTTGCACAAAAATAGGGCAGGTATCCCAGGCTGAGGAGAGTGTAGGGAGACTTGGGGCTGTTTCAGTCTAAGCACCCTGGCATGTGGGAGCTGGGGCGCCGGAGGGCCTGGTTCCGCTATAAAACTCATGTCCAACAGAGGCCGAACGGCCAAGTTGGAGCAGTGAGACCCCTCAGGGACCCTCCACTCCTGGTGCCTCAGACGAATCCTCCTGTAGGGAGGGGCCCCTGGGAGGCCAGAGTTCACCTTCTGGCGCACCTGGGGTGCTGGTGCCAGTTCCTCACTGGTTCCCTCACACCCAGACCGCCAGCTCAGTGTCCTCTCAGCAGGGTGGATCGGGGGCGTGAGGGCCCTGGAGCCCGGCTACAGTGAGGGGCGGTCCTGCCCGCACGCTGTCTCTGGGGGGTAAAGGTGCCTGGAGCCGCCCTGGGCTCAGGGCACTGCCAGAACCACCTCCATTCCTCTCTACTAGTGCAAAGGCAGTTAAACTGCATCCTGCTTGGGCACCCGCCACTGTCCGGCACTGACAGCACAGCGGTGCTTATGTCCAAATGGGCTAAATATAAATAAATATATATAAAATATTTATATATTTTATATATAAATATAACTAGTCCCCTTAGTCTTGTCTGAGAGGGTGAGAACAGGTCGTGTCAGAAAGGGTGCAGGAATAAGTGGGTGTGGGACAAGAGTGGTAGGTGGGTAAGACCAATGGCATGGACAGTGGCATAGGTCAGCAGATGGACAGTGGCATTAATAGGCATGTGTAGAGGGCAGCTGTAGCTGGTGGCTCCTGGCCAGAGCTTGCCATCAGGGAGGTTTGGAGGGAGGCAGGTGGCAGCCCTGAGGTTCTGGAGCTCTGAGGATCTGGGTCTGTGGGCTTTGGGGAAGGGCCAAATATTGAACCCAGAGCTTGGTCCAGCCAGCTGCACAGTGGACCCCTCAGCTGCATTTCTCAGCCGATGGATTAGCCGTGAATGAGTAACTGTATTAGGGCCTGCTTCACGAATGCACAATACACCCACTTCCCCTAGATAATTCTCTGGCTCTTTCACGCGTTCCGCAGATCGTGGAGCCATCACCACCACGCATTTGAGAGGCCTTTTTAAATCATCTTAGAAAGAAAGAAACCCCGTTACCCATTAACACCTCTCCACTCTGCCCTCCCCTGCCCTGCGGCCGCTAATCGGCTCCATCCCAGGCTGTGACCCACTTGAGCATTTTCTGCATGTCAATGGAAGCCCAGGCCGTGCGTGCCCCTTTGTGCCCGGTGCTTTCGCGGGGTGCACAATGTTTTCAAGGTTCCTCCATGTGGCTGTGTACCAGCCCTGCGTTCCTCTTTTGGCCAAATAATATTCCGTTGTGGACCATGGTGGGCTTTTAAATGACACAGAAAGGTTTGTCCTTTGCCAGTGGCGCTGGAAGTGCGGGAGGAAAGGCCAGATGGCCAAGAGGGCTGCGGGCTTGGGGTGGGGAGGAGAGTTCGGTGGGGCCCCTGCTGGAAGGTAAGACCTGGCACTGGCTGACTGCACCTCAAGGCCTCTTACGACCAAGTGGCAGTGATGCAACCTCCCAAGACAAAGAGCGTAAGATGTTGGCAGAGAAAGACTACAGCAGGCCGTAGAGGAGGACCGGGGTTGGCCAGGCCAACACACCTAAGGGTGGGGAGGCTTCTGAGGCGCAGCCAAGGCCTGGAGACTGGAGGGGCCAGCCTGGAAGGCGGGCCAGACCGGATTTGAGGCTGTAGCATAGTCAGAGGGGCGTGTGAAAGCCAGGCTCAAAGCCTTGACAGAATGGGAGAGGCGTGCTGAGCTGGACACGTTCTTGGCCTCGGGGAGCCAGGAGGATCCCTGGCCTTGGGGCCCAAACTCTGTGGCATGTGTCAGGGGGTCCTGTACTGCTGAGGAAACTGAGGCTCGGAGCCATCCAATGCTCATCTCTAGCCACGGCTGCCATCTGCAAATGTTATGGGACAGATTGGGCTACCACACCTCCACTGGCCAGAGAAAAGTCTGAGCTAGCGGAGGAGGGTGTGGACCTGACGCACGCGGCAGAGAGCACCCCGTGGCAGGCACCCCAGGTTGAGAGCTGCTGGTCCCCCTGCCTGGCACCCGTGGCTGGCAACATGGAGCAATGTGGGCACTCAGAGGCATGTGTGTGCATTAGGAGTGTGGGCTCTGGGCTCAGACCGCTTGGCTGAGCACCGCGACACCCAGAGGCATACCCTGGCACCCTAGTTGGTATCCCCAGCCTGGCTGGTTGGGTCAAAGTCCTTATCTCTAGCAACTGGAGCAGGAGCAGGTCCTTTCTGAGGTCCCCAAGGAAGCCTGGCCAGGGTGACATCAGCTAAGATGATTGTAGATCAGGACGGCGGCCACTTTTGGACACACTCCAACCTCCCTTCACCACCCACCACCAACAAACAGAGGAAGCCGGCCATACATCCCACCTTTTTCTAACACCCGGAGGGAATTGTCCTGGGCTTGCTCCCAAACACCTTTCAGAAAGCCTGGGGATTATAATTGTCCTTTCCCCACCCTCTGCCGGGCCCTACTCTTTGGTTGTGCTTCTCACAACCAGCCACTATAGGGAGCACTTGCTCTGTACCAAGGAGAAAAGTGAAGCTCAGAGAGGTATATGACTTACCGAGGTCACCTATAGATACTTATGTGTTTGAACCAGATGAGCTTAGACAATGCTAGCGCGATTCTAGGCGTGACAGCCAGCTTTATCCTCCCCACCACTCCAGGAGGCAAATACTGTCCCATGCTGGGATTTACTAGGCAGCCTGCACCCTAGCCATAAGAGCCCACTGCACTCTGCCTGCACCCATCTCCAAAGCCCACTGCCCTTCTGCCAACACCGCCTCCCAAAGCCCATCTTCTTCCCACTCACGCCGTGAGCTGTAAGCAGCCTCTTCAAAGTCCTGCAGAGTCAGCTTCTGTATTGGGTGCCCAAGAGGCAGCTTGAATGGAGGTGGCTTGGCTCTGGGGCAGTGGTTGACAATGCATATCAAGGCGGGGACCCAGGTCGTAAGTGAGGTGAGAGAAACACCCTGTTCTCCAGAGACAGAAGCAGCAGGAAGCGGGTGGGGGTGGGGCAGTTCCTCAAACTGGAGCAGGTGAAGGGTTTCAGGGGAGCAGTTGGCCAAGACTTGGAGAGTGTGGCTGGAAAAAGTGATGTAGGGAAATTGGCAGGTGAGGAAGTTCCCACTTAGAGCTGGGTGCCAAAGGCCACACTGTGCCCAGGCATGGAACATGACCATGTAAGGAACCTTGGTCTCTGGCCATCCAGGCTCGTTTCATCCCCAGCAGAAAATTGCTCCACTGCAAAGCTCATTTCTTCCCACCTTCTCACTTACCTTAGGGCTGTTGCTCTCCCGTAGTGGGAACGGAATCATGGGAATTCCCATGAGCAGGAGAACCTAAGACTACAAAGAGCCAGGCCTAGACCCCAGAACTGCTTCTTCCCGCCTGGTCCAGGAAGCAGGGTGCACACAGACCCCCATGAAAGTCTGCATCTCTTCTAGACCCAAATCCTGAGCTGCAGGGCCTCCAGCCCAATTCTGGCCTTCCCCCGAGCAGGAAAGGTCAGAGCCCCTGGCAGAACCAAATGCCCACCAAGTTTAAACATGCCCTCCTAAGACCATCCCTGGGACTGTAGGCTGCTTCTATTCTAAAGGGCTCAACACCCTAACTCCTTTCTGGGACTTCCTAGAATGTGCAAGGCCCATGCCCCGCACCCTCTCCCCTCATGCTAAATAGACAGAGTGGCCTGCAGAAATGGCCTTTTGAGCCATCACTTTATAAAATAAAGCAACTGAAGTTTCAAAGGGCTGCAGCCATTATCTAGGAAGAAGGAAAGCAGGGCCTCTTCCCTGCTCCACCGCGTATGCTGTCGCGCCGCATAGGACTTCTGGTTCTGCAAAGCACTGTGTCACTGTCAGCTGGCAAGAGCCCACCAGCCACTGCAAGGAACATGGATGGTGATTGTCTCCGTCGTCCAACCCAAGAATCTGGTTCCAAGAGTTAGGGCCAGACAGGGCCAAAGACGCTGCCCAGACCACTCGCCTAAGCCTGGCAGACAGTTGTGGCAGACAAGGAAGGACTCCCAGGGCCCCAAAATGATCCCTTAGGTGCTTTTGAGACAAGAAATCAGGGCCTCTGGGACCTTTCAGGCACTACTAGGAGCCTAGAGAACTTAAGAGTTTCTGAAGGAGATGCCCGGTGATGATGAGTATGGCTGCTTTATGACCGCTGAGCCCCCTTGGGACCACCCGCCATTTCCATATCTTGTGGTCTCCATGCCCCCCCGACCTGGTTTCCTCACCTTTTCTTTGTCTTCCCCCGCCAGGTTGCCCATCTGGAACCTTCAAGGCCAACCAAGGAGATGAGGCCTGTACCCACTGCCCCATCAACAGCCGGACCACTTTGAAGGAGCCACCAACTGCGCCTGCCGTAACGGCTACTACAGAGCAGACCTGGACCCCTGGACATGCCCTGCACAAGCAATGCTCCTGCCCCGAGGGTCTTTTCCCCACCAATCCCCAGGCCCACTGCAGTAAGGCTCTAGCAGGGTTGGCAGCTGCTTAGCTATAACCTTTCCTGGAGTGAGGGGCTGCCAGTTACCCAGGGATGCAGGACAGAAACCCACTGGGAGATTCCAGCTTAGGGCACTTGTGTTGCTGGCATACGATACCCCAGGGCTGTCATCTAGCTCGCTACCCTCTTCCTGTCATGTTTAGGGTTTAATCTATACATTCAAAAGTCTAGAGTGACCAGGCAGAGGCTGGGGACCTGGCCAAGCCCACACTGGTGCAATCTATTACAGAAGAAGCTTGAAACCTCTGCACCAGATAGAAATGGCAACAAGCGGCAGGTCATAGAGCCACCCCCAGTGGTGTAAAACCATTTATTCCATCATGTAAGAAAGGCCAGACAGGCAGTCCTGAGTTTAGTCCTGCCAATCCAGAATGCTGGGTGGGATCTGGCTTTTTCGTTTTGGCTCATCCAGAGCATGGGATTTCCGCTTCTGGTCACTTAATGGTCCAACCTGGTTGCTGCTGCTCCAGCCATCACACACATTCTAGGCAGCAGAAAGAAGACAAGAGACAAAGAGACCAGCTACAAACTGGCTCTTTTCCTCTTTCCATGAAAGTCCTGGGTACTATCAGTGGCAGCACTGCATCACAGAAAAGGTGGGAAATGAGGCCTTTGACCATCCTGAATAAATATGGGTTCTATTGTAAAGAAGGGAAGATGGTTCCAAGTGGGTGCAGCCTCCTGAATAAAATCCCTGCACAGACTGGACTCCTGGGGGAATGAGGAAAAAGATGTCAGCAGAGGGGCTGCGGGTTGAGCTTTGTGTTCTAGAAACTTCTGGAGGGCTGGGGGAGAAGGAAAGTGAAAACATTCAGAGGACACCACCTGGGAGATGGGCAGTGGGCACGGAAGGTCTCCTGGACATAGGTCCCCACTGACAAGACACTCCCTCCCCAGCCATCCCCTCCGCCTCAGACAGTCATCTCTAGCGTCAACGGGACGTCTCTCATGCTGGAGTGGACCCCACCCCGTGACTCAGGTGGCCGCGAGGACCTCGTCTACAACATCATCTGCAAGAGCTGTGGCTCAGGCCGGGCGCCTGCACCGCTGCGGGGACAATGTGCAGTATGCGCCAGCGGCAGCTGGGGCCGACGGAGCCGCTGCATCTACATCAGCGACCTGCTGGCACACCCAGTACACCTTCGAGATCCAGGCCGTGGAATGGGGTCACCACCAGAGCCCCTTCTCGCCACTAGTTGCCGCCTCCGTGAACATCACCACCAACCAAGCAGGTGAGACCACCATGGGCAGTGGGGACGGGGTGGGCAGCGCCAGGGGATATCCTGCCCGCTGAGCAGAGAGGTCACAAACGCCTATGCGGAGGCTTCTCCAAGGCCCTTCGTGGAATCCGGGTCACCTTCTCCAGCACTCACGGTTGCCTCTTGTCTCTTGTTACGCTGGTGACTGCCTGGTGCATTAGCAGGAGGACCCAACAGTAGCCAGAGCATTTCTCTTGAGTCCAGCTCCAGGTGTGAGCCATCTTAGGCAGGATCCACCTGGAGAGGCAGGGACCCGTGGCCCTTCCAGCATGTCTGTCCATCCCCTTTGCTCCGGGCCTGCAGTGGCAGCTGAGTCTGTCCTGTCCTCAGTCCAACTCAGACCTCATGCACAGCAGCAGATGAAGAGACAGATTCCGTGGGCATCTAGCACAGTCTTTAGGGCTTTCTTTGGCCTTCAGCTCTGTAACACTCTTCCCCTAAGCTTTCCTTTAGCAAGCATCCTGGTTATCAATAAACAGGCTCTGGAGGCCCACATCTCCCTTCCTCTCCCAACCTGCTGTCCTTATCAACAACAACAACAATAGCAACAACAAAGTTGTGTGGGCTGGAGCAATAGTACATCGGGCAGGGAGCCTGCCTCACATGATTGACCCAGGTTTGATCCCGGCATCCCATATGGTCCTCTGAGCACTGCCAGGAGTAATTCCTGAGTGCATAACCTAGAGTAACCCCTGAGCATTGCCGTGTGACAAATTGTTGTCAAATGACATTCCTTCTTCATTGCCTTCTGTTCATTCTGCTTAGGCTTCAGCCCCTTGGCCCCTACAGAGGCTGCTGTCTTTGGGCCTCCCCATCCAAGGGTTTCCCCATCTTATACTAAAGACCACATGAGCTTTTCAAACCCTTCACATTAACTGTAGATTAAGACTTTGCGTTTGGCCCTGGAGGGAGCTATGTCCTTCAGTGACTCCACAACCCCAGCCTAGGTCTGCTGTGTACATGCTCTGAGCCATGTCTAAGGAAGAGTCTGGGAGTAGGGGCACAAAATGCTCAGAGGATCCAGAGATGGATGTCGAGGAGGGCTTCCCGGAGAAGGGTAGGCTTTGAACTGTAGTTTGAAGGACCAGGAGAACCTGAAGCGAGTGATAGAAAGAAATGGAATTTGAGAAGGAGTATGTGCAGGACACGGAGGCAAGGGGACAGCCAGCTCTATGCCCCCCCTCCCCCGAGCCCTCTGCATCCCGGGCCTCCCTGCAGAAAGGCTTCTGTGTTTCTACACTTGATCTTCTCAAAAGGCCAAGAAGTGATGGTTTCTGTGTTTCTGTCTCAGATGACACTCAGAGAAATTGAGTAACAAAGTTGAGGCAAGCAAAAAGAGAAATTGACCAGATCTTGGACTGGATTAGTAGTACAGTGGGTAGGTAATTTGCCTTACATGCGGGACCCAGATTCCATTCATGAGGCCTGCATATGGTCTCGAGCCCATCAGGACTGATCCCTAAGCACAGAGCCAGAGTTAGCTGAGTACCTCTGGGTATGGCCCCAGAAAAACAAAACTAAAAAACTGGGCAGGTCTGTCAAAGACAGGTGGGAAAAAAGAAACGTGTGTCCAAGGAACATTCATGTGACTGTTCCTTCTAGTACTGGAGACTGAGTCTGTGTGAGAATGTGTCACCCCTTTAAGGGACACTACGTATTCTGCCTGTGTATGTGTCCTGCCTTCTTGTTGACTGATGCCCTGCCTGGGTCTGTGTTCTCTTGGCCCTGATGGCCATGAACGTGGTTCTCCTGTCTAGCAGTGTTTGTAGTGGTGCGTGACTGAGCAACAGGCTTCTGAGCTTAGTGTAAGTGTGGTGTAGTCCCATAGAGTGCCCCAAAGCACTCAGACTGGGGCCTGGGTGGAACCGCCTCAGTGTGAGAAACCCTCCAAAGCCGGCAGCTGTTGGCAGACACCTAAAGGATTATAAAACCCCAGCTGTGAGTCTCCAGCGTGGAGAAGCTCCGAGGTGGGAAGCCCAGGCTCCCAGTGGAGGTGGCGGAAGGAAACACGTTCACCTGGGAGAAAGCAGGAACTCCCAGGGCCCAGAACCTTTTCCGGCGCAGGGTCTCCCTTGGGAAGCTCTGAGGGGCAGAGCGGCCTTCTCTGAAGCATCCGTTATTAGCAGCCAGAAGCAGCATCTGGGCTGTGGGCTTTGCCTCTTCTATCTGTAGTTGAAAACGTCCAGAAAAGCAGAGACAGTGCAGGCAAGTAGTGAGGGCTTCCAGGGAAGGGGAAGTCAGGAGCCCTCGGGGTTGAAAGGTAGAAGCAGTAAGCAACCCGTGCAGGGATTGAGAAACCAGGACCTTAAGTTGAAATCTCAGCTTTGTCCTTCATCCCCTCATGATCTTAGTTAATAATTGACCGTTGCATGACAGTGCTCCCAAATGGACCGCTCAATACCCCAAACCAGCTCCTCTGTAGGCCAGCAAGGCTCCCGGCTCAGCAGCCTGGCTCCTGGTCTCCAGAGTGTGGGTTGATGCCATCTGTGCCCTGTGTCAGGTGAGAGGAGGAGGCAAACCCTGCCAGGCCACAGACACCTTTAAACCCGATTTTTGGTGAGAGCCAGTACAGGGGTAAGGCACAAGCTAGACGCAGCTGGCCCTGATCTCTGATCTTAGCACCTCATGGTCTCCAAAATGGTGCAGGAGTGACCACCTTTCCCGACAGCACAGAGCCTGGAATAGACCCCAACCACTACTAGATGTGAGCTGTGGTCCTCCCTGTCTCGGTCACACTTAGCACTGTGGCCCCTCAAGTTCCTGTGGTTGGGGTTTCTACCTTGTCTCGGACCCTTTCCTGCCTGCCTCCCTTGCGGTCATCACTCCATGTACACAGCGGCTCTGCTTTTCCCCGGTTTCCCAGCTCTGTGGTGAGCACTCCAGTGGCCTGAAACTGTGCACAAGACCAGAGGCCTGGCACACCAGTGGTGGCGGAGAGGGGGTGGGGACGGGGGGATACGGCTGGACTCAATTTCCAGACAAATGCTTTCAGTGGTCGTTTTTTCATCAGACCCTAAAAATTAATATCTAAATAGTTAGCTCATGGCCTTAAAAGGGGAAAGTATTTCTTTCAGGCAAGGGACTGGGCCTTGCTCGCTGTCTCTTGGCACTTGCCAGGCCAGAGCTGTCTTCTGGCTTCATAAAGCCGTCCAAGCCGCCTTCGAAGCACACTCCCACCAGCAAGAACAGCACTTTTGCCCCATGTTGGTGAGCCCTCTAGAACTCCTGAGGAGGGAGACCTCCTGGGGCTCCATGTCCCACAGGGAGGCTGAGAACGGGGCCCTGGAAGAAACCAGGACACCTGCAGGAACTCATCACAAGGGTGGGAGGCATGGGGGGGGGTCCCCAGGGCCTCTCTAAGAAGCTAAAGCCCCTGTGACAGGCGGAGACACCCTAGGGGACCTGGGGAGGGTGTGGCTCTCAGAAGGTGGCTGGCCTGGCTACCCTGGCTTCTCCAGACTGCCTCTCCCAGGACCCCACCACAAAGCATGGACCAGGGTGGCCCTGCTGGTTCCCCAGGAAGGTTTGGAGAGATTTGGGCCTAGGAATCAGATTGTGAGTCGAGCTCCCTCATAGCACAGTTCTGGACAAGCCACCCACATTCTGTACTTCGCGTCCCTGAGGGACTCTCAGCTCCTCCCAGGGCACCGCTTATGAGCTCTGTGCCCGGGAGCCATCCAGCCTGTCGGCTACAGGTGGACACTCCAGACCATTGACCCACGACTGACCAGGAATGTCTGTGTCCTGAGGACAGGACTTTCCAGCCGTGCCCAAGGTCAGTCCTATTATACCTATGGTTCTAGGTAAAGAAACAAGGCATCTTCTCCTACATGAGTAGGCCTGTGCCACCAGGCTCTTGTGGCAGAGCCTGAATAGGAAATTTGCTGCAATCTCAAGGCCTGTCCACCAAGCTGGCCTTTCCGGGCAAATGTAGCCTTTGAGCCACCTGTACTGAATGTAGGCGCAGCCCCATAAGACCCTCTGTGGTTATGCCCAGGAGCCCTGTTTTGAACCTTCTCCAATCATGGCTTCCTTTTGACCTTACTTCCTTCCTGTGAGCCCCTGGATCTGTTGGGTAACCCCCACCACCACCACCTCCACTCGTCTTCTATTTTATGCAATTTTTATCTGTGGCCCCTTGGAAAATCCTGGGACTGCCCAGGGGGTGTCCTTAGGGTCCCCAATGGAGTATGTTTGCCCCAGTGAATAGATGGCAGGGAAAAGCATTATCAGTGCTGTGTTCTGGCTGGGACAGAAGAGCAGAAATACTGGAAGATGCAGCAGAAGCCGGGAAAAGTATTCGCACTGCCCGCCTGTCCTTCGCCAACTATAAGACCAAGATGACTGCCCTCCGACGCCTGATGGATCTATCACATCTTCCAGAAAGGCAATGGAGAAGATTATCCAGGACTTCTACTCAAATCTCTTTGATAGCCACATCCACCTGCCCACATACCAAATTCCACAGGATTGATATGTCATTCCAACGTTCTCCCTTCTGAAATCCGACATGCCATCTCGTCGGTAAAGAAGGGAACAGCACCAGGCCCAGACAAAGTCAGACCCGAACACCTGAAGAATCTGCCGTCGGTACTCATCAATACACTAGCTCGGCTCTTCACACGCTACCTGTCCGAATGCAAGGTGCCCTCCCAATGGAAAACCAGCAGGACAGTTCTACTGTTCAAGAAGGGAGACATTCACGACATAGGCAACTATCGCCCCATCTGCCTGTTGTCTGTCATCTACAAGCTGTTTACACGAGTCATCCTGAACAGGATTAGCAGAACACTAGATGAAGGACAACCATGCGAGCAAGCAGGCTTTCGGAAAGGATTCAGCACAATCGACTCATATCCACACAGTAACCAAGCTCATTGAGGTTTGTAGGGGAGTACAAGATGCCGCTCTGTCTCACGTTCATTGATTTTACAGAAAGCCTTTGATTCTGTGGAGACTGAAGCAGTCATCGGAGCCCTAGTCAAACAGGGTGTTCAAAACCCAATACATCAAGATCCTTTGTGAGCTGTATTACGGATTCACCACCAGGATCTCACCATTCTACAAAGAAGTGATCATTGATGTCAAAAGAGGGGTTCGACAGGGTGATACCATCTCACCAAAAACTCTTCAGTGCCACCCTCGAGAACATCATGAGACAATTAGAATGGGAAGGAATGGGAGTGAAGATAGATGGTCGGCAACTACACCACCTCCGCTCGCTGATGACATCGTTCTAATAACACCAAACATTAGCCAAGCGGCACAAATGCTGGCTGACTTCAACCGAGAATGTGGAAAGGTAGGTCTACAGCTGAATCTGAAGAAAACTATGTTTATGAGAAATGAACAAAGTTCCAGAGGCCCCATTCATGCTCAATGGAACAAACATCTCTGAATGCAGCAGTTATGTGTACCTAGGTCGAGAAGTCAACATGATGAACAACCTAAAACCTGAGCTGCGCAGGAGGAAGAGAGAGCGGCATGGAATGCCTTCAAAGGCATCGAAGAAATAGCTAAAAGGACAAAGAACCTCCGGCTCCGGGCACATCTCTTCGACTCCACCGTTCTCCCTGCATTAACATACGCCTCAGAGACCTTGGCCCTACGAAAGCAGGATGAGAATGCTATTCGGGTCTCCCAGAGAGGCATCGAAAGAGCTATGCTTTGGAATATCATCTCACTCAAGTGAGTGAAGGGAATCCGGAGTTCTGACCTTCGTCGCTATTCCAGAATCAGGGACGCTGTCTCGTTGCCAAGGCATCAAAAATCAGATGGGCTGGACATGTAATGCGATTTGGAGACAACCGCTGGACTAGAGCTGTTACCGACTGGATCCCCACGGATGTCAAAAGATCACGTGG
Organism: Cryptotis parvus; assembly: GCA_021461705.1. NCBI lineage: Eukaryota > Metazoa > Chordata > Mammalia > Eulipotyphla > Soricidae > Cryptotis > Cryptotis parvus. The sequence goes on along the minus strand of JAJIBD010030461.1, from coordinate 2,995 downwards.
CCGCCCACCTACAAGATGGTCAGACTTCCTTGTTAAGACCCTGAAGGAACGGTTTGAGGCTCTTCATATTCCTCAATCAACCAGATGCCATTGGGCTACATTGGCACGTGATAGGTCCAATGGAAATGTTACTGGCGCCCGCTCGAGCAAATCGATGAACAACGGGATTCAAGTGATCAAGTGATCAAGTTCTGGCTGAGGGGAAACCTCCCTTTGAACCTCAAAGCCCTCTTGCTTTGCAATGGCCACTGACATCTCTATTTCAGCCTGACCCAACACTTCCCAGATACACCCATAATATGGACAGATCACCTGGCGCATAGGCAGAGGTTGCCAGGACTCACTGTGAAACCTAGAGAGGGACCAGTCTCTCATCGCTGCTATAGTGAAGCACCTCAAACTAGGCCAGGGAAAAGGACCACCAATCCTTCCCTGGCGGTTCTGCAGGTCAGAAGTCTGGTCTGACCTTCTGGGCTGACCCAGGTGTTGGCAGGGCCGGGTTTCTCATGGCTCCCCAGAGGACCGGTGTCGCTTACTCATTCCCCAAGTTGGCAGAATTTGCGTGCCCATGGTTGCAGGGTGAGATGTCTGTGGCCTCACTGGCAGCCACTGACGGCTGCTGAGGGTCCCGGAGCTTCTCTCTGCCTCTTGCTCACGGCCCCTGGCATCTGAGCAGCAATAGTAGGGCCAAGAGTCCTCACACTTTAGCTCTCTGGTCTCTGGCTCTCAGCTGGAAAGGGCCCCGTTGTTTAAGAACTCAAGTGATTAGGCTGGATCTACCTGGATAATCCAGGATAATCTCTCCTTCTCAAGGGCCTCAATCACACTGCAAAGTCCCTTTCACCAAGGAAGGTAACAAAGTCCCAGATTCCAAGGATTAGAGCGTGGACATCTTTGAAGGCCATAGCTCTACCGTCCCAGAAGGTGACACAAGTGAAAGCGACACATCTCGGCGTTGGCTGGAGCTTTGAGTTAACCTGGTGCGGGCACTCCTTTTATAAGGAAAACCGAAGCTGGGGGCCGCTGCACATCACACTGCAGGGTCTTGGCTGAGCCACCCTCCGCACCGCACAGACCTCGCTCGAGAAAAGCCTTTCAACTGTCCCCAGCACTCTTGCCACCCGGGTTCCCTCTGATCCTGCCCTGCCCCCGTGGTGCACTGTTTCAGAACTGGCATTTGCGTGTGCCCACCTCCTTCTCTCCCGGAGGCAGTGGATCAGAGAGAGGTGGTGAGAGAGGCCCAGGGAGCCCCCAGAAGGGAAAAGGAAACCGTATGTGTATGGGGTGGGCGAATGGCGCTCTGCTGTCCCGGGTGGGGGCCTCTGCACTTACCCTCTCTGATCGCCAGGCTTCTTCCAGAGAAGCCCCTGCAGCCTGGCATACCGGTTAAGATAGGCTATGACAAGGGTCGGGGCAGTAGTACAGCGAGTAGGTGGCTTGCCTTGCACACAGCCAACCAGGTTTGATCTTTGACATCTCATATGGCCCCCACCCCACCACAGGAGTGATTCCTGAGTCCAGAGCCAGGAGTAAATCCTGAGGCACCTCAGGTATGGGCCCCCAAACTAAAACAAAAACGATGGGCCGTGACAGGAAGGAAAATAGGCTGTGACAGGTGGCCATGGAGGCACGAGGCTGTCCAGCAATCAGCTTCCAAGCCAGTGGTGGAAAAAACAGTGTGATCAGCCCTAAGGCAGGGCCTCTGGGAGGGTCTCTGATCTTGGCTGTTCCTTCGGCTCCGTCCCGCCGGGTCCCTCAGCAGCTCTTTGAATGTGCCGGAGCTTCATTGGGGGTTGGGGCTGACTGTAGCGCGACAGGAGGCTCCTGGCTCAGACGAACAGGCTGCAAATCCTCCGCTTGTATCTCAGCCTCCAGTGGGTGGCCCCAGACAGGTCCAAGGTGGCTATCACAAAGAACCAAGACGCCCAGCAGACCTATGCTAGAGCTTGTTGGGCCTGTTATATGCTGTTTGCTTGTATCCCAGTGGCCAAATCAAGTCATGAGATTGGGAGCCCCAAAGTCAGAGCAAGAAAGTACTCGTACAAGTTCCCCAACAAAGGTGTATAGCTCGAAGGACACAGTTAGCAGTCAGCCTACCACAGTGGCTAGGGAAGCAAGCTTCTTGCCCTTTGTTGAATTTATGGGGAGGGTTGGCCTGACCAGCAGTACTCTGGAGAGCTACGCTTGGGTTCAATGTTTAGGGGCTCTCTTGGTGGTCGTTGAGCAACCATGTAGTGTTAGGGATCGAATCTGGGGCTCCACAAGTAAGAAATTAATTCTAACCCTTTGAGCTGTCTCCCCAACCTATGGCATTTTTCTTCTGTATCAGAAAATAGGAAGCAGGAAAACTTCATGAGAATTATCAGGATCCAGGCTCCTTAGTGCCTGGCCTTCCTGATGGACCAGAATAGCAGTAAGAGTTTAGCCATAGGGGGGTCAGAGCGATAGCCAGTGGGTAGGGCTTGCCTTGCACACGGCCGACCAGGTTCGATCCCCAGCATCCCATATGATCCTCCGAGCACTGCCATGTAAGTGCCGCGAGGAGTAAACAGCCCAGTTACTCATGGCAGTGACATCTGACCTGGCCTGTGGCCCAGTCTGTACTAAGCTCTTCCCATCCATTCTTAACCACATGCTACTCTCCCCCATCCTACAGAGGAGAAACTGAGGCACATAAGGACGGATGGATCATTTGCACTATTGGACTTGTGGTCCAGCTCTTTCCACCTTGCTAGTGCAGGTGCTGAGAGGCCTGAGCCCCTGGGGAGAAAGACCAAGGGAGACCCTGCTGCCCCTCTGAGAAGCAGGCCGTAGGATGTCGCTAGTCCCAGACCCAGGGGCTGGCCTCAGCATACTGCTTGTGGAGTGGAATTCCACCTAACCAAAAAGGAAAATGACCTGGTTTCAGAGGCAGACAGGCAGGCATGGGTCCCTGCTCAAGACACTTGGTCTAATGCTTACTTCCGCATCTGTGCAATGGGAAGGCCGTTGGCCC